>OX411306.1:238017326-238617326 GCA_948150685.1 Rhaphigaster nebulosa | reverse complement strand
TAGTTTAGCATTGGAAAAACTGTTTTCAGTCACAGATTAATAGTCACTACTGTGAAACTGTTACGATGCACTAAATTAATTTTAAAAATATTCAAATATCATATAAATATTATAAAATATTAGGTATTGATAAATTATTTGCCACTTGTATAAATTTGTTTTATTAAAAACCATTTTCGAATTTTATACATTCATCCTCAGTTCTAAAAACACACAAAAAATTCAAAAATAAGCAATTCAAAATATAGTTTGGTATTATTATACATATTAAAATAGATGTAATATAAATCAGTACTATAAAACATTTATGAATTATGAATTTAATTAAGACAAGAAATCAAATACATGTTGGTACTCACCAAGATTTAAATGGTTTATATCAAACAGAAAAGTTTGTACTGGTTTCTTCTCGCATTGAACTAACAATGAACGAAAGGTAGGTAGGATGTTTATAGGTAAACGGTTTTAGGGTCGGGTTTTTCCAGTAATGCCGGTGAGTAATTTTTTTTTCTGTTGTAGATGGGAATAAATTTAAGATTGGATTATTGGAGATATTTATTTGGTCATTTAAGCAAAAATCTGGATTGGATTTGAAGGATTTTTTTATTTCAAGTGCTTCATATATATTTAATTTGAGGCCGTATTCAACGTGATGTATTAATTTGACTCCTGAGTCTTTGATAAATTTATGATTTTTTTCATTTAAATGAATTGCAAAGTTGGAATTCTCTGTCTTATTATTATATCTACGTATATGTTCCTGTATTTATGGTTTTTTTCATTTAAATGAATTGTAAAGTTGGAATTCATGAAATTTATAGAAGTGGCAAATAATTTATCAATCCCTAATTAGATTGATCCTTCTATACCATCATGCGGATGTCAACTAATTTTAAATATAGATTTGTAAAAAAAATTCTTGACCGATCTCCTTATACTGTATCATAGATACATCTTAAGGTTTTTTTTGTTTATTTTTTTTTAATTTTAATTTCACCAATTTTTTATTTCAGCCCACAATGATGTTGGGGCACGACTCTATATTGAAACTGTTTTTAAACTAATCTTAAAATTACCTTATAACTTATTTTATTATTATTATTATTTTGGCATCGGCGCGGATCCGGCGGAAATGTGAGGCAATCAAATTGAGTATTTGGTAGATATTTAAATAATTCATAAAATTTTATAGTTCTTCTCTTAATGAATTTGTCTAGTTTGGGTAAATTCAATAATTCTTGAAGTTTATTTAAAATGCCATTTTGAAATCTTACTTGTATCCTTTGATATATGATATAGTAATGCAGCACTGTATATGAGTGAAGAACGAGGAATAATTTTATAGATAAGCAGTATCAATCTGAGACTGAGATTAGAGTTTATAAGATGGTTAAATTTTTTGCTCAAAAAAATTTCCAGGACGTATTAAAAAAAAAAATGTAGTATATAGTAAGAGAACATTGAATTAATCTCCAAAACTGAATTTAATAATCATTGGTATTTGTCAAGATCCAATAAACTGTATGTTAAATATAAATTCGATTAAAAAATCTGGTGCGGTGCGCGATTCACACAACTTTCCCTTACCAACATATAATAATAACCTTTAAGATTATTTTAAAGAGTTCACATAAACACTACTCGAAATTAATTCAGCAGAATTTAATTTAATTTAATATTTCTTTAAGTATTTTCTCACAAAAGTATAATAAATAACTTTAGTACAATAATTCTGTACAATAAATATTTTTGGTTTGTCAAGCTGAAAATGTTTTGTCAATTTTGTAAATTTCGGTTTAGTTTCCATTGAATTATTTTGTTACCATTAAATAATATAAAGGTAGAAATTATTAATTAGGGCTTTATAAATTATTTGCCACTTCTATAATATAATTTTGTTTTATTGAAAACTAGTTTCGAATATTATACATTCATCTTCAGTTCTAAAAACACAAAAAATCCAATCCAGATTTTTGCTTAAATGACCAAATAAATATCTCTAATAGTCCAATCTTAAATTTATTCCCATCTATAACACAAAAAACAATTACTCACCAGCATTACTGGAAAACCCCTGACCCTTGAACCGTTTACTTAAAAACATGCTACGTACCTTTCGTTCATTGTTAGCTCAATGCGAGAAGAAACCGGTACAAACTTTTCAGTTTGATATAATTCATTTAAACCTTAGTGATTACCAACATGTATTTGATTTCTTGTCCTCATTAAAATTCATAATTCATAAATGTTTTATAATACTGATTTATATTACATCTAATTTAATATATATAATAATACCAAACTATATTTTGAATTGCTTATTTTTGAATTTTTTTGTGTGTTTTTAGAAGTGAAGATGAATGTATAACATTCGAAACTAGTTTTCAATAAGACAAATTTATAGAAGTGGCAAATAATTTATCAATCCCTAATTAGATTGATCCTTCTATACCATCATGCGGATGTCAACAAAAAATTATTATGTTAATTTCTACTTTGATGTTATTACAATATATTTTACAGAGAGTTTTGTTAACAATAGGTTAGCGGCTAGGTAGGAAGAGGTTCGGTCACATTCATCTTCTTCAGGATGCGCTCGGCTTTCCATCTAGGGCCTAGTAAACCTCATGACATACGCTCTATCTTTACTAATACAGGCCCGATTTAAATAAATGTTTTTTTTCTGTTTTTTAGGGAATTTAATTCCCTTTATTATGATTTCCTGCATAATTTACCAAAAATTGCTGACTTTTTGAGTTATGCGCAAATAAAATTTTCTTTTCGCTTGAATTTTTTCCCCTGTATTTTCTCGTTGATAAACTACATGCATGAAAAGTTAAAGAGCTTTAAGAAGAAGTCATTTGGATATTTACATCAAAATCGTTGAAACCGTTTACAGAGAACATTGCTCGTCAAATTTTGATGATTTTTTTTGTTCTTTAGACAATTTAATTACCTTTCACACAATTCCATACACAATTCACTATAAAATACATACTTTTTAAGTTATGAGTAAATATAATATTTTTTTCATCATAACTTTTTTCCCTGCATTTCCTCGTTGATGTACTTAATAAATGAAAAGTTAAAATGCTTTAAGGAGAACACTTTCAGCAAGTTTTATCAAAATCATAAGAGGCGTTTTCGAGAAAATTGTAAAAAATGTGTAAAATCGATGATATAAAGTAGAACTTTCGGTCAGATTTTGACGAAAAGTTGCTGTAACATACCAACAATATGTAGTTTCAGTTTCTTATGACTTTTCGTTTTTGATCTAGGCTGTTCATTTAGACACGGACACACAGACCATTTTGCGAGACTTGGTTATTTTGACTTCAGATCATAAAACGAGTATTTCAGTTGAAAACTCGAATTCTAAATTTTCCCGATTTCACAATACTTCCACTTACTATATATCTCATATATAGCTAAGGGAAAGTAAAAACACTATTCATACTAAACTTAAAGATTATAATTTTTATAATAATGCCAAATTAAATATGCATAGAAGTTGTTCTGGATAACAGTGTCAAAATAAGATATATTACATTTAAATAAACTTTGGCATTTCAGTTATCAATTAATTATTATCGTATAGAATTAATAAAATCATGGATAATAATTTAAGCTAACGATAGCAAGGCCGGAAAGTTCATGATGACACAATATAATTATATGTAAGCAATTATTGGTGACCAAGCCCGGGCAATAAATGGATGTAGCATAATTGTACAGAAAATACCGGTCTTTGTAGCATTATTTGTGAATAATTTAATTAATTTTCTCTGACCTCATCGTATCGAATTACAAAATATCGATACTGAACGGAATTGTGTAATTATATGGCCGTTACCCCCCTTTAAATTTATACAATTTTATGCAATCTATCACAGACCAAGATAAACTTTAATATTTCCAACTAGACGCTGACAAACAAGTAAATACATATACATTTGCTAATAGAAGAGAATATATTATTATAATGAATTATTAAGAGTCGAAATGATGAAATACAAAATCTTTGTAATCTTAGTACAAAAATTTTATATCTAAAAATAATGGTCCATTTTAAATTAATATCAGAACATACGAATACTAAAAATAATTTCACCAGTTCCATTAGATATCAAAAGTACAATCGATTCAAATCAAACCGAAATAATGGAGTTTATATCGATATATTATATAAGGAGATGTGTCCTTGAATACGTCACCTTACAATGTCCGAATGTACGAAACAAGCCATTTTCTTTCTCTCAAAGGAATAGCAACAGGTAGGTTATAATTTCGTAGAAGAAAATAAATCTTCGAAACCTACATATTACACTAGAATTGTGACAGATAATAATATAATGCACCTATATAAATAATATAATAATAATATTATATATATATATACATATATCATTATCACTATCACTGCTATATATTATTACGGTAGTATAGATCCCTTTTCCGGCTCTCAGGAGTGGTGGATTTTGAAGAGTGAGGTATCAAAAGAAAGGGAATTTCACGGAGAAGTGACGAATCCTAATTTAAATTCTTAAATTCTTACTAGGGCTTAAATAAAAGTGATGAAAAAAATGGGAGGTTTCAAAGTATTGACGACCGAGAGTCGGCGGATCGAGACGTGATTAGTTGGGTTTTAATGGTTTTAATGATTTTAACGCGGGCATCAGGATCATATGCGTTCCATTGGAATTGATCCAGCATTTTAAAGCTCAAAAACCAACCGTTTTCTAGATAAGGCACGATATAGGTCCGCACGGGCCATATGCCATCTTGCGTACGTGTCGTTGTCATGCCAACTTTATACATGTAAAAACAACTAGAGATTGTAAAAAAAAAAAAATTTTTACTAAGTTTTAAATTATTCTGTTAAATTGTTCTTTTTAGGTTTCTATGAATTATTGAGAAAATAATATATTATTTCCCGTGTCTAACCGTAAAACACTGTTAAATATGAATACTACACATAGAAAATGGTATAGCTGAGTCTTATTGCCTGTTAAAGTAAATGGATTATTAATTACTTATTAAGTGAACTGTTACTTCAACATGATTACTTCAAACTATGCTGCTTTACCAAATGTGTTTCTTAAATAAACTTATAATAAAAATGCTAATATTATATTGTTTCTAACATCTAAAAATATATTATATTAGAAACAACATAATATTATAATATATAATATAATATAATATTTATAATAATAATATAATATAATATTTTCGTTCGGATATACTTATACATATATATATATATATATATATATATATATATATATATATATATATATATGTATATATATATATATATATATATAAGTTAAGATAGCGGGTAGCACAATATCACACGTAATCCTATATCACAAATGTAAATAGACCTTAAGACTATATATAGGAGATTATGAGAAAGAATAAATCAGTCTTTGTACAATACTCGAGAGTGTCGTTTGTTCCCTTATTTCCTTTTTTTTTATTGTAAAGTTTAGACCGGGCGTAAGTGGTGCCGAAACCCGGGACGTTTTAATAAGTAATAACAGAGAGCAGAAAAAGTTTTTTTTTTTTCTCGTCTCTTCTGTTCAGCTGTGACCAGCTCTCTCATTTGGTACGGTCGTGGTTCTAGCGTATTATTATTTGTTTTTCTTCTCTGTCTTTTCTTTCTTTCGAAAGAATAAATAAATCAAAATGCCAGAGGAGATATTACGACCGCCCACGTTAGTACTGCAGGGCGAAATTCCACAGCTGCCGACGGAGACCTTGGCGGCGGCGCACGCAAATTTGGCGGCAGCCCAGGCCAATAATTTGGAGTGGCTGAAGGTAAGAACAGCTACGTCGCAAGATCTAAGGAGAGCAGTCTCGGACCTGGAAAGGTTCGATGGAGAAACAGGAGAACTGAATCATTTCCTCAAAGGAGGGGATCGGATCATGGCGAGGATCCAATTCAAAGAAACAAACGACCTGATAGACCCCAGTGACGCAGGAGCATTGAGAGCGGCATTGGTATGCCGAATTAAGAGGAAAATATTAAATCTCATCCAAGCTGACGAAGATACTCCGTGGATCATCGTGAAAGATCGATTGAAGAAAGCATTCGGAGGTGGTCGATGGGCTCCGGAAGAAGACATATTCAGGATGTTTAGAGAAACGAAACAGCTGCACCAGTCCAGCGGGCAGTATGCAGGCTCACTGTTGGCCCGTTTTAATAATATAACGGAAAAGATGCGAGAAACATTAGGAGCAGCGGAAGTAGAGGGGAGAATGGCGTTTCTGGCGACGATACTAAAGGTACAGCTCGCGAAGGAAACGGGCAAGAAAGAAGGATTACCAAGAGACAAATCTTTTATGGAATGTGCTCAGGAAATGATAGATTCTAGCGCCAGAGAGGAAGAGGCCCGACAGGGAGAAGAGATAGACGCGGGCTGGAGTAGGGTAGTTTACAGGAGGAATGAGGCGAACAGAAGCAGAGTCAGACCAGAGGGATGGAGAGAGAGGGAGACAGACAGAAGAGGAAAGGAGAGAACGAGGATGAATGAGAGAAGACCAGGGAAGGAAAGAAAAGGGTGGAAGAAGGAAGATAGGAGATGCCATGGATGTGGAAGAGTGGGACACTTGATAGCCCAGTGCCCTCAAACGAAATGTTTTGAATGCGGAACGGAAGGACACATAGCAAGACAGTGTCCGTACATAAGCAGACGCCGAGAATCGAACCGGGGAGAACCCATGGAGGTAAATACTCACAGAATATGGAGAAGAAGCAGACCACGCTCAGAATCCTCGAGATCATCAGAGGAATCAGAGACGGAAGAGGAGCAGAGCGAGTCGGGAAAGAGAGGAGGCGAAGCCAGAAGGAACGGAGGACGGCAGGTGGAGGCAGAGCGGAGAACACGGGACGAGGAATGAGGAGAGTGCTGGCGGAGAGGCAACCAGGCAGTAATAAACAACATAGAAGGTGAGTGCAGTGGTTTGCCTATTATCCGAGTCGCGAGTGGAGTGCGATGTTTAGTAGATACGGGAAGTTCTAGTACCATAATGTGTAGAGAAGCAATAAAGCGGTTATGTAAAGGAAAGAGGATACCTCAGGTACAGGCATGCGGGTGTAAGTTAATTACGTTGGGAGGCCCATACGGGGTAGAAGGGGAAGTGGGAATAGATATGCGTAGATGGGCTAGCAGTGGAGAGGAGCTAAGGGTGCATGTTGTGGAAAAGATGCCGCGGGAATACGAAGGAATCATAGGGTGTGATCTGTTAGAAAAAATAGGGGCACGGATACGGAATAGGGACGGACGGTGGGACATCAAGATAGGACGGAGGAGGTACAAATGCAAAGGGGTACAGAAAGAGGGCAAAGTTAGTGTAGGGGCGATCAGCCAGATAGAAGATTGGAGACAAAGTTTAAGGAACGAATACCCGGAAGTTTTCTTTAGGGAAGGGGAGCCAATGGGTGCGACAGGAAGAACGGTGCATGAAATTCCGCTAAAACAAGACCGGGTTACTTATGTTAAGGAGAGGCGGTACCCTCAGGCATTGCGCCAACACATTCGAGAAGAACTGAGACACCTTCACGAACAAGGAATTATAATTGATAGTACCTCACCATACAATAGTCCTCTGTGGGCGGTGAAAAAGAAGACAGCGGAAGGGGAAAGCGGGGAGAAGTATAGGATTGTGGTGGACTTCAGAAAACTTAATGAGAACACCCTGGACGAGAAGTACCCCATACCCCGGTTTGAGGATATATTGGATAGGCTGAGTGGCGCAACAATTTTTAGCACATTAGACCTGAAAGCCGGATATCATCAGATAAAGATGCACCCCCGAGACCAACACAAAACGGCATTCTCATTTGAAAGGGGACATTTCGAGTTCACGAGGATGCCGTTTGGGTTAAAAAACGCGCCCATCACATTTCAGAAGCTGATGGACGAATTCTTAAGAGGGTTAGACGAGTCATTTTGTCAGATTTACATGGATGACCTCTTAATATTCAGCAAAAATCAATCACAGCACAAAAAACATTTACGGAGCGTCTTTGATAGGCTGAAACAATTCGGGCTTAAACTATCAGACGAGAAATCGACCCTGGGCAGGGACGAAATCAACTTCTTAGGACATACAATATCAAGGGAAGGAGTGAAGCCGGACGCCCGAAAGGTGGAAGCCATAACCAAGATGGCGATGCCGAACGACGTCAAAAGCATCAGAAGGTTATTAGGAACTCTTAACTACTATCGGCGGTTCGTACCAGAGATGGCAAGATATTTGGTGCCGCTCAACAATTTATTAAAGAAAGGTCAGAGAGTAATAATAACCCCCGAAATAGAGGACAATATCAGGCAATGCATGGGGTACTTACAGAAGGAACCGATATTAGCATTTCCGGACTTCAACAAAATATTTACAATTACGACTGATGCAAGCGAGTACGCCATAGGAGCAGTCCTGTCACAGGAAGGAAGCAACGGGGAACGTCCGATAGCATATGCAAGCAGGAGGCTCACCGAGACAGAATCACGATACAGTGCGTTGGAGCGCGAACTTCTGGGCATCATATGGGCAGTAGACCACTTCAGACCCTATGTGTTTGGGCGGAAATTTAAAATTCAGACGGACCATCGCCCGTTAATGTGGGTGGGCAAGCTAAAGGAGTCTTCGGCTAGGATAACCCGGTGGAAAGAGCTTCTAAGCCAATATAACTTTGAGATAAGTTACAAGCCAGGAAGAGAAAATGTCGTGGCAGATTGGCTGTCGCGAGCATTGCAAGTGAATGTAATGAATGCGATAGAGGAAGAACGGGGTGAACACTCAAAAGATCTGAGACAATTCATTAGTGAGTGGACACCAGAGGGGGAAGGAGAACAGGGAGTACCGGGCGAGGAAGAAGATCAGGGAGTACCGGGCGAGGAAGAAGATACCGAATCACGAGAGAGCGACAGTTCGGAAGAGGAAAGGTCTAGGGAAATGGAGGAAAGGGAGGACATCATTAACGACAAATACAGGCAGATCATATGGAAGACTAGAACTTCGGGCCTCATGAAGATTGAGTACGGGAAATACGCTAAAGGCCGAATCCATACAATCTGGTCTCAACCGGGAGTGCAAGAGGAGCAAATTTGTAAAGCACTCAAAGACGCGTCCAGGCCGGGAAAAACACACTATATTTACGTGGGGAATGCGGTAATATGGGAGAAAATAAAGTATCTGTGGCGCTCGGAAAAGATCGGGGCCGATCGAACGTTTATAAGGTGCAAATTGATGGTGGAAACGGTGCGTGACCCGGAGCAACAGCATGATGTAACCGTTGCGTACCACCAAGGTAAGACCAATCACAGGGGAGTGGGGGAAACGTTGCAAGCCCTGAAGAGAAAATACTTCTGGTGGGGGATGAAGAGGACTATAGAAGATGTAGTCGGGAGTTGTGATATCTGCCAGGTCACTAAATACGACCGCCACCCACCAAAAGCAAAACAGGAGGAGACCCCGACACCAATCACTCCTTTAACGGACTTACAAATCGACACGTTTACGTGGAAAGGACGCAAATGGGTTACGATAATCGACATCTTTAGTAAGGCCGCGATGGCGTACGCGGTTCAGGACCGGACTTCCGTAGCGGCAATAGAGGCGTTGAAAGCATGGTTTCAGTATTATGGGATGCCTTACAGGATATCATCGGATGGCGGACGAGAATTCGATAACAACAGCATCAGAAAGGAAATGAAGACGCTAAACATAAGGTGGCACGTCAATACTCCGGGACACCCGAAAAGTAGAGGCTGTATTGAGCGTCTACACAGCACGCTGGGGGACCACCTGCGTGTGTATCATGTAGAAAAGGGATGGAAACCGGAGGAGGCAATGCCGAGAGCCGTAGCAGCCTACAATCATTCCATTCATATGGGGACAGGCTTTGCTCCATTCGAAATGCTCTTCGGGATGCGTGAACACAGAAGAGATTGCAGGGACACCGCAGTGGACGAAGACATAACGGAAGCCGTCATGAACAACCGAATCGCATTGTCGAACATATGGAAAAAAGCACGCTCAAGGATGGAAAAAGAGAAAAGCAGGAGAGTGGCAAGGGCGAACACCGGACTAAAAGATAGAATGGAGGACATAAGAATAGGAACGGTGGTTTACCGAAAACTAGGGTCAAACAGGAACAAGGAGGTGACGCGATATGAAGGGCCGTTTAAAGTCATTGGGATTCGGGAACATAACGTCGTAGTGATACAAAGCATCAGGGAGCCTCGGAAACGTAGAACGGTACACGTGGAATAGCTGAAATTTCCGGTGGGGAACCATACGTTCACTGAATAAAATATAGGTGTCCTCTTCTCCTCAATACGAAGATTGTTATCCCAGAGAATAGATTTAAGTTCAAGTATAATAGCAAGTACAGATATATGTTATGTTTGTTTTAATATATAAGAACATTTGACTGAGGACAGGAGTGTAATAGGAGAAAGTTTGTTTACTTTTTGTATGATAATGTATTTCTTTTTGTTGTTCTTTTAATTTTGTTTGCTCAGTTTTAAGTTTATGAGGAGTAGTCATAAACTGGCAGGGGGGAGTTAAGATAGCGGGCAGCACAATATCACACGTAATCCTATATCACAAATGTAAATAGACCTTAAGACTATATATAGGAGATTATGAGAAAGAATAAATCAGTCTTTGTACAATACTCGAGAGTGTCGTTTGTTCCCTTATTTCCTTTTTTTTTATTGTAAAGTTTAGACCGGGCGTAAGTTATATATATATATATATATATATATATATATATATATATATATATATATATGTAGATGAGATGCATTTTGTTTTTACTTTAAACTTACAAAAACACTAAAAATATCATATTTTAAGAGCCGGCTTTTTATGAGCAACTGATTATCACCCTGATACTCCCACTAGCAACCACTACCCTAAATTCCCTTCTGTATTCAATTTTTGAAATATGTCCGCTCTCTCTCTCTCTCTCTCTCTCTCTCTATATATATATATATATATATATATATATATATATATATATATATATATATACATTTACCATGTCATCCCATAAGTAATGTCGTTTTTTTAAAAATCTATCTGTTTACTAATCCCTCCTTTATAATTGAATTGTTTTTAGATATGTTGTTTACTACGTATTCTTCTATTTATTTGTTCTTTTTATTAAAGAATGTTAGTTAATCTGCTGTAATTTCAATTTAAATGGATCTCCCCAAAAACCGCTTACGCCATGTTATGCTTTCGGAATTCGATAAAAGATAAATACTGTTTCAACTTATCGGGAGCTTGCAGAAATATATGGAGAAAACGTGATTAATGAGCGGCAAGTGCAGAGGTGGTTTGAAAAGTTGCGAGCGGAACAGTCGAACAGTAGAGCTTGACGACGAACTCCTGCAGGCTACTGTTGAAGAAAATCCTGTTGTTGGCAAAAAGACTTGGATCGGCACATTCTACTGTCCACCGTCATTTACAGCCGATAGGAAAGGTTTCGAAATTGGGAAAGTGGGGTCCTCACGAGTTAAGCGTCGCTAATTTGCAACAACGGGAGAACACAAGCATTGAACATGATCCATTGATTATTTATTTAAATTGAAAATATGCGAATGAAGGAGAGAAAAAGAGATTTTAATAAAATTTGCGCTTTCTTAATGTAATTATCAGTTTTTTCTAATAAAATTACCTTAAGTATTTTAAAATATCATAAAGAAATATGATAACAGAAATTTAGGTTCTACATTCCCTTTAACTGTATTTTATAAATATTATTCTGTTATAATTGAACATTTTTTATTTATTTTATTTTATTATCTCACCCATCTCCGAAAAGCATGAAGTGTACTAAAAAGGCTAATGTCGCAATAATTTTTTTAAAAATTAATAACTGAAATATCCATTTGCTTTGTTCAAATACTAAGAAGAAATGTTTATACCAATTTTTCTTTTCTTTTCAGATCTGATCTTCAAAGCCGCTGGTAAAAACAAAAATAGACAAATATAGTAGCCGAACGTGCCCAAGGACGTTTACACATGGAAGATTATAAACAGTGTTTGGCCGAGGTAAGCAATCGCTAAACCGCTTACAGGTAGATACGACACCTGGTCGGGTAGCCTTGGTGTCGTGTAAACAAGGTGACCAGTGAGGTACAAGCTATCGTCGCGTCCGATATCTACCCATTAGCATACCCAACTCCTACCCTATATTGCTATATTGATATCCGTCCATAACGCGACATAGCTTCCAGTTGATACACGATTTTGATATAATTATCAAAGAGAGTGTCAATATCTTTTTTTCCTATTGATAAATGAATAAAATAATAAAAATAATTATGTAGGCCAAAAAAAAATTGTTTTTTTTAAAACTTTTTTAACTTAAATAGTTGATCTTTATAGATATTTATGTGCTGAATCTAAATCTGGCCTTAGTTTTTTTGTATCACCCATAGTTTTCCGTAGGTTTCAGGCTCATCAAACATCCTAACTTTTTAAACTTCTGTAACATGTTAGCTACAATAGAAACATACTCTGGGTCTTTTTCATTTCCCAAGAACTTTGTAACGACTAGCTTGAATGATACCCATGCTTCTTTCTCATTTAAGGTCATTGTGGATTCAAAGTTAACATCAAACATCATTTTTCTAATGTCAGGTCCGACAAAGACGCCTTCTTTTAGTTTAGCTTCTGAAAGGCGTGGAAAATTTTTGGCAGTGATACTTGAAACATGTTCCATCTTTAGGCAAAGCCTTTACAAATTGTTTCATGAAGCCTAACTTAAGGCCTAATTGTTTCATGAGGCCTAAGACTGAAAGCTGTTCAATTCTTTAAAAATCGCTTAATTTAATAAATTTAAAAATAAAATGTGAAGAAATTGTTGGTGATACAGCTTTTTTAATAACATATTTGGATTCAGCACCCTAAAAAGTATCGGAATAAGGTATTTTTACTACAAAAATTTTTTCCATACCTTAGGAATAAGGTATTTTCAGTACAAAAGGTTTTTCATCATTGGCCTGTGTTATGAGTCAGTACAGATAACATAACAAGAAATTGGTTGTATTAATGAGTTAGAAAAATATTGATAGGAATGACTTACAAGTTTTTTTATTTTTTTACTACTAGTTATGCTAAAAAAAAAAACTATTTGGACCTACGGACTTGAACTGTGGGGGACAGCAAAATCTTCTAACATAAAACGTATCCAATAATTCCAGTCCAAAATCCTTCGAACAATAGTCAACGCTCCTTATTATGTTTCAAACAAGCCCTTACGTCCATGACCTAAACATCCCATTTGTACTTGACCTTATTCCATCCAAATTTTCAAACTTTCACATGAACCTTAGCTGCCATCCTAATCCCTTAGAACAATCCCAATCCAGCTCAAGCCATCCCTATAATCCTCCTCGTAGGCTGAAGCGGCAGTGGCCTGTTGCTCTTGAGGTCTACTATAACCTCTATAAATATTTACCGTGACTTAAACGACATAAAGTATATAGTTCAGTTTTAAATATATATATATATATATATATATATATATATATATATATATATATATATATATATATATATATAACTATATATAAAATATAGTTATAGTGTTTTTTTTACGTTTTTTACCTAAAATCACTAACAACTTCTTAAAGAGATTATATGGTCATAGGAGTGGTCTCATTCGATTCAGAAATATATATATATATAAGAAACAATACCTTATACTCGACTCAATTTTTGCAAATTATTATGTGAATATCCCGCTCACCATTTTGGCCACAACAGAGGGGGTTTTCTCTCCGAAATTTTGGAAGACTCGGCAGAACTAGATTCGTATTATCAAGACGAAGTCACTGACGATCAATCCACTCCAAATGCCTCATGCCAAATAGAGCGTGCAACGCCAGTGAGTGAAAAATCCTTAGTTGATTTTTTTGAAGTGATGTGGAAGGGCTGAAATTCGTTTGATCCAAACAAATCCATAAAATCCATAGTGCCAAGCCAAAATCCAATCAGTCCAATCGATCATGAGAATAAAAAAATAAGTTTTCTAGCTTTTGAGCTGTTCAATAATAATAAAAATAATTGTGGGTCAGTATAATTAAAATTTATGATATTAATTGTTTTAATGAGTTACAAAAACATTAATATGAATAACTTACAATTATTTTTTTTAATATATATTTTTTTGGGGAGGGGGGGGGGGTGGGATGGAGGTGTAAAAACTCCGACGCACATAAGAATATTTGAATGCTTTAAATGATATTTTAAGTTAAACAAAAAAAAATGGTGGAAGAAAGCAGATTTTTTTTGTATAATATAGTTAACATTGGCCTAAATTTTATGTTCATAATCAACATTTTACCCGACATAAACAGAAAAACCTTTATCCGATTACATTAATAAAAAAATTATCCAGACATTCATCATGTCTAGTTCGTAAACGAGCAATGCAAAATAGGTATAATGTTCCCGTAGTAATAAAGCCACAAGGCATGTTGTACGAGTATATTAAATTGGAAACGGCAAGAGCACTAGTTAAATGGTCCACATTCGGTCAAGTGATGTGTTATGCAAAAGTTGTTAATGGGATTTTTAATGGTTATATATTTTCCTAAATTTGGCTTTGTAAATTTATTTCGGATACTGTCCATGAATTTTACAATTGTTTTATAAAGCTCTGTGTTATGCTTGACACTCTATGAATAATTTATTGGTACAAGCGAATCTGTAGCCGATAATTTGGCTTGTCTGTCAATAAATTCATTACCGAAATATCTAATACGGGTTATGGGCCATGAATATCGACTGTCTCTATATGCTATATCAAAACTGACGTCATAAGTGTACAGGTTTTACATTTTCATATTTCAGTAAACCTTAATACTTCGCTTGAGTACGGCAAAGTTCAACTCTATTTTTGTCAATGTCTCTTTTTTTTTTTTTTTTAAATATGCCAAAGAAAAAAACAATATATTTCATGCTGGCACCCTAAATGCTATGACATTTTTTTTTTTTCATTCACTGAAGAGTCAAAAATAATTTCACACTCACTGTCGTTCCACATTCCATTTGGCCTGGAGCGGTTAGAGTGGACTGATCATCAGCAATAATCAGCGTCCCAGTTAGTTCTCTCTACCAATACCTGTTCTAGCAGCATAGTTTCCCCCTACCAAAACCTGTACCAGCAGTATAATTCTCTCTACCAATTACCTGTACCCGCAACAAAGTTCCACCTACCAATACCTGTACCAACAGCATAGTTCCCCCAACCAATATCTGTACCAGCAGCATTATCTGAAGATCTAATTGTTTTAATAAAATCAAAATAATTTAACAATTTAGCAATAATTCAAATATTACTTTAACCTATACAGTTTTAATTGAATAATTTAAGATATACAGTATTCTTTATCTGTTTTTTTTTCTTCAGATATATTATACTTATTAGCGAAAGAATACAACTGAACTTAAACGCTAAAAAATTGCTCTAAAAATTTGTTATATATCTAAAATACATGTTGTGTACGATTTATTATAATATAAATATATTTATATTATTTTGATCACTTAAACTAAAACTGTTTAACTGTACGAATACGAAATTATAACCTATGAAAACAATTAACTAAATCTTAAAATTTCTGAAATACAAAATTCAGCTGAATACAAAATGAATACTTATAGATGTTTCAAATATAATAGGAATACGAAGAATGAGGATTGAACTTCGATGGGATGACTCTAATTAATCATTTTAAAAGACTCGTTTTTTGTTCTAATAGTAATATTCTTAACTTTCTCTTCATGTTTATTTCATTTTTATATTCTACATTATACTTTCTTATACAAAGAATAAAAGTTAAAAAAAAGGAGATGATTTATAAATATAAAAAATAAAATTTTCCTGGGAGATGGGACATAACAAAACATGTTCCTCAATAAAAGGTAAATTCCTCAGCCATACAACTCAATCAAATTCCAAACGACCCACCAAAGAGTTCCAGGTAGCAGATCCAAAAGAGCTGTGGATATATCCTGGATATTTCCTAACGTGACCTATCTGGTCGCCTGGTCCGCATTGGTCAGGTATTGCTAGGTACTAGAATTACCTTAATGAGTCAGGATTTTTTTTCGAATAAGCTACTGGAGGGGGGGAGGGAGAGAGAGGATTATATTTTGATTAGAAATCTTGAACTGGGATAAAAGATATCACAAGGACATTATTGGTTATCACAACTCCTGACAGGACATATTTATTTATTTTATATCAGATTTATTTTAGTTGACATCCGCATGATGGTGTAGAAGGACCAATCTAATTAGGGATTGATAAATTATTTGCCACTTCTATAAATTTGTTTTATTGAAAACTAGTTTCGAATGTTATACATTCATCTTAAGTTCTAAAAACACACAAACAATTCAAAAATAAGCAATTCAAAATATAGTTGGTATTATTATGCATATTAAATAAGATTAATATAAATCAGTATTATAAAACATTTATGAATTATGAATTTAATTAAGACTTGTATTTGATTTCTTGTCCTAATTAGATTCATAATTCATAAATGTTTTATAATACAGATTTATATTAATCTAATATGTATAATAATACCTATAATATGAATAATACCTATAATATGTATAATAATACATTCATCCTCAGTTCTAAAAACACACAAACAATTCAAAAATAAGCAATTCAAAATATAGTTTGGTATTATTATGAATATTAAATTAGATTAATATAAATCAGTATTATGAAACATTTATGAATTATGAATTTAATTAAGACTTGTATTTGATTTCTTGTCTTAATTAGATTCATAATTCATAAATGTTTTATAATACAGATTTATATTAATCTAATATGTATAATAATACCTATAATATGAATAATACCTATAATATGTATAATAATACATTCATCCTCAGTTCTAAAAACACACAAACAATTCAAAAATAAGCAA
Source organism: Rhaphigaster nebulosa (assembly GCA_948150685.1). Classification (NCBI taxonomy): domain Eukaryota; kingdom Metazoa; phylum Arthropoda; class Insecta; order Hemiptera; family Pentatomidae; genus Rhaphigaster; species Rhaphigaster nebulosa. Next base: position 238,600,341 of record OX411306.1, on the reverse strand, counting down.
TTCAAAATATAGTTTGGTATTATTATGAATATTAAATTAGATTAATATAAATCAGTATTATGAAACATTTATGAATTATGAATTTAATTAAGACTTGTATTTGATTTCTTGTCTTAATTAGATTCATGATTCATAAATGTTTTATAATACAGATTTATATTAATCTAATATGTATAATAATACCTATAATATGAATAATACCTATAATATGTATAATAATACATTCATCCTCAGTTCTAAAAACACACAAACAATTCAAAAATAAGCAATTCAAAATATAGTTTGGTATTATTATACATATTAAATTAGATTAATATAAATCAGTATTTAAAAACATTTAAGAATTATGAATTTAATTAAGACAAGAAATCAAATACAAGTCTTAATTAAATTTATAATTCATAAATGTTTGATAATACTTATTTATATTAATGTAATATGTATAATAATACCAAACTATATTTTGAATTACTTATTTTTGATTTTTTTTGTGTGTTTTTAGAACTGAGGATGAAGGTTAAATATTCGAAACTAGTTTTCAATAAAACAAATTTATAGAAGTGGCAAATAATTTATCAATCCCTAATCATTTATTTTATATTTAATATTAATTTATAAAAATTTACTAAATAGTTGACTGTCCTAAAATAAACTGCATATCACACAAACTGGATTTGCCTTAATTTTGCTTCCAATCGATGACTGATTACTAAATTTTTATAATTTACGTTGAATGAAACACACATTTTCTTTGTTAATAAAAATCCTAAGCTCTCGTTTTGTCTGGATTCCAGCTAATCCTGTTTTTAATTAATTCTACTTAAGTTTAAACCAACAATATCATTCTGTCAAACCGAAATTTCACCTCGATCCGAAGGATAATCCTAAAGAAAATTTCAAGATTATTAAAAATAATATTTATAAAAAACAACCATAAAACAGGAGAATTCAAGGCAATAATCGTTATTGATGCAAAGTTCAACCAATTGCAATAAGGAGCTTTATTAATTATTAACTTTTCTTTTCCTAAAATGTTAAAATTTGCATTCCGCGCTGGACCGGTTCCAGGCGAGTCAAAATGACGCGAACCGTTTTTCGAAACCACTAATGCCCCTTCATCCGTTCCCATTACCACGATATTTATATAGTTTATATAATTGTCCTGTATCCTCAAAGGAAATGCCGACCCAAAAAAAACTCGTTTAATCTGTATAATATCATGTGGAGGTCAAATCTTTAATCAATTTATTTTTAAAAAAATGTATCATCCTAAAATAGTTTAAAATAAATTTTATAAATTAAAAATAAAATCGCTTATCTAATTATATTAGAGCCATAATAAGTGTAACGTAAGTACAATTCCATATTAAATCTAATTTTTGTAACATTTTTTAATTAATATTAAGTCTTGACTTTTTATCTTTTGAAGTAAAAATGTTTTATACAACAAAAGGATATTATATTCATTATAGAGATATGCTGTACTTTTTCTGCATTTATCGTTTGCTTGGATGAAGAGTGCCACCTAGTTTGCCTATTAAGCCTATATTTCTTACCCTAGTTGTTAAAAAAAAAAAAGGTAATCATCATTTTTTGATCGTTTAAACATGAATTGTGACTTAAATTGAGATAACTTTTCATTAAAAAGTTTTTTTGTAATTATCAAAGATTCGATCTTTTAAAAAATGAGCCATTGATCTAAACAAACCATAATCCGATGGTGCAATACCTGGGCTATACGCAGGATGAGACAAAACGTTTACTCCTCGCAGTTCCGATAATTTTCCCTTGGCCAAACGAGAAGGATGTGCATTATCGTGTTGCAAAATGGCATACTTCCTGTTGACCAAAGCGGGGTACTTCGCACTCAAAACTGCATCAATTCTATCTGTTCATAGTAAAGGTTTGACTTAAGGTTGGAACATCGTAAGGAAAATATCGATATTTTCGATATTTTGATATATCGCAAAACCAAATATCGATATCCACCGATAATCGCTATAAAAATATCGATATATCGAAAGGAAATTAATAAAAAGGCAGAATAGAAAGTGCATCAAATGAGTATTATTAAATACTATTAATATTATTAAACTGTGAAGAAGGTTATGAAATAATATAATGATTATTATTTATAAAATATTATAATATTTTTATGAGCCATGAATCATTATAAAAAAAAGATAGAAAAGAATAATACTTCAAAGAAAAAAAAATATAACAGATTTTTATTTTGAAGAATTTTAGCCATATTTGATTTATTATAGTCTTCTAGAAGTTTTTTCAATAATGAAACCTTCAAACTTCTCAAATTTTTATTTATCTTATAACTCTTCCGATTCTCAAAACATTCATCTAAAAGCATGTAATTTATTTGATATATATCTCAGTTCCATCATCATTTATATAAATCATCAATGTTTCTTTATATAGGATTAATCAACATTATTTGTATGTAAATCTTATCTACTAATTATTGTTTGATAATTAAATATTGTTTATCATTATATTTATTCGTAAAACTCCAGAATGGTAACCCGTTGGAGTCCATGTTGATGGAGGACATCTAGATTTTTTATTTGGAAATTCGAATTATAAGGCGTTTACATTACTTGGAAGGCGAAAATAAATACGAATTATCGGTGGAACCGGATTGCAGTGTATTTATACGAAGTTAAGCGAGATTTTCAAGAGACCAGAAAATCTATACGAATTACTGGGATATGAATTGCCGAGATTCAACTGTAATATAGTTTAGCATATGGTGTGATCGATATATCGTTGTAAAATATCGATATATCGCGTATCGATATTCCAATCCTACTACGAGTCCCTAATACGGCCGATAAATCACGAGTACTTGCATGTGGGTCCTGGTTCACTCATTCAAGAAGAACGTCATCATCAACGACTGATGGGCGAACTGATCTGAGTTGTGCGGCAGTATTTTGATGGATAATTGGCTCTCCTTCTATGACACAAATTTCTTCGGCGGCTGCCTTTGCGCTTAAACCTTTTTTCCAATGATTTCTCAAAAGACTGCGAATCACGATTTTTTTTCTTCTGACATTGCACGTGCGTTTTAAAAATGTAAATAAATCAAGCCACAAGGAATTAAAGTATTAGTCAAAGTAAACATGGACATAAATAGTGGGAACAAAAACGAGACAATTATGAGAGTTGAAATTTAGAGTTGTGTACATGCACAAGGACTTATGTAACAGCCTAGTATAGCAGTGAAGTAATATTAAATCAGACTAACTCCATCAGTAAGGGAAATTCCCATGGAAACCGGTACGAATAGCGCCTGCGTGTGAGCTCAAACATCAGTAGTTGAGGAAATATGGAAACACAAGCTTGAAGAGTAATGGCAAAGAGGAACTAATATCGAAAATTGATTAGCCCTCAAGACGGGAGTGAATTGACTAGCAACAAGCACTTTCTGTTTGTCTTGGCCCGGTAACTCAACAGCCCCGAGTTAACCCAACTCAGGATCTATCAGATTAATGGACGGGGTCAATTAGGAGTAGTTGATGCACATCTTGAAAACATTGTCCCAAGGAGGAAATTAGATAAGAGTTCGAGGTGTCGAGTGGGATGATAAAAAAAAAAAAAAAATACGTTAAAAAAATAAAAGCTGAAAAATAACAACGTTATATCTGTCTCCCGATTCTAGTGGCTGTACCCTTCCTACTGTCGTAAGTGCATCCTGGCATCCTTCCTCTACCAAGCTATCCAATCCCGCCGTCCATCATATATCTTCGATCTCCTTCAATTCAAATCCTCTGTCCATTCCCGCCATATTCGTTCTCGGTCTTCAGATTTATATATAATGGCCCACCAATCCTCAGGTTTTGATAGATCTTTTCTTATCCGATCCTCATCCCTATGGAATTCCATTCCTTCTTCCATCCGTTGCTCCAATACTCTTCCCACCTTCAAATCCCGTCTATTCAGTCACTTCATGTCCATGCAGTTCCAAAAGATTTGTAAATAGCTAATTTGCACCCATTTATGTAATAATGCCTTATTTTTACTTTTATTATTTGATAATATAAATTCATTCTCTTTCACGGTATTTTTTTTTTGTTTCTGGCTTTATTTTTTAATGTATTAATATTGCAATTTTATTTTTCTTAAAGATTTAAAAGTTATACCATTATTATTTATTATAATTTCATTTTTTTTCTTGTTATTTGTTTATTTATGCTATTATTTACTCAATATCATATTCTTTTTTGTTCTACTCTAAGGCTCTAAAGCTCTACTGATTTTATATGTAATACTATTCTAAAGGGATATGTCCCGGAATAAATAAAGAATTTATTATTCTTTTTATTTCTTACAATCTTGGCTATTGCCAGAAACATTCACCTAGCCGGACCAAAGTCAAGGGTTAGGTTCAAATTTTAAACTATATTTAAAAACTTCCTGACGATGCTTGCTGTACTAAGGAGAATTGCTTTCTGCCCTCACGCAGCTTCAAATTCTTAATTGATCTGATGGTATCGTCTGGGATGAGCCCGTTGCTGGATATTATAATCGGATACACCTTTATATGCTCCAGCCTATAACGTTGCCTTAGCTCCTGGCATAACTCTTGATATTTTCTTATATTTTCTGAAACTGTTTTCTCGATATTATCATCGGTTGGAACGGTAATATCGATGACATAGCCATTTTTAATATTTTGATCAATTAAGACTATGTCCGGTTTATTATTTACAATTCTATGGTCAGTAATAATGGAACGATCCCAGTATAACGTGCTGTTTTCAGCAGGCAGTACCGGTTTCGGCTCGTACCGATAATAAGGAGCCAGGCCAGCAATCATGTTATAAAGTAAGGCCAATGCTTGGTGGATAATCTTGGCCAGGTTATTGTGCCTCATAAGGTATTCTTTACCTGCCAACGCTTGGCACCCAGATCATATATGCTGGATAGACTCAATTGCACTCTTACATAGGCGACATCGGTCATTGATGTCTTCTCCACACATGTATATTCTGTAAGCGTTGGTGGAAACTACCTGATTCTGAATGGCTAAAATAAATCCTTCCGTTTCAGGAAATAAATATCCTTTTTTTTAAGCCAGATAATAGTAGCATCCCAGTTTATTCCTGATTGTGAAAGAGAATGGTAAAAGCGATCATGTAGCGATTTATTTTTCCAATTTTCGATCAGAATTTCTTCGGTAGGATACTCTTCATGCTCCGGTGAAATTAAGTTCAAAGCTGTGTATCCATTGTCCAATGTTCTTATTGCTGACCACACAGGAGAGTTATATTGTAGAAAGCTGTATTTTAAGTTATTTTTTTGTCCTACTCTAAGGGTCTAAAGCTCTACTGATTTTACATGTAATATTATTCTAAAAGGATACGTCTCGGAATAAATAAAGAATTTATTATTATTATTATTATTATTATTATAAAATCTAAAATCTCATATCTTTCCTACCTTGTCAAACTATCAAAAATGGGATTTTCTTAATCGTCACTTTGAAATGTTCTAGTTGAATCACGCATTGTGGCAGTGAAATAATAACCCTGAAAAGCAAACATCTTGTAACTTTTGGAGGCTAGATATTCAAGACGATGCCACAATTCATGCTTAAACTAGCGCCTTTTAAAGTGACGAATCGAATATCAAAATCCTATTTTTGCATATTTGATAGTTGGACATGATAGGAACAATATCAGAAACTGAGTGGGATTTAGAGGTACCCGATGATCAATTACGCAACGTTGTAAATGATGAAGACATGCAAAATAAAAACAGAATGCCAAGAAAGGTCAGTAAAGTTTCCTAACTATATTAGATAATTTCTAATTAATAGGGAAGTTAATTTATTATAATAAATTAATTTGTGAATGACACTTTCTCTTTGATCTATAACTTTATATTTAAAAAAAAAAAAAATTTTTATAACATTGATTAGGACGTTTCGAAGTCTTTCTTCGTCATCAGGATATATGCTTCCTTTAAATTACATGATTCTCTCCCCCTACAGTATGTGACAAGGATGGAAAAGAAAAGGTACTCCCCAAATAATTTTTTATAATAAAATCAGCTAGGATTGACAAAGTAAAATTATACAGATGTTAGGACAGGAGGAGAGAATCATGTAATTTAAAGAAAGCATATATCCTGATGACGAAAAAGGACTTCGAAACGCCGTAACCAATGTTATAAAAATGTTTTTTTTTTTTTTTAATATAAAGTTATAGATCAAAGGGAAAGTTTCATTCACACATTAATTTATTACTTCCTAACTATTTTTCAACTATTGAGTCTATAAGAATAGTAAATCGGTTGAAATTAATACTGGACCATTTGTGAACAAGTCACCAACTTTCCTCTAGCTTTGGGTCAAAGGTACGTTTTTGAAATCTAGGCGTGCCAAGGAAAATACATTTGCGCATGCGTAATCGAAAGTAATGGATGGAATCTAATAAAATCGGAATGAGATCACCTCGGTACCAAGCAGTAAAACCATAAGAACGTCTTCGGCAATGTGAAATCGTAGCCCAGGAACCAGAGGCAGATTTAGGTCGATTTAGAAGTAATTAAAAAATAAAAGTGTTTTTTCAAAACTGAACAGCGCGTTATAATAAATGAATGAATAAAAATAAATTTTATTCTGGGTTTTTTAGTGCCCTTAGAATAACAGAAAAGTTTAGTATTTTTACTATTTGTCTAGCTTTTGTCATACAGTGAATAAATTAAGAAAAAGTTAAATAATAAAATGAAATAAAGGAGATTTTAATAATTGCAGACATTTAAATAATAATTAAATATATATCTACACCTGTTTACATTAACAAACAATAGACATGATAAACATGAAACTATAAACAGTTAAAATTAAAATATATATAACTTTAGTACATACATAAAGGCGGCAAATTGATAATTAAGGAGGTGGAGAAATAATTAATACTTGAAGAAGTTTAAGGATGAGGATTTGCGAATGTAGTTGGTCAAGGAATTCCATAATGAAGTAGCGCGAAAGAGGTAAAGGATCTTTTGAAAGAGGCAGGATCTTTTAAAGGATCTTTATAACTGTTGTAAACTGCAGCGAACATTCAGAAAGTTTAAATAGAAAGTTAGTAAACTGTCGTAAAAACATACCTATAGGACACATTCCTGGATTCTGTAACATTTCGTTCCTTGTGTTTGGAAGATGAAATTTTTAAAGCCCACTAGAATAAAACTGTTTTCAAAGTACTTTTTGAAAATAAAACCAGATTTTTTTTGTTTTTTTTTTTTCAAAAGACATGTGTCAGTTATTCCTGCCCCACCATATACTTGTGAAGTAAGAATAAACATAATAAAATTAATTTTTTTTTTATTTTTTAATAAGATATTTATAAACGAAAAATTTAAACTAGATGCAGGAAACATTAAAGACGAAGGAATGAATATTTGATTTATGATAGTATGTCAACAAGCTGAAGTGGATCGAATTACTATAAATCAATTTATTCCGAACTTATTAAAGGGAATACTGTTTAATAAATTATTTAAATATGTTTAAAAAACAGCGAAAAAAAACTATTATAATGAATATGGAAATTCATTGTGCAAGAAGGCAAAAACGACTTCGAAACTGCTTTCGCCACCTCTGTCCATTCCCTCCCCCAAAAAAATATTAAAATTTTCTATTAGAATGAACTACTTTCTAAAGCCATCTTAGGGATTAGAAAGTTCTATATTTTTTTTTGTATTCGCTGATTTATTATTAAACAAAAAAACAAAAAAAAAAACTATAAAAAAGCTTCAGTTCAAATTAAGTCGCGAAAAATAAAAAAAGAAGACTGGAACCAAGATGTTATAAATTAGAATTAATCATTCATTTTCAGTTCAAAAAGATCAAAAATTAAATCAGCTCAGTGAAGGCAATTAATAGAAAATGTTCGACGTTAAATCATTTTTAATTAATTAAACGGATTAAAAAAAAAAAGGTGAAATAAAAAAATAAATAAAGAATTAATTCCACCGACAAATATGGGCATTCAGATTACGAGGAAAAGGTGAGCAACGGAATCAGAGATGTAATGGGTTATGTCCACTCAGCTTAAGCTATCCAAAGGATAACAAACAAACCTTCGTTTTAAAGCTTTTGCATAAAATAAATTTTAAGTGAGCAGAGAATCGAAGCAGCTGTTTTTGAATATTTGTACACCCTCGTTTTGCATGTCTTCTTACTTCCTTGTAGGAAGTATTGAAATCGCGAAAATTTTCGGCATTTCAACGGAAATATCCATTTTGTAGTTCGTATGTACGTGCGTATCTCACATAACTCAAAAACGGTTAGGCGCAGAAAAATATAAATATAATATAAAACTGGTTATATATTAATTATATAGCTATATGCTTTAATTCTTATGCACTTCATTAACCTTTAGCAGTCTCTACAACACCAGGCAAATCAATTTTGTAAAAACATATTTTATTGTATTGATACATATTTTCAGTGTTAATTTTATGAATAACAATCTATTTAATTCTAAGCTGTTCCAAAATATAAATTTTATTTTATTTTAAAAAAATGGAATAATTATAAGCTTTATATGTTAAAAAAAAGCTTCTTTATTTGAAGACCTTTTTAAAGAAAAGTTATACTATTCGCCATTTTTAATTTCTGGCTTTGTTACGTAAAACTGTCTCGTTTCAGTTATGAAGTTTAAATTCTTCCAATTTTCGACAAATTTTTAGTTCCTTGTACCATAGTAAAAGAAGAATTGTAATCGCGAAAATTTTCAGTTTTCGGATATCAACGGAAATATCCATTTTGACCATTCCTGAATCGATTTTGACTAGTTTCGTCGTGGCGTCTGAGCTTCCGTGCGTACCTCGACGCATAATTAAAAAAACGGTTAGCCGTAGAAAGTTAAAATTTTGTATTTAGGATTGTTGTAAAATCTAGTTGTGAACCTTCCTTTTTGATCACTGCTTGATCACCGGAAGTGGTACTTTACTTGAAGGTGATTATTGATTTTCATCAAAAATTATATTTAAATGTAATCCAAAACTTCTCAAATTAGGTATATACGACTTATATATAATTAAAAATAACATACTTTATTTTGATTAATATTGATAAACCGAAAGAGATACTTTACTTGACGGTCATATAAGACATTCATGAAAAATTATATTAAAATAAAATGTAAAATATCTCAAATTTGGAAAGAAAGACTTTTATATCGATGCGAATGTATTTACTAGATTTTGGTTAAAATTGGTAGGCCAAAAAGGGGTACTTTACTTGAAGGTCATAATAAACTTACATAAAAAAATATATTAAAATTAAATACAGAAAATCATATGGTTTGGTAATAAAGGTTACAAACGCGATTTTGTTTCCACTCCCATTAAACATTTTTATTACTTGTTCCCCATTTGTGAGATGAACAAGTCTGCAGCAGGAGAATAAGATATAAGTTAAGTGGGTTCTTCCGCTTAAAATTTAGAAACTGTCGATTTCTAATGCTTTATCCAGTGATATTGACAGTTCTAATATTGTCACGGAACACGAAGAAATCTCTTGGAAACTAGTTACTTACTGAATGAACGACATATAATAACGGAATGAGACCTCCAGAAACAAGAGTATGTGTGTGTGTGTCAATAGATGGATGTCGCGACGCCGAGTGTCGTTTTTGAGATAATGCAATCTTCGGAAACAAGTAACCAAATTCAGGATCACTTTTTGCGTCGTTTTCCTTCAGTACGTAACTAGTTTCCAAAAGATTTCTTCGTGTTCCGTGACCACATTAGAACTGTCAATATCACTAAATAAAGCATTGGAAATCGACAGTTTCGACATTTTAAGCGGAAGAACCTACTTAACTTATATCTTATTCTTCTGCTGCAGACTTGTTCATCCCACAAATGGGGAGGAAAACTAATATTTTACACTCAATTTTAATACTTAAAACAAGTAATAAAACTGTTTAATTGGGAGTAGAAACAAAAATCGCGTTTGTAACATTTATTACCGAACCAAATGACTTCTATATTTAATTTTAATATAATTTTTGATGTAAGTTTATTATGACCTTCAAGTAAAGTACCCTTTTCGGTTCACCAATTTTAACCAAAATCTATTAAATACATCCATATTGATATAAAAGTAATATTTTAGATGTTTGAGATGTTTTACATTATATTTCAATATAATTTTTGATGAAAGTCTAAGTAAAATAAAGTAAATTACCACTTCCGATAATCATGTATAACCAAAAAAAGAGGTTCACAACTAGATTTTACAATTATTCTAAATACAAAATTTTAACTTTCTAGGATTAACCGTTTTTGAGTTATGACAGATACGCACGTACGAACGAACGTACAGACATCATGACGAAACTAGTCAAAATGAATTTTGGGATGGTCAAAATGGATATTTCCGTTGAAATCTGAAAACCGAAAATTTTCGGGTTTACAATACTTACAATTCTTACAGGAATAAAAAATAAAACATGGTGAAAATACTTTATTTTTGTATCTCGTGTTTGGAGAATGATATCAACATGTTTTTTTCAACTAAACATTTGTTTAGTATATTAAAGGAAAAATAAAAACATTAAAAAATTATTGATTTTTGGTCAAATAAATTTAAAAATGTGTTTAAATTATCAAGTAAACTAGCCTCAGAGATTTTATCACACCAAAAATGATTGCAGATTTGGATTCAACACGTCACTAAACCTTAATGTTGAAAAAATCATCGAAAACAAAATATATTCTTTTTTTTCATTCCGGATTGTGCTCAAAATTTTTAAAATCCACAAAATTACGTTTGGATTTGAAGCTCTGGATCTCCTCTTCAATTTACCCGATATCGACTTTTTTGGATTTGTTAAAAAGAGGGGAGTTTCTTCTTTCCATACGTATAAAAAAAACTATTGCATTATCTTAGATGGTCTGTGTAAAAAAGGTGATAACCATATAAAAACAAGATTGAAGTTTTTTTGCGGATAAAGTTGGTTCTAAAACACATAGGAACATCACTGTTAAAGAAAATTGAGTAGTTTAAGAACCTTTACCGATGCCCTAAATTTGGTTTGAATTATTCAAAGGGTTCCTGATTTATGATACGCATACATATATTATATATGTATATATATATATATATATATATATATATATATATATATATATACACAAATAGAGAGAGATAGATAGAGTAAATTAGATAAAAAGGAATGAGCGTGTGGAGGCGAAGACCAATTAGTTGGCAAGGAAAGGGCTGAATGGCACGCCAGTCAATGAACGAGCGTTCCCCGGGATCTATTTTTATCCTCTTTGTCGTAATTTCTTCGCTGGTTTGAAGCACTTCCTCCCGCTGCCCACGTGAGCATCGCGCTATATGACTCCATCACTAATGGTTCGTTAAACTGTTATATCTAGAGACAGGAAGATTGTGAGAGCCGGGAGAACTTTCGCCCTAATAAAATAATCTTTTAACAGATAAGGAAAAGAAGATTTCACTAAAGATGATCCTCTGATGTGGGAATAAATTTTCTAAAAGTTTCGACTGCTGACCTTTCCTTATATAAAATACCACATATATTAAGTTATATCAACTTCATATTCCCGAAAAAACCTGTCTAACGGATTATATGTTTTTTTCTAAATTCAAAGTAACAGGAATTTTATTAACATGATTATGAGGAATTTAGCAAGAGCTGCATAACGCTCATCAAGTTGCTTTATAAAAGCAGCCATTTTTTGGTTATGAATACAATTCTGAAGACACTTCCCCATATACTTTGACCTATTAAGCATCAAAATACGGCAAATTGATGCACACTAAATTATTAAAGTAACTGAATTTTCTTCATTTTTACATATAAAACATAATGTATTTATTCATTTTTACGAAACAATTAGGAAATATTTGATGTGACACCACATGACCACAAAAATACGGGCATTAAAAGAAAAAACAGTTTCAGGCAAAGTACCAATTTCGGCAGGCTAATTTTAACCAAAATCTAATATGTTAATTATATTGAGAGAAAAAGCTCATATAAGAAATTTGAGATGTTTCGCTTTATACTTCCATATAATTTTTGATGAAAGTTTATTATGTCCTTCATATAAAGTACAACTTCCGATTAGCCAATTTTGACCAAAATGTAGTATATTATTTTTTTTTTTTATATATATATAAAAGTCTTATATACTAAATTTTTGATGCTTTGCAATATAATTTAATATAATTTTTCATAAAAGTCTAGAATAACCGTCAAGTAAAGTATCTCTTTCGGCTTTCAAATATTAATCAAAAGAAAATATGTTATTTTTATTAATAAAAAGTCTTATACACCAAATTTGAGGTGTTTTGCATTATATTTTAATATAATTTTGATGAAAGTTTAACAAGACCTTCAAGTAAAGCACCACTTCCGGCAGACTAATTTTAAAAAAAATCTATTATGCTATTTGTATTGATATAAAAGTTTGATATAACAAATTTGAGATGTTTTGTATTATATTTTAATATAATTTTTGATGAAAGTCTATTATGACCTTCAACTAAAGAACAAATTCCGGTAAGCCAATTTGGACCAAAATCTCTTATGTTATTTATATTAGTACATAAGTCTTATACACCAAATTTGAAATGTTTTGCATTATATTTTGATATAATTTTTGATGAAAATCAATAATCACCTTCAAGTGAAGTACCACTTCCGGTGATCAAGCAGTGATCAAAAAGGAAGGTTCACAACTAGATTTTACAACAATCCTAAATACAAAATTTTAACTTGCTACGGCAAAACCTTTTTGAGTTATGCGAGATACGAACGAACGTACGTACAGATGCCACGACGAAACTTGTCAAAATGGATTCAGGGATGGTCAAAATGGATATTTCCGTTGATATCTGAAAACTGAAAATTTTCGCGATTACAATATTTCCTTTACGAAGTATATACCGTACAAGGAACTAAAAAAATGGGAAGAACATACAAACTTCATAACTTAAATAAGATAGTTTTACGTTACAAAATCATAAATTAAAAATGGCGAAGAGTATAACTTTACTTTAAAAGAGTATTTAAATAAATGAGATTTTTTTTTAGCATATAAAGCTTATAACTATACCATTTTAAAAAGATAAAATAATATTTATATTTTGAAACAGTATAGAATTAAATAGATTGTTATTCATAAAATTAACACATGAAAAAATGTATCAATACAATAAAATATAGTCATTTTTTTAAAAAATTGATTTGCCAAGTGTTGTGGAAACTGCTAAAGGTTAATGAAGTATATAAAAATTAAAACATAAAGCCATATAATAAATATATAACGAGTTTTTGAAAAAATAGTGAATATTATTGCTTGAAAGGGGAAGGAAATATAAATTCATATTAACAATAATTACATCTAATTATTATTATTATTATTATAAAAATATCTATAATTGATTAGAAGAAAGAATTAAAAATACAAAATTGCGTAGAAAAATATTATTTATTCATATTTAATATTGTAAAGAATTATAAATAAAAAAGAAAAATCATGTAGAATAAAATAAATAAGAATAGAAAATATGAATTAATGACTATACAGCACAATGATATATAAATATGCATAAGAAATATATATATATATATATATATATATATATATATATATATATATATATATATATATATATATATAATATATGTTTGTTGATTTAGGTGAATACTTTAATATATAAAAATAAAGGTAGGCTGCTGCTATTTCACCAATTTATTTATTACGAAGCAAATTTTCGGCCTACAAGCCATCTTCAGGCATCTTAAAATTATTTAAATTTTAAATTTAATGTTAAGTATTTAATGTTTTTAAATTAAATTTAATTTAAGTTTAAATTTAATGTTGTTATTGTTATTTTATCGTTAAAGTTTGACGCTGTATATTTCGACTTGGTCCGGATTGGACTTAAATATGACAGTATATGCATTTTAAATAATTTTAAGATGCCTGAGGATGGCTTGTAGGCCGAAAATTTGCATCGTAATAAATAAATTTGTGAAATAGCAACAGCCTGCCTTTATTTTTATGTATATACAATCGTTTAAGGAGTAAGGAAACGCAAATAATTTAGGCAAGAGAATATTAAAATATTTAGTTGACATCCGCATGATGGTATAGAAGGATCAATCTAATTAGGGATTGATAAATTATTTGCCACTTATATAAATTTATTTTATTGAAAACTAGTTTCGAATGTTATTTATTCATATTGGAAGGAGTTTTTTGTTGATCGTACATGTATATTTTAAGGGAGAAGTTGGTCTGTGGGTGCGGTCAAAGAGTTACACTTTTATAAGAAAACTTATATATTTTGTGCCGACTTTTAGGCCTAAGTTTTAGGCCATCTTCAGGGCTAAAAGGAAAAAAACAAAATAACAACATGAAAACGACAGAGGCAGTACCAGTAACAGTAAAAAATGATAAAAACAGAAATTACAAGTAAGATAAAAAAGTATGAAGTATAAAAAGAAAAAGATAACACTAAATTACATAATACAAGAGACAATTGAAAAAGTAAAATAAATTAAATAACAATGTAAAAATTAATTGAAATTAAAAGAATGCTTTATTTACACAGGGAATAGTAAAATGTATGAAATCTATTAATTAAAAAGAATAATAGATAACGTATTTAATTAAAAAAGGAGCGGAGTAGCTCAGTGGTAAGGCACTAAGTTACAATGCTCCCGGTCCCGGGTTTGAGACCGGCTGTGGCAGATAATTATTTATTCTGTTAACAGCCGTGGATCGACCCTGTGGGATCGGGAGACCCTCCTGGGGACCACCCAGCCTCTATAAAATGGGTACCCTTAATTGGGGGAAAAACCTGGCGGTTGAGCGTAAACTCGGCCAAATCACCTCCTTGCACAACCGTTGGCCTAGAAACAGTACGGTCCTTAACAAATACTGTAGCCAAGACCCTTCATTGGTTGTAGTGGTACAGGTTTTTAATTAAAAACTTACTAATTAAGGTATTTACTAATACCTTTAATTAAAAAGGTATTAATTAGTAATTAGTAAGTTTTTAATTAAAGGCATTATCTATTAGTCTTTTTGATTAATAATTTCATAAATTTTACTATTCCCTGTGTAAATAAAGCATTCTTTTAATTTCAATTAATTTTTACATTGTTATTTAATTTATTTTATTTTATTTTACTTTTTCATTTGTCTCTTGTATTATGAAATTTAGTGTTATCTTTTTCTTTTTATACTTCATACTTTTTTATCTTACTTGTAATTTCTGTTTTTATCATTTTTTACTGTTACTGGTACTGCCTCTGTCTTTTTTCATTGTTGTTATTTTGTTTTCCTTTTAGCCCTGAAGATGCCCTAAAACTTAGGCCGAAACGTCGGCAAAAAATATATAAGTTTACTTATAATAGTGTAATTCTTTGACCTCAGTTCTGAAAACACACAAAATTTTTTTTATAATACTGATTTATATTAATCTAATTTAATATGTATAATAATACCAAACTATATTTTGAATTGCTTATTTTTGAATTTTTTGTGTGTTTTTAGAACTGAGGATGAATAACATTGGAAACTAGTTTTCAATAAATCAAATTTATAGAAGTTGCAAATAATTTATCAATCCCTAATTAAAATGTTTGGTTATTATGATTATTGTCAAGAATCTGATTGAGATTAATTTAGTCATTAGTAATAAATGAATAATCTATTGGTGAAGGTGTTCATCTAAGGTTTGGGTTTAGCTCACGAATTAACATAATAATATCTAGTTACAATATTGTTAGCGTGTCTGATTCAAAATGAATGAATGAAAATCCTGTTGAATTTGAGAATAGTCTGGCATGAAATGTTAATTAAATCAGTGGATGTTATCTATTTAAAACTGTAGAGCTATGATTTAATTTATATTTTCAAATATCCTTTTTAATGGGGTACTACAGTGACAAGGACTGTGGACACTGATGTTCTCAACGTTCAGAGGCGGCAGTTGAAGAGTGCCCCTAATGAGCCTGTGTTTGGCCAACTGGGGCCCCAAGTGGTTCTGTCCTATTGCCAGCTGAGGTCCTGCCATGTCCTTAATGCTTCCATTCTCGTCCTAATCATTCTTATGTAAAGAATTTAATCTGGACTTTGCATGAAAAGAAAATTTTATTGTGAGCTAGCTGTTCCCGCAAGGCGTTGCCGGTGAAAAGAATTACGAAATAAATACCCTCACAAATTTCAAGATGTTTTGTTTTTTTATGTTCAATCTTTAAATTTTATGTAATAATCATTCATCATCATACTGTAAAGTTTGTACAAAACTTTTACAAACCAATTTATGTAAAAGAAAAAAATTAAGTTTAAATTTAAATTAAAGTTTGGGGGCTATCGGAACTTTCAAAGAAATAACCGGTTCTCAACAAAAATTTTGATTTTAAATATTCCCAAGACCAATAAGGTGAAAATTTTCTCGGTAATCGACTGATTAGAATTCCTATCATTTCCAAAAGACGATTTCTAGGAACAGGATCAAAATGATAATAAATTTGTAAAAACGGCAATAAAGGTTCACATTTTTATTCTTTTTTTCCTTAATCTCCGATTTTATTAACATTAAATTATTAATTTCACTCTCGTTAAAATGTTTTTGTAGTGAACTTACTTCCACACGTATGAAATTGTCATGACAACGATTGCAAAATTACCTTATTTTTTTTTATTTGATAGTTTTCACCATTCCTCTCCTTAAGAGGAATATTTCGAAACATTTAATGCATATAAACCGGAAGAAATTCTCTGAATGATAATAAAAAACCGCATCAAAATTGACCGACTACTTTTCGAGTTTTGCGATCACAAACATAGGCAGGCTGAATTTATAAATATATATATTTATATAATTTATACAATCATTTGAACGGTTATCCCCTACAAAACAAAAAAATTTGGTTTGCTTTGTGGGGAAAAAAAACTGACGCGTCACGGGACGCCTGGCAGATGTGTGTATTTTGTATAGAAAATATGCATGAAAGGATGGTTTATAAAAGGAAATAAATACGGCATAATCAAAAACAAAATATTCAGATTTTTTAAATAAAAATTGTTCTTTATTTAAAAATCACTGGCTTGCTCCTAGTTGTATTTTCCCCGAATTGTTAATGCTTTCTAATGAAATATTTAAAAATAGATTTGATGATAAACATTCCTATTAAGAGAATATTCTGTATTCCGAAAACAAGTCGTGTTTTGTGAGAAAATCCTTCTACTCGTGAGCAACAGTGTAAGTGAAGCAAATTGGTATCAGTGCATTTAAATTATAAACATGTAATATGTACGTATAATTATAATTTTTTTTTAAATTACCTATGTATTGATTTTTATAAGAAAATAGGTTTATTAATAATAAATTATACTTAATTTATTTGTACCGAAATCGTTTCATTTAAAAAAATTACGAAATTAACTTAGTCTTGACTTAAGTGACGGCTGGATACGTTGGGGCGAGGGTCCCAGAGTGCCCGGTTCGGAATGTTGTGGATTCGATTCCCACCTGGGTCAGTTAATATTTATTTCGTGGCGATCCCACGAAATGAATCTTGACACTCCTACTCTGATTAGTACGCGGCGGTGACGTAAAAGTAGCCGTCAGGGGTTGGCAAAAAGTAGTCTTGACTTGAATCACTCGATTGTGCGTCATTGTGTAATTTTTCTTACTTTGCAAGTGGCTACTCACTTTCATGTTCTAAACTAACACTGTCACTCATTTTATTGTTACAGTTATTATTTTCAAATAAAACACTGCATGCAGCCGTACTGACGAAGAAATTTGTGCCCTGTTATTACTTTATTTACTAATATTATTATTATTTTAAATGTGGAACTACAATCTTGAACTTTTTCCAGAGAAACAGTGAAATATCGATCCATATCATTCAAACATTCCTTAAAACTTGAATATTCAACTATGAAACCGGTCTTTTTCACTACTCTCGTTATATGTAATAATTCAATAGAAATTTTACTGTAGTGTTTGCGAAGAAATTAGCAGAGGTTTTCATCTCGAGGCCATCTTAATATTGGATCCGTCTCTACTTCTATGCTTTAATCACCGCCTTGGGAACGGCTTGTTCCTGAATTATACAAGTGTTAATGACGGGCCTCCATGTGATTCCGGCGGGTTGCTGGGTTATTAAACGAGGCGGGAACTGGGGCTTATGTTAATTATGCATTTAGCCGCTAGAGTTGTTCGTGATAAGTGAAAATAAACAAGATATACAAAAAGATCATCGCTATAATGCCACTGAAATATTTAGCTTCGGGAAGGGCAGAGAAGCTATATCACGAGAGTTTAAGTCTCTGATCAAGTAACCATTGAATATTTATATAGATTTTGATATTTATATAGAATAAAATTGATATAGATTTTTTGCGCTATAAACAACGCTATAATAGACCGGATTTTTATACAGTAAAAGCCTCGATTTAAGAAACTGTTTATTCTTAATAAAAAGTGCACAATTCAAATCATATGTTTATATTAGAACGGGCATTAGATACAGGTTAAGTTCAAAATAGAAACCCAGACCTCTTTAGGATTTTCTTTAGTATGTTCAAACTATTAAAATTACTGATGTAAAAAATTTTAAGTCGCGCTTCTTTCATTCAAAAAATGATAATATACTAATTTTCATAATATAAAAATGTCTTACTTTCAGTGTCATGATATATTTGTAGTAAAAATTATGAGCCAATAAGTCATCGTTTTCACGCTGTCATCAAAGTACCGCTTAAGGTCCGAATACAACGAATACGGACTTGATTTGAATCCGGTAGGGGACCCGTATCAGTCCAGGCGCGATAGAGAAAGTATATTTATTTTTTGAAATAAATTGCCGCGGAACTTTCTCAAAGTGATAATCAGGAAAAAAATTGTTTATATTTTAGATAAAATCGGTATGTAGCAACATGGTGAAAAAAATTCACAAAGGTGGCGATTTTTTTTTTTAAATAAAAATAAAAAATAGTACGTAACAGCGGTTAAAATATCGAAAAAATGAGTTTTGAACAATTGAACTCAGCCAATAACTTTTCGCAATAAAAAATTAAAAACCGCGAAATATGGCCATTTTCGGACATTTTATTATAGGACTTTCAATTATTCCTATCATTTATCGCCCTATCAACAATAAAAATTTTATACGAAAAAAATAATAACTTTTCCGGAAATTAAGAAAATGTAAAAAACAGTGGATTTCGAAAAAAAAAAAAAATTGAGCAAAAGCCAAAATGATCCTATAGCCATTTTTCAAAGCGCTGTTTGTTCTCGAGGAGTTTCTCTACAACCCTATTTTCATGAAATATATGTAAGGTTCATTTAAATACCTCAAAAACGCGTTTGAACATGGGGATCTTTCATGCTCCGGCTTCTAGAGACGAGGTAGTCGAGAGGGCCCCTTTTATCATTTTCCAGTTCTCGATACACGGCAATTTTGCCACTTTCCGTTACCTCGCCTCTAGTGTCTCGGGACGATTTTGGCCCTTGTTCAAAATTTTTTTTTCTCGAAAACGTTTTTTTTTTTCATTTTCGCAATTTCCGGTAAAAATAATTTTTTTTTTCGTATAAATTTTTTATTTGTTGACATCCGCATGATGGTATAGAAGGATCAATCTAATTAGGGATTGATATATTATTTGCCACTTCTATAAATTTGTTTTATTGAAAACCAGTTATTCAATGTTATTCATCCTCAGTTCTAAAACCACACAAAAAATTCAAAAATAAGCAATTCAAAATATAGTTTGGTATTATTATACGTATTAAATTAGATTAATATAAATCAGTATTATAAAGCATTTATGAATTATCAATTTAATTAAGACATGAAATCAAATACATGTTGGTACTCACCAAGGTTTAAATGGATTATATCAAACAGAAAAGTTTGTACTGGTTTCTTCTCGCATTGAACTAACAATGAACGAAAGGTAGGTAGGATGTTTATAGGTAAACGGTTTAAGGGTCAGGGTTTTTCCAGTAATGCCGGTGAGTAATTGTTTTTTCTGTTATAGATGGGAATAAATTTAAGATTGGACTATTGGAGATAATTAAATGACCAAATAAATAATATACTATACTATATATTAGTTTTCAATAAAACAAATTTATAGAATTGGCAAATAATTTATAAATCCCTAATTAAATTTTTTATTGTTGATAGGCATTAAAGCAAGCCATAATTTATGGTCCAAAACAAGTCCCTCATACAATTACAAGAACTATAATAAAATGACCATATTTTGCGTTTTTTAGTTTTTATATTTTTGAGAAAAGTTGACGACCAATTTCAATTGTTTAAAACTCAACTTCTGTAAACACTATCATGTCCTATTTTTTATGTTTATTAAAAAAAAAATCCACACCTTTAACGTGACAAAACCACTTTTCGGCATTTTATGAATTTTTTTCACCATGTTGCTATGGATACTTACACTAACAAGTTTAGAGACTCCTGATCTATAGCATAAATCATTACAATAAAACTTTAATAATTTTAATTTACCTGCTTTTTCATAAACAGTATTGATATAAAGCAGCTCTGAACAAAAAAATACCCAGTATGTCTTTTTTTTTCATTTTTATATTATTTAAAACAGATTTAATACATACAAAAATTAAAAAAAAAATTATTCTCGAGTCGATTACATTAATCTATCGGAGTTTTTAATTAAGATAGGATAAGAAAAAGTAAGAATTCGTAAAAAATTAGTTCAATTATTCTTTTTATTAAATTATATAATAAAGATGGCCGTTACCTGCGAAGGATCAAGGACTCAGTAGTAGCGGCATTACAAGAAACTGCACTAAACTCATCAAACTTTCCGGATTTCCTTAATTAGGGGGAACTTTCAACAACATTGGTCAATCTTATAACTGAATAATGAATAATTAACTTATCAATTGAATAATTTTATATAAATCGGATTGTAATTTTTATATGGAGTAATTTGGGGTTACCTGGAATCAGAAGAGAGTTATTTAGATTCTACAGAAGAAAGGCTTTATAATACGGCTAGGTCTCTCGTTTTAAAATATAGACATAATTCACAATCTTTACAACAGGTAGCAGCACTAGCGCTAGGTCCTGAAGCACTTTACTTGGTTATATATTGAACTGTTTTGGCGATATGAACAATCCACTTTTGCGATCAAGTGGTTCTTTGATTCCTTAATTTATATTTATTAGATAATACTATATGTCCACTATTTAGTTAGCCTTTTTTCAAACTGTTAAAGTGAGATGTGCTACGTATGGTCTACGCTTATCTTTTCAATCACAATGAAAGACCTGCATTGGAGAAACGTTGACTAGATAGATATTTACTGCTATTTGAGAGACTCCAAGCGCAGTGATAACTTTAAAATAGTATTTGCCTCTTTTTTTTACTTCCTTGTATGGATTAATATCCGTTTTTACCATACCTGAATCCATTTTGAATTGTTCTGTCGTGACCTCTGTACGTACGTCTCGCATAACTCAAAAATGGTTAGCCGTAGAAAATTAAAATTTTGTAATTCGGATTATTCAAAAATCTAGTTGTGAACCTCCTTTTTTGGTCACTGAATGTTCACCGGAAGTGGTACTTTACTTGAAGGTCATAATTGATTTACATTAAAAGTTATATTAAAATATAATGCAAATCTTCTCAAATTTAGTATTTATAAATTATATATTGGTTTAAATAACATAATAGATTTTGGCCTAAATTAGGACACCGGAAGCAGTACTTTACTTGAAGGTCATAATAAACATTCATCAAAAATTATATTAAAATATAATGTAAAATATCTCATATTTGATATATAAGACTTTTAAATCAATATAAATAATATACTAGATTATAATTAAAATTGGTGAGCCGAAGGAGGTACTTTACTTGAAGGTCATAATAAACACATAAAAAATTATATTAAAATTAAAAAATCTGGTGCGGTGCGCGCATCACACAACTTTCCCTTACCGCCCTATATTAATTATCTTTTTAATATAATTCTAAAGAGTTCACATAAACAATACTTGAAATAAACTCAGCAGCATTCAATTCTTCTCCCACTTAAGTATAATAAAATAGTTTTTAAAACAATTTTAGTACAACAATTCTGTACACTACCTACATATTTTAACTTTGTCAAGTTGCAAATATATTTTAAAAGTTGCTGGTTAAGTTTCTATGGAAACATTTTCTTTCCATTAAAAAATGTGGAAGTAGAAACTATGAAGTTAATTTCCGTTTTTGTATTCTTAAATTACTTTGTTACAGAGCGTATTGTTTACAACAGATTGGCCGATTGGTGGGAGGAGGTTCGGTCGCATCTATCTCCTTTCGGATGCGCTCGGTTATCCATCTATTTTATGCTCCTCATAAAATACACTGTATCGTTGCTGATACTTGTCCGATATTGATGATTTTTTTTTTTAGATAATTTAATAACCTTTCATATAATTCTGTACACAATTTACTATAAATTGCATATTTCTTAAGCCATGCGAAAATAAATTATTCTTTTCTTCATAACTTTTTTTCCTGCATTTCCTCGGTGATTTACTACATAAATGAAAAGTTAAAAGCCTTTATGAAGAATAATTTTGGCAAGTTTAATCAAAATCGTTAGAGTCCTTTTTGAGAAAAATGTAAAAAAGTGTAAAATCCATGATATACTAGCTAATTCCGGTTAGTCCGATGCGTTGTATCTTTGCTAATACTGGTCCGATTTTGATGATTCTTTTATTCTTTTTTAGATTATTTAATTACCTTTTATAAAAGTCTATAGATAAATTACCGTAAAATGCATACTTTTTAAGCTATGTGCAAATAAAATATTCTTTTCATCATAACTTTTTTCCCTGCAATTCCTCGGTGATTTACTACATAAATGAAAAGTTAAAGACCTTTATGAAGAATAATTTAGGCAAGTTTAATCAAAATCGTTACAGCCGTTTTCGAGAAAATTGTAAAAATGTGTAAAATCGATTATATAAAGTGGCACTTCCGGTTAGTCGATTTTGACGAAAATGTTGCTCACATGTATGTGCTAACCTTAAATATGTAATTTCAGTATCATACAGCTTTCCGTTTTTGAGCTAGACTGATCACATACACACAGACACACAGACACACGGATACACAGACACACAGACCATTTAGCGAGACTTGGTCATTTGGACTCAGGGGACCTTAAAACATGTATTTCCGTTGAAAACTCCAATTCGAAAATTTTCACGATCGCAATACTTTCCCTTACTATATACTTCGTATATAGGTAAGGGGAAGTATAAAAGAGATCATATGGTTCTGTATTAAAGTTTACAAAGGCGATTTTTTTTCCCACTCTAATTAAATTTGTTTATTAATTGTTTTAACTGTTAAAATGAGTGTGAAATAATTGTTTTCCTCCCCATTTGTATGATGATCAAGTTTGCAGCAGGAGAATAAAATATAAGTTAAGTGGGTTCTTCCGCCTAAAATGTCGAACCCGTCGATTTTCAATGCTTTATCTAGTAACATTGACAGATTTTTTTTTTTTTGAGTTTTTACTTTAATACGTGTTTACAGTTTGCAGTTATCGAAATTAAGATTAAATTTTCTGAACGATTTCGGAAGCAATGTTTTTCTTGTTTTTCAAACAATACTTACCGAAAATCAAACAAAAGTCAGGTCTAAATTAAAGGAACAAATATTTTATTGAGTTTGAAAAAGTATTAAATAGTGAATATCTAGTAATAGCTTAAACTTATTATTACAAACAAATATAAATTTATATTACTAAATTTTCGTAGCACATTGAATAATGGTTACTGATCCGTACTCATTAAATGAAGTTGCCAACGAGATTCAATAATTGTATTTTTTTTTTTTTGTATTCCTTTTTAAACTAGAGTACGGATGATCTAACATTTTCTTAAGTGTTTTCAACTTGAATTATATTACGGAGGCAACAGCCGCTATAAGCGAAACCAATGCCATCAGAATAATTATCATGAAGGGAGTGGAAGTAGCCATTAGATATGCACTGAAGGAGCGACAGTGCTAATAGGCAGCCATTACTTCTTCTTAAAGACGCCGCTGACTCGAACATTAAAAGACCATTTGTCCTATTGACGTAGATAGATGTGGCACTGGCTTCAGGCTAACTTACCGATACATAAGGCACTGCATACCGCCCCTAATCCGGTCAGTCTGCTTAATATTTATAATGCTCCGCTACAGTTATAAGTTTAAAGCTAAATATTTATAAACTTTCAGAAATATCTATGAGTGAAGTAATTTACTGTCGGCTTAGATCAAAACCTTATATTAATTCATTTTCAGTGAAAAGGCTTTGATTTATTTGAAATACTTCATTGATATGAAATCTTATTCCTCCTGGTGAAATATAGCATATTTAATAAATTATATTAGTGATAGTTTTATAATCCTCTGTTTAATATGTTATCTAGATGTCAGTGGAAATATTATATTAAACGTCTGTTATATAGTTTGGATGTAATAAGATATATAATTTGTTATTTCTAGATGAATATAAAAAAAAAAAAAAAAAAATTAATTTTTCAACGTTGAATTATGTTCCTCCTCCAACTGTAGAGTTAGGACAGAAAATTTTTTAGACACTTTTGGTATAACTTTTAATCATTGCTCCACTTCTATTAACGTTAAAAGAACGAGCTAACCTGGTATAATATTCAGATAATGAATTCTGTTAG
This sequence comes from Rhaphigaster nebulosa, assembly GCA_948150685.1. Taxonomy (NCBI): domain Eukaryota; kingdom Metazoa; phylum Arthropoda; class Insecta; order Hemiptera; family Pentatomidae; genus Rhaphigaster; species Rhaphigaster nebulosa. Next base: position 238,575,574 of record OX411306.1, on the reverse strand, counting down.
TGGAAATAACAGTTTAATATATCTCGTTAATAACTAAAATATAATCTACCCGAAATATCTTTTTTAATCGTTGGATATATGGTACGTGACGATAACCATAGGCAGCCATGAAGCAGTACTAATGACCCATTGCCCTCGGCGGCTGATAAAGCACGGTTCTTCCAACTCCTGATCCACTAGAGGATCCTTTGATTCCTGCCCTCCTTTGAGCCCTCTGTCCTTCGTCCTTCGTCGGCCCTAAGGGGATTTCACACTTCGCCGGCTATCCTCGTCGTCCATATAGGGTTCATCACAAACTTAATGGTGTCACAAACTACCATATGATGCTGAATCGATTATTTATTTAATTACAGTTAAATATTTGAGGATAATATTGAATACTTTGGATTTTAATATCGAATCATTATCGACTTTAGTCTGTTAGGTATAAATCGAGTCTGAGGTGTTGTATTATGTGGAAGGGTAAAGATGAGACATTCGGATACTATATATATATATATTCAGATTTCAAGGAAAATGCCCATTTTGACCATCATTGAATCCATTTTGACTAGTTTCTTCGTGACGTCTGTACATACATTCGTTCGTATCTCGCATAACTCAAAAACAGTTAGCCGTAGAAAGTTAAAATTTTGTAATCAGGATTATTGTAAAATCTAGTTGTGAACCAAAAGATGATTACCGAAAGAGGTACTTTACTTGAAGGTTATTATTAATTTTCATCATAATTTATATTAAAATATAATGTGAAACTTAATATTTTTAAAGAATGGTTGGACAAGTGCGTTTATGGTGTGTGCACTTACCCAACATGAAGAAAATTTTGGGCTAGCTGGGTTTGAATGCACGGCAATTTAATTAAAAAAATTAAATCAACTATGAGTCAAAAAAATAATTTTAAAATATACCTCTAGGCCAAATTTTAAAACAAAATATTGATTTATTTTTTCACATATTAAAAAAAAAAATCTTTCGAGCTTTAGAGCTGGTGGTACTTAGTTACACCACCTCACCTTATATATCTTTAAATTCATTTACGATGAAATTACATTTAAAAATGCATTTTAATACAAACTAATGATTTGCAAATAAATATTACTTTGTCGCTACTCGAAAAAGATAGGACGATATTCATATATGATTTAATGTGGAAGAAAATGTATTTTTTAAGTTAGGATATAATTTCTAACTAGCTTTAAGTCTCTAAATTGCTTGTAAATAACTAATCTGTCAACGTTAGTTTGTGTTGACATGCCTTGGAATGATGTCTTCTCTCTAGTTGATGGGTGTTATTTGGATGTTGATGTGAGATGAGAGCATCGTTTTTTGGAATTTTCAAGTTATATTCTAACAATTATAATTTGTTGTTTTTTTGGGGGAAGGGGAAGTTTTTACTCTTTTTACTGCCTTGTACGAAGTAAAGGAAGTATTGTAATCGCGAAAATTTTCGGTTTTCAGATTTCAACGGAAATATCCATTTTGACTAGTTTCGTCGTGGCGTCTGTACGTACGTACGTTCGTACGTTTGTTCGTATTTCGCATAACTCAAAAACGGTTAGCCGTAGAAAGTTGAAATTTTGTATTTAGGATTGCTGTAAAATCTAGTTGTGAACCTCCCTTTTTGGTCACTGCTTAATCACCGGAAGTGGTACTTTACTTGAAGGTCATAATTGATTTACATCAAATATTATATTAAAATACTTTGCAAAACTTCTCAAATTTGATATTTAAAACTTACATATTAATATAAATAACATAATAAATTTTGGTTAAAATTGGCAAACCGGAAGCGGTACTTTACTTGAATGTCATATTAGACTTTCATCAAAAATTATATTAAAATATAATGTAAAACATCTACAATGTTGAAATTGGAAATTTATATCAATATAAATAACATAATAGATCTTGGTTGAAATTGAAGAGCCGAAAGGGGTACTTCGCTTGAAGGTCATGGTGTGATAGAAGGGATTGATTGAATCTAATTAGGGATTGATAAATTATTTGCCACTTCTATAAATTTGTTTTATTGAAAACTAGTTTCGAATGTTATACATTCATCCTCAGTTCTAAGAACACACAAAAAATTCAAAAATAAGCAAAATATAGTTTGTTGTATATTATTATACATATTAAATTAGATGTAATATAAATCCGTATTATAAAACATTTATGAATTATGAATTTAATGGTACTCACCCAAGGTTTGAATGGAATATATCAAACAGAAAAGTTTGTACTGGTTTCTTCTCGCATTGAACTAACAATGAACGAAAGGCAGGAGGGATGTTTTTAGATAAACGATTTAAGGGTCAGGGTTTTTCCAGTAATGCCGGTGAGTAATTATTTTATCCTTTACCTAAAAAACATCCCACCTACCTTTCGTTCATTTTTAGTACAATGCGAGAAGAAACCAGTACAAACTTTACTGTTTGATATAATCCATTTAAACCTTGAGTGAGTACCAACATGTATTTGATTTTTTTTTTTAATTAAATTTATAATTCATAAATGTTTTATAATACTGATTTATATTAATCTAATTTAATATGTATAATAATACCAAACTATATTTTGAATTGCTTATTTTTGAATTTTTTGTGTGTTTTTAGAACTGAGGATGAATGTATAACATTCGAAACTAGTTTTCAATAAAACAAAATTATAGAAGTGGCAAACAATCTATCAATCCCTAATTAGATTCAATCAATCCCTTCTATACCATCATGCGGATGTCAACTGATTATGAAACGAGCTTGGCTTCTTGTTTGGAATTTTCCATTTATATTCTAATATATATATATATATATATATATATATATATATATATATATATATATATATATATATATATATATATATATATATATAATACTAAAGCGGTGGCCACACCTAGTCTGAATCATTGCCTAGCTTTTACCGGTGAGTGAAGAGAAATCATCAATTAATTCTAGATAAATTGAAATGTCCAAGATTAACACAAACAACCAATTATCACTAAACTCTAACACGTCAAGAATAAATTTAATTAATATTAATTAAAAAAAAAAAGGAAATATACATTAAAAAAATAGACCTTAAATACTCGTTTATTCCGGGAATTTCCCTGGAGGGTTTGATCCCGTGCACAGCCAATACGAATACTCGTAGGTTGCTTTCTTCTCTAACAGGCCAACAAAAAAAAATTTAAAAAAAAACAATTTAAAACCGGAATCTTGTTTGACTTTTTTATTTTATGAATTTTATAATTTATAATTTAAATACCATGAGTTATTTTTTTTAGAAACAACTAATAAAAAAATAAAAAAATAGGTCTAGACACTAGTACAGATATTTATTTTCTCATCAGAATGTAAATGTAATTCATAAAAAAAAAAAAAAAAAAATGAAAAATAAAATAAAAAATAAAATTGTTATTAACACGCTGACACAAGATTTATTGATAAAGATCCAATCAGAGGAAAAAACAATACTATTCACTACAATACAACAATACTATATACTACAATTCTATAGACTATCATTATTGTAGGAAATTGGGATAGGATAGTTTTTTAACCCAAGGACATTAATAAAAAATATCTGATGTGGACAACACATGACGTCCTTGTACGCCTATTAAACTATACATCGGTGGCTCAAAAAGAGTTCCTGAATTTGGTTACTAGTTTCCGAAGATCGCAGTATCTCAAAAACAACTCTCGGCGTCGCGATATCCATCTATTGACACACACACACAAATAGGGAGGAAAACCAGTATTTTACACTAAATTTTAACACTTAAAACAAGTAATAAAAATGTTTAATTGGATTGGAAACCAAATTGCGATTGCAACCTTTATCAACGAAACATATGATCTCTGTAATAAATTTCAATACACCTTTTGAAGTAAGTTTCTTATGACCTTCAAGTAAATTACCCCTCTCGGATCTTCAATTTCAGCCAAAATCCATAAAATTACTTATATTGATATAAGAGTCTAATTTACCAAATTTGAGATGTTTTACATTATATTTTAATATACTTTTTGATGAAAGTCTGATATGACCTTCAAGTAAAGTATAACTTCCGGTTTGCCAATGTTTACCAAAATTTATTATGTTTTAAATACCAAATTTGAGAAGTTTTGCATAATATTTTAATATAATGTTTGATGAAAATCAGTAATGACCTTCAAGTAAAATACCACTTCTAGTAATCATGCAGTGACCAAAAAGGGAGGTTCACAACAACATTATATAATAATCCTAAATACGAAATTTTAACTTTCTACAGCTAACCATTTTTGAGTTATGCGAGATACGTACGAACGAACGTACGTACAGACGCCACGACGAAACTAGTCAAAATGGATTCAGGGTGGTCAAAATGGATATTTCCGAAAATTTGAAAACCGAAAATTTTCGCGATGACAATACTTTCTTTTATGCGTAATAACGTTAATTGTATATAGTATGAGAACGATAATAACTCAGCTGAGCTAATTATAACAGATTCAATTCGTTTTTTAATATTCAACAAAATTCAATTTAATTAATATCAGGTTTTTTTTTTTCGGGAATAATTATATTTCAGTTGACATCCGCATGATGGTATATAGGGATCAATCTAATTAGGGATTTATAAATTATTTGCCACTTCTATAATTTTTTTTTTATTGAAAACTAGTTTCGAATGTTATACATTCATCCTCAGTTCTAAAAATACACACACAAAAAAAATTCAAAATATAGAGTTGCTTATTTTTGAATTTTTTGTGTGTTTTTAGAACTGAGGATGAATGTATAATATTCGAAACTAGTTTTCAATAAAACAAATTTATAGAAGTGGCAAATAATTTTTCAATCCCTAATTATATTTCAATCGGAAAAAAAGTACCATATGTTCTCCGATCATCAAAAGCTGAATTTCTCAGGCAAATAATGAGACTTTGAAACGCAAGGAAGGACTCAGAGTAATTAATTTAATTCAATTATTCTGGAATGCTGGAGCCTGAGATCAGAATGCATTTCAAAACCGGTTCTCTCTTAATATTAACTCTGTTACACAAATTATATCGCTTACGTAATTGCCAAGTGATTAGTATGTTGTTTTTTTTTTATTTAATTTTAATTTGTTAGGTCAAATCGAACTAAATAAAAGAAAAAAGAAAAATTCCTATAATCGCTTGCATTAATCGAGTTAAAAAATCGATACTGAAAATATTTTATAAAGATCGTTATTAAGAGATTTAAGATCCAATGTCACGCAACAATCACTCCTACACATGCTATACAAATTATACTTTTCTCTTTTTCAATACTATTACAGTACGAGATGTATAATATGTTAACAAATTGCCAGGAATTTATTATATCTCCATCTAAGTTTTAATGATTGTTCAATTATAATCACAAAATAACTAAATCTTGTTTCTTGAGACAAGTAATTCATCTAACGTACCTAATATCGTTGCCACCACGTTTATGCAAGTAAAATAGAACCCCTGTTAACCGGCCTCGCATAAACCGTCCATCGGATTAACCGGACTAGTGTATAAAAAAAAAGTCAGGAAAAATGGAACGCTTCCTGGAAGGCGAATAATTTTACACTCTTTTTTTTTATTTTTTATATTGCCCGTTTTTATTAATAGATAGTATTTTGAGATATTTGTTCCCACTTTAGTTAGTTCAGTTCGGACCGAGACCGGGATTTTGCGTTGTCCGATTTGTCATGAGTAAATCTAGTTCCAAGGTTGAAAGGCGTTTTTAAGAGATTGATAGTGGCGAGTCTGTGGCCAAAATCTGTCGATAACTGAACGTGGGCAGATGTAAAGTCACAATAAGCGCTATAATGAAGGTTTTTGACTTCAAAAACCGTCAAGCAAAACCTTCTTTTAATTTTAATTTTTTTTTTTTTTTTTTAAGACAAAACCTTTTTAACTTTCTTCACGTATAAAAACCATCCTCCGGGATTGTTGACGAATCTCTCTGGTCGTTTTTTCTTCAGGAATGTCGGAGTGGCCCAATTTCGAAAGCTCTTCACCAAAAAATTCAGAACCGAAGCGAATTTGTAGCGAATGAAGCGCTGAAAAAATACAGCAACGCGTTTCAACTGCTACTTATGTTCTAATCATGAAAATATGGAGAGATTTTGCGTTTAAATATTTCGTAAAGGCATAAAAATAATATAAAGCAACAGATTTTTTTTCTCGAAAAATAACTTTGCTGTCATTATTAATTTTTACATTGTACATTTATTTATTTATATTTCTATGTTTTTATATGCATATGCAAATCTGTATATACATATTAAACTCGCTATAAAACAATGTTATTCTATCTTTTTGTTAATTTTTCTATTTGAAATATCTAAACTTTGGATTAACCGGCCAAACCGGGAACCGCCCAGGGTCCCTGTACCAAGACGACCGGTTAACAGGGGTTCTACAATGTGTGAATATAGTTACTTTTCAGAGACCGAAATTTTTTTTTTTAAGTTTTGGCTTTAACTATTGAGAATATTTTTTTATTTTTATTTCAGAGCCTTTTTACTTCAATGAGCCGTAGCTTTATGTTTATAAAATTTTATTTTGCAAAATTAATAAAACTAAGGAATTCGGAATAAGCCATTTTTCACATTTCTTACATTAACCTGTTTGGGGCGATATCCTCGTTCCCATGGTAACCAAACGAATAAAAAAATCACTATTTTTTTTAGGAGTGCAAAATAACCGTTGTATCATTCTGTTTATAAGGAACACTTTCAATAAATTTAATTTTTTATGTTGTTAAATACAATATCAACAGAAAAAAATTTATAATATAACGTTTTTTTTTTTACACTCCTAAAAAGTAGTCATTTTCTTAGTCGTTAGTTTTCGAGTTAGAGGACGACGATATGCGCATTCATTTGGACGAGAGTTTAAATTAAATCTATCAGTAACTAACTAAATTTTAGTAACATCTTATATGCTGTAACTAATAATACAATCTAATTAGGGATTGATAAATTATTTGCCACTTCTATAATTTTGTTTTTATTGAAAACTAGTTTAGAATGTTATACATTCATCTTCAGTTCTAAAAACACACAAAAATTCAAAATAGAAAGAACAAAAAAACAAATTTATATTACATAATAAAAAATGAATTTATATCACATTTGATTTAATATGTATAATAATACCAAACTGTATTTTGAAATGCTTATTTTTGAATTTTTGTGTTTTTTAGAACTGAAGATGAATATATAACATTCGAAACTATTTTTCAATAAAAACAAAATTATAGAAGTGGCAAATAATTTATCAATCCCTAATTAGATTGATCCTTCTTAGATCATACGGATGTCAACTAATAATACAATAGCTGTAAAATTTATTCATTTACTTAGAAATATGTATTCCCATAGCCCACAGATCCGCATATTTGTATCAAGATTTTACATTTTCAGGACAATCAATTTAAGAGACTTGAAAATAGAAGAATTTAGTTTAATTTGTATTACAAGCCGACGTTTCGGTCCAACTATGTGGGCCATCATCAGGGCTAAAATAGATCAGAGAGGTGCATAAAAATGAATGAAACTAAAAAACATTGACAGAACATAAAGTAAAAAAATTACAGAGCTTGAAGTAGAAATAAAAATATAAGAAAAAGAATTAATTACAAGAAAAATTGTGAAAATAAACAATGGCAAGTATCTTTCTACTTTTTTTCTTGATCTTCTCTCAACTTTTCTTTGTTTCTTTCATATTGTATACATCTATATGACCTTAAATCTCTGATATATTTTAGCCCCGATGATGGCCCACATGTTTTGGACCGAAACGAAGACTTATCTACTGTGCAACATCGCATAGCGAGCATAATTTGTTCCAGAACCTTACCCGTGATGCAAAACATTCGTTAAGCGAAATACTTTTTTCGTATGCACAACTTAATCACAAGCAACGATACAATACTAACGCTTAATACACACAAACGAATGACATTAAGTAGCCTCAGCCTCTTCACATATAGTCCAGCTGAGCTATTATCATTCTTATACTATATACTATTATCGTTTTTTGTTTGTTTTTAATTCTTTATTTACATGTTTATTTACAAATATACAATTTAAATAATAGAAGAAAGTAATTCAAGTATTTGCTTTTATAACTTACAACTTTAACATTTTTCGGATTTAAATTATACAAAGAATATTACAACTTGAGTAAACAAAAATAAGAAAAAAAAAAAACTTTCTATTATTATCGTTATTACTTCCTTGTAAGAAATAACGGAAGTATTGTAATAGCGAAAATTTTCGGTTTTCAGATTTCAACGGAAATATACATTTTGATTATCACTGAATCCATTTTGACTAGTTTCTTCGTAACGTCTGTATCTACGTTCGTTACATAACTCAAAAACGGTTAATCATAGAAAAATTTAATTTTGTGTTTAGGATTATGGTTAAATCTAGTTGTGAACCTCTCTTTTAGGATACTACATAATCATCGGAAGTCGTACTTTACTTGAAGGTCATACAAGATTTTCATCATAAATTATATCAAAATATAATGCAAAACTTTTAAAATTTGTTGTATAAGGCTTATGTACTAATATAAATAACATATGAGATTTTGGTCAAAATTGGCTAACCGGAAGTGGTACTTTACTTGAAGGTCATAATAGACTTTCATCAAAAATTATATTAAAATACAAAACATCTCAAATTTGTTATATCAAACTTTGATATCAATATAAATAATATACAACATTTTTTTTTAAAATTAGTCTGACGGAAGTTGTGCTTTACATGAAGGTCTTAATAAACTTTCATCAAAATTATATTAAAATATAATGCAAAACACCTCAAATTTGATATATAAGACTTTTGTATTAATATCAATCATACACTACATTTTGGTTAAAGTCGGATATCCAGAAGTGGTGCCTTACCTGAAACTGTTTTGTTTTTTGCTTTTCGCCTTCTTGGAATGAATACGAATCCTGCCAAAAATCACAAATCTAGATTTTCATGGCTAAGCACGCTTCTAGGTCCGTACTAACAGATTTTAATATCTTTATGGTGGTGTATGTGTGAATGTCAATAGATGGGCCCCAATAGTCGTTTTTTAGATATTGCTATCTTCGGAAACTAGTAACCAAATTCATCTTCGCTTTATGAGCCACCGATTTATAGTTTAATAGGTGTACAAGGAAGTCATGTGTTGTCCACATATTTTATCCCTCATAAATCTGGAATACAAAAATACAAAACACTTTTCAAATTCGTTTAAACACGCTAAAATTATCTCGATAGGCATTTAAAATGGAGTTTCGACCTAATTGCTTCCAGTTTCTGCAGATACAGTTATAATCATAAGGAGGACATTTAATAACAGAGAAAGAAGTTGCAACGGGATTGGGTTAAGCCAGGTTCCAGATGTCCTGGAATGGAATTAGCATTTGTCCAGGAGCACCTGTTACGTAAGGACCTCTTCGACATCCGCTCCTCCTGACTTCCTCTTCGACGGATCCTCCTACGCCATTAATTACTGCTATTAGTCCTCTCGCCTACTCGGCTGTCCTTCTTTCACCGAGCCCATTCACTCATCAGGAGACTTATTATCCTGCTGAAGCTATAACTCTTCAGCTCCGTGGCCTCTTCCTTCCTGAATATGCATGGCAGCCATTCACCACGATTGAACGTTCATTCACCAAGAAGTCATTAGCACAATGGGCTAATCTTCAAGATAAGAAACTAATCCAGCATTGTCAGCGAATCTTTTTTTTTTTTTTTTTATTCTCACCTTTAACCCTTGAAAGTGTGAGACAAAAGAGCGATCTATCGGAACTTGTTTCACCTAAAATTGTCTTTATTATTTTAGAAGAAAACTAGATAGCAGCATCTGCAATAGATGAAGCGGATGGGGGTTACACATATTAAGTGGTAAGTTATGTTGCCAGTGCCCGATAACGTCCAAGTTGTTCAAAAACATCTTTTCAAGACTACTTATATTTTTAGCTTTATACTTTACCTTCATAGAAATGTCGGCATTAGTATTCTAAAAGATTCTCCGAAACATATTTGAGGAAAATATTTTAGAAATATTTTGTCGCTGAGATAATATCTGCGAAATCATCGAAGATTAGCGGCCAACCATTGTCTAGTGTTTCCGAACAAGATTTTTTTTGATATGTCAAATCTCTTTTTAATCTTTTATCCTTGAATTTTGATATAGAATTTTATCATAAATTAAACATAAAATTCCAAGAGTAATCCAGAATTAAACAATTATTTGTCTTACTAAATTTAAAAATCTCTCTCTCCCTCTCTTTTTCTCTCTCTCTCATCTTCTACCTCCCCCTTCCTCTCAGCCTCTCTCACCGATAAAGAGAGGATTCCACACGTGTCTCCTAGATATTTATGTAACTTTTTAGGTGGATCTAGACCTTAAAATATTGGACTATGTAAAATATCAGGGGCCAATTCGCTCTAGAAGCCCCAGAAAAAATCGAGAAGTTTGCATAAAACACATTTTATTTTATATCTCTGGTTCTAATGAAGGTAGAAGAATGAGTTTAATACCAATATGTCCCTACTACCAAGCGAAATAAAAAAATATATATAAGGCATCAAAATATTCAAGTACTAAGCTTAAGAATACAAAAAACTTAGGGCTTATTGTTTACAGGACATATAAAATTAATTTTATTAGGTAAGTATGACAATAAACCAGATTGGGATTAGATAACAAGTGATGAAGACAATATGCAGGTATCTATATTATGAAATAAATTTTAATTATAAATGTTTTATTTGCCTACTTCTCAATTATTTTAACAATAGGGAAGAAAAGTGATATGTAATTTTTTGAATAGTAATTGATGATAATAGAGAAAATTTATTTATTATATAATATTTATAAAGATTATTTTATTGTACAGTAATTATCGATAAAAATTTGTTGTAGATTATCGTTTTAGACTTGAAAATGGACTAGTTATGTCCGAAACGTCGTTAATTTAAGCCATAAAGAAAATAAAAGAAGTTTGAATGGTTACAAGTACCCAGAAATCTAGCGTATTCATAAAAACTTCAAATACCTCCTCAAAATAGTGATTTTTGAGGGGAAAATGCTAGTTTTCTCAAAAATTGAGATCAGATTTGGACTTCTCACCCCATTAAACAATTTATTACTATTTATTATAAAAATCGAAAAATAAAAATTTATTGCTAAAAAAATAGCCAACAATCCAGGTGTGGACTTTTTTTTCAAAATAATTTTACATATTTCTCTTGAATCACATGTACAGTGCAGGAAAATGAAATTATGGACAAATTTACGCCATAATGTAAGGTGTTGAAAAGAAAAAAATGGACACTATCTAGGATCACTATAAATACATTTTTGGAAATAAAAAACACAACCTCGGTTTTTCAGAATACAATTTTGACCAGAAAATAAATTCTATATCCCCGTTTTATTCACTACAGTTTATATTTCAAACGTGGCGTTAACTTTAAAATAGGTCGGTTTATTTAGAAGTTATACCTAAAAATGTGAATTATCATTATAAGAACGATATATAAATATATAAATAACGGGAAAAATATTTATAATGCTTTATTATTTCCAAAAATATAAATATGATATGAACTATTCTGCAATTTTCCATAAATAATTATGAAATATTGACTTTTCTAATTAATTTTTTGTTTTGCAATTAATATTTCAAAATTATTATTGCTTTTGAACGATGTACTGCCTCTAGTTGAAGTGTATTTTTTAGTCAGTTGATGTGAGGAGTGCTGTATTTTGTCTAAATATCGCCGCTTCAGAGGACAACTATCCCATTTCCAAATTATTATTATTTTTTTTTTATGATTTTTACCACTTAAGGTAGTTCAGACTACTGCGGGTTTTACGCAGAAGTAGCCAATCTCTATATATAATACCTTAGCTATAAAGTGAAAAAAATAGTTGGATAATTATAATTTATTATAATTATAATTTATTATTATTAGTTTATTATAATAGTTTATAATTCATATTATGAAACGATAAAACAAAAAATAAAAAAAACTGCTATATATATGATCTTGTTTTTTCAGTCCTGATTATGCCAAAATTGGTAAAACGCTGACTTGTTAGTTGTTTACCGGTATTTTAGAGATTCCAAGATTTCGTGTGTGGAATTTTCCATCCTAAAAATGTTTTAATTTATTTATTTTAGATTAATTTAAAATTCATTCAAAATTCATTTAAAATTCATTATCTTTCATTCTCAATCTTCTATTATGAACCTATCATCATATGATGTAAATTTTTACATTTGCGCCGTGCAATATACTCACGAAAAATGTTAATCGTGCATTTCAAACTGATGTTATTTTGCATGGAGTATGTACAACTTTTAAATTACTACTCTTGTATAGGCCTAAAAGGGACAAAAAACATTAAGGAAAATATCTGATGTGGACAACACAGGACTTCCATGTACGCCTATTAAACTATAAATCGGTGGCTCAAAAAGTGATCCTGAATTTGGTTACTAGTTTCCGAAGATCGCAGTATCTCAAAATGTCGCGACATCCATCTATTGACACTAAGTTTTAACACTTAAAACAAGTAATAAAAATGTTTAATTGGATTGGAAAGCAAATTGCGATTGTAACCTTTATTACCGAAACATATGATTTATGTATTTAATTTAAATATAATTTTTGATGTAAGCTTGTTATGACCTTCAAGTAAAGTATCGTAAATACATTCACATCAATATAAAAGTTTACCAAATTTTAGATAATTTACATTACATTTTAATATAATTTTTTATCAGTCTAATATGACCTTCAAGTAAAGTACTGCTTCCGGTTTTCCAATTTAGACCAAAATCTAGTATGTTATTTAAATTAATATATAAGTTATAAATACCAAATTTTAGAAGTTTTGCAAAGTATTTTAATATAATTTTTTATGGAAATAAATTAAGACCTTCAAGTAAAGTACCACTTCCGGTGATTAAGCAGTGACCAAAAAGGGAGGTTCAAAACTAGATTTTACAACAATCCTAAATACAAAACTTCAACTTTCTACGGCTAACCGTTTTTGAGTTAAGCGAAATACGAACGAACGTACGTACGTACGTACAGACGCCACGACGAAACTAGTCAAAATGGATTCAGGGATGGTCAAAATGGATATTTCCGTTGAAATCTGAAAACCGAAAATATTCGCGATTACAATACTTCCTTTAACTCGTACAAGAAAGTAAAAAGAGAACTACTAGTAATAAATAATAGATCACACAAAACAAAAGTTGTTCTCGTTTATAAAGGGATTGATAAATTATTTGTCACTTCTATAAATTTGTTTTATTGAAAACTAGTTTCGAATGTTATACATTCATCCTCAGTTCTAAAAACACCCAAAAAATTCAAAAATAAGCAATTCAAAATATATTTAGTATTATTATACATATTAAATTAGATTAATATAAATCAGTATTAGAAAACATTTATGAATTATGAATTTAATTAAGAAAAGAAATGAAATACATGTTGGTACTCACCCAGATTGAAATGGATTATATCAAACAGAAAAATTTGTAGTGGTTTCTTCTCGCATTGTACTAACAATGAACGAAAGGTAGGTGGGATGTTTTTAGGTAAACGGTTTATCGGTTACCACCAACATGATTGGCATTATGTTATAACTAACTTCCAACATAGCCTCAAAAATAAGAAAAGGAAATCATTTTTCTACCCTCAGTAGTTTCTTCTGTCTCAACTCCTTTAGCGATACAGGATTTAGAATCCGTAACACCAGACAAAAAAAAAAATTAAGACAAACTTTTTCTATATACAACAGCAACAGGAAGGTGTTAAGGAATTGGGTCCTGAATAAATTAACAATATAAAGTAAATAGTGAGAAAAAACTGGATCTTAAGAACGTAAAAGGGAGTATGGAGAGAGAAAAGGCGTTCAGTGAGAAATGCATGGGACTCAAGTCGACTATATTCATTTAATAAATTAATTATTTTTTTTTTATTTTTTTTATAAACCGTTTGCCGTCTCTGAATGCTTATATAGATTATAACTGAAATAGCTAATATATTTACACTTGATTTTATAAATGTGCTCATTAGATAGCACATATTTTTCGTAATTATATTCTCGCCAACGAGGAATCATAACTGCTATTCTACCAGGAAGCGACAATTTTATGTCCAAAGCGTTATCAAAGCCCAATTATACTTTTACGAGTTGAGATTTTTTAGTTATTATTGCGTTTGAACAGTAAATTCGTCATTCCCCGTTCAATTTCAGCACTACCTTTCCAAGTTTCATGATCTGAATGAGGTTTTTCCCAGAGAGAATCGAGAGGTTGAGCTCTCGTCATACCTCGGTATACCTCTTAAGAAATGTACTCAAAGATTTTCATAATTTTAAGTGAATTTCTCTCTCGAAAATCGAGAGACAAACACGCTTGGTCAGACTTGCTGCTTGTGTCCGCAAATGATTTCTCACCTTAGGTTTTTCCGGGGATCTCAACGTTCGAAAACACCGATCGGCAGTTCCATCTGGTAGCTTACACGGCGTCAGCGTGGAATCATCTAGTCTCGATCGTAGTTATCCAATCATTTTTTGGCAATGTATTGTGTCAAGTATTGGAAACGAATTTTTTTCTTTAATTTAGCATGGTAGAGACGATTAAATAGTTTCGATTTCTATATAATGTTTTAAACATTGGTGTAAAGTTATAAAAAAAAAGAAAATACCAATTTTCCCGTCATCCTGATCCATTTTTGTCCAATAGATGGACGGGGAATGACGCAGTGAACGCACGGATGAAGGTGGATACAATAATAATTACTCTGATAGAACATTCAAGGATCAACGCTGCTGATTAAGACGCATCATCATGAAGAAAGTTATCATTATAAACAAGTTATAATAAAATAACAATAATTATTTTTAAAAGATGAACTGTTTAAAAAATAAAATAAAAATCCTACAATTCAACAATACTACTTCGCTCAAACCAAATCATATTTTGCGAGAACAATAGCTTCCGAAAACTCATTGATAAAAGAGATCGGTATTTACAATAAAAATTCTCTTTGACGTTACATTCACAAAAGAACCAAACTCGTACTTCTAACCTAACGTAGTTTGTGTGTCAGATTTATTAAATTTTTACTCTAATTATGTATTTTTCTTATTTATTTTTCCTAAGTGCGTTTTTATTTTCTATTATTCCTACTATTATATAACGAACAACGTAGGTATGTAAAATCTAATTATTGTTTTAAAAATTACTAATCATGTAAGGGATGTGAAATCTGGAACATGATTACACAGAGTTTTTGTAATATAAAAAAAATTGAGAATAAAACTTTATTATTATTAATAAAAATTAGGCAAATTTTATTTTTTTATCTTCAAAATAATTGTCTTTCTTGTTTGGTGGGGAATGAATATTCATTTTTTATGTCGCCTAAAGTTCACCTGATATTAAATAATTTTTTTAATTTATTTAAAGATAGTTTATAAATCTCATTAAATTTAGAATTAAGAGTTTTTTTTATAAAATTTAATGGAGAAACAAATTTTATGAATACTATTATTGAGCTTTACGATATTTCCTTCACCAATACTGGAAGTTAATAACAAAGTAAGAGAAGAAATTTTGGAATTGATCAAATGAATTTAGAATAAACATATCTTTCTTTATTTAACGGATCGGCCCTTATCTCGGTCTTTATCAAAAACTGCATACTTTTTTTGTATGTACAGAAAAAAAAATTAAAAAATATTAGCAATTTTAAACATACATAAATTATTCATTAATTATTCAACATTTACTAATAAACCGTAATAACAATCAGAATTATTATGTAAATAACTTCCTAATTATTCGTCCAATTTTTCCTGAATTAAAATAATTTAAATTTCTTGAGTCAGTTTTATGGTTGACTGTAGATTTTTTTTTCTGTTTGTCAGTAAATTTTGAATATTTATGCAATGTTTGAAATTAATATATTGTTTTTAAAATATAGAAAAAAATTTCGATAATGACCAAGTTGTATATCGAAATATTAAATACATAAAGTTGTATGAATTCTATATCTTTTTATTTAATGCCTGGAGATTTTCAGGCAACCATATTTTTTTTTCTCATATAAATTATTTTGTATTTTTTCTATTCCAATATTTCAATCAATTTATATAAGAAATAAAATATCAGTTATAACCTCTCTCCCACTTAACTGATTAGTTCAAAAGACAAAAGTTTAAATATTTTAATTGTTACGATATAAAAAGGCAGATCGAAATACACTTTTTAACATTATAAAGATACAGAATGTTCCAGTATTATAAGGCAGATGTAAATTTCATAGAAGTACTATAAACATAAAATAATCATAATCCTAAAATCCCATTCAATCAGACAATGGAACGATTGAGCAATATTGGGCGCGAGACCTAAGCCTGCATAACGAGAAACAGCATTAGCATCGGCGGTAATTAGGGGCAGATAGTTTCAATTAGTTCAACAAAAGCTATTATTGATAGTTGATTATTGATGGTTGATTATGCTTCTTAATCAACCTAATGGCTACTATTCCAATCAATGCGGATCCCAATAAGCTATCATATTACCTACATCCTAATCCTCGCAGATTTTGATCGGCCTCCGGGTAACGACCATCGCGTGTTAGCCCCCGAGGGTTCGTTCCCGAGGGAATTCTGTACCTGCTCGGAACAACGATGCGACCTGGGATAAAATTAACCGGTTTTCGAATTCATATCAGCTCCTATTAAATCTATCGTTGTAAGGTATCTGAAGAGTACGTTCACCTGGTTCGTCAAGTGAATAGATTATTGGAAATAGAAATAAGAAATAGGAATTGATACATAACTCAGCTAACTGTGACGAAAGGTTATTTTAACTCAGCTAACTGTGACGAAAGGTTATTTTAACTCAGCTAACTGTGACGAAAGGTTATTTTAACTCAGCTAACTGTGACGAAAGGTTATTTTAACTCAGCTAACTGTGACGAAAGGTTATTTTAACTCAGCTAACTGTGACGAAAGGTTATTTTAACTCAGCTAACTGTGACGAAAGGTTATTTTAACTCAGCTAACTGTGACGAAAGGTTATTTTAACTCAGCTAACTGTGACGAAAGGTTATTTTAACTCAGCTAACTGTGACGAAAGGTTATTTTAACTCAGCTAACTGTGACGAAAGGTTATTTTAACTCAGCTAACTGTGACGAAAGGTTATTTTAACTCAGCTAACTGTGACGAAAGGTTATTTTAACTCAGCTAACTGTGACGAAAGGTTATTTTAACTCAGCTAACTGTGACGAAAGGTTATTTTAACTCAGCTAACTGTGACGAAAGGTTATTTTAATCTTGTCAAGACACAAAATTGAGGGAAAATGGTACCTTTCAAACTTCTATTCCTTCTTTATTTTCAGTTGACATCCGCATGATGGTAAAGAAGAATCAATCTAATTACGGATTGATACATAATGTTTTGATTCCATATTACGGCCCTATATCCACAAAAGTCGGAAATTAATTGAAAAAACTAGGATTAAATCCTGCATTTAAAATAGAAAAAAACCCTATCCTCATATTTCTCTTCTCCTAAAGACAAAATAGGCCCTTTCCAAAAAAGCGGAGTATACGAACTAAATTGTAATGATTGTGCAGCCAAAAACTGGATGATCCCTAAATCAGAGATTAAAGGAACATATAATAATAATACAGATAATTCCAGCTTTGCAATTCATTTAAATGAAAATAATCATAAATTCATCAAAGACTCAGGAGTTACATTAATACATCACGTTGAAAACAGCCTCAAATTAAATTTATATGAAGTACTTGAAATAATAAAATCCTTCAAATCCAATCCAGATTTTTGCTTAAATGACCAAATAAATATCTCCAATAGTCCAATCTTAAATTTATTCCCATCTGTAACAGAAAAAACAATTACTCACCGGCATTACTGGAAAAACCCTGACCCTTAAACCGTTTACCTAAAAACATACTACCTACCTTTCGTTCATTGCTAGTTCAATGCGAGAAGAAACCAGTACAAACTCTTCTGTTTGATATAATCCATTTAAACCTTGGTGAGTACCAACATGTATTTGATTTCTTGTCTTAATTAAATTCATAATTCATAAATGTTTTATAATACTGATTCATATTAATCTAATTTAATATGTATAATAATACCAAACATATTAATTGTATGTGTCCGATCTCATTACTTCTCCTCGTGAAACTGTTTCCGATGGTTGTCAAGAATAAAATTTTCAATTTACTACATAGTTACCACTATTTTATTTTATTCTTTAGCGCCATCCGGATCATCACATTGTTGTTTATTTCATTGATGTTTTTATATTCGAGTTTCATCCTCAGAATTTTTTTCCTACTGCTGTTGAATGAAATATCGATGTATTAACATCGATATCGAATATGGAACATCATTATATATATATATATATATATATATATATATATATATATATATATATATATATATATATATATATATATATATATATATATATATATATATATATATATATATCAGGTCATCCCATCAGTAATGTCGGTTTTTAAATATCTGTCTGTTTATGTTGATATTACTAATCCCTCCTTTATAATATAATTGTGTTTACATATTTTGATTATTATAGAATTACGTACTCTTCTATTTATCATATTTTTGTTAAAAAAAAGTTAGCCTGTGCTGAAATTTCAATTAAAATGGATCTGATGACAAATGACGGTTGACAGTAGAATGTCTCGATCCAAGTTTTACTGATAATTCTTCAACCGTTACAACAGGATTTTCTTCAACACTAGCCAACAGGAGTTGATCGTCAAGGTCTATTGGTCGACCAGCCCGAGGCTCGTCTTCAAGTTTGCGGTTTCCCGCTCGAAACTTTTCAAAGTACCTCTGTGCACTTGTCGTTCACTAATGACGTTTTCTTCATATATTACTACAAGTATCCGATAAGTTGAAGCAGTATTTTCTCATTTATCGAATTCCAAAAGCATAACATGGCGTAAGTGGTTTTTGGGTAGATCCATTTCAATTGAAATTTCAGCACAGACTAACTAACTTTCTTCAACAAAACATGATAAGTAGAAGAGTATGTATTGCTATAATTAAAAAAATATGTAAACACAATTCAATTGTAAAGGAAGGATTAGTACTATCAACATAAACAGACAGATTTTAAAAAACCGACATTATTTATGAGATGACCTGATATTTGGCTCAACTTATCATTGTATAAGGTTACAGGAGAATAGGGATCTCATTGAATTATTAATTTTAAATAAATATATATAATAAACGCTAAAAATAATAAATTAATAGTCACTTTCTATCAAATGATCATTGGGTAAGTCTGTCAGTGTTAACAAAACAGCTGACATGCTTTTAAATACCAGGGCCGACATTAGGGTTCCCCGAAAAGACCACAGGTCCACCGAAAATAAACCAACATAAAACAAATTTTAAACGGCCCTATAAAAAGAAGACGGTGCTGGAAGGAAGAGGGTATTAGGGAAGATTTATCGCTTGGGAGGGAGGGGACCAAGCGCGGACAGTTTTTGTCACACCCAGCGGTGTGTGGGTCTAACTAATTGTGGGTATATGTGGGTTTGTCTCGCAGGATTGTCTGCCTCTTGTTCCAATCATCATATTTATGATATGATAATGTCCCTTGGTAATTAGGGGCCTACGCCAGCAAAGGAGGCGGGATTTCCTTTCTGTCTGTGCGGACCGGGAAGGAGAAGTGGCGTGGATGTCACCGCGATGATTTGGTAGCGAACACTCATCAAGAAGAAAGTTAGTCGAAAGGATTAGATCAAATTTTTATTTTAATCAATAGAAAAAAATCTTAATCTCCTGTGTTAACTTATAAAAATATTCAATTTAGATCAAGAGATAATAGACCTTATTAATTCCACAATAGATTCATTAATAAAACGTATTAATTAGTCATAATATTTTTTTTTCTTTTTAGTCGTATTTTTCCAGAAAAAAAATAGACTATTGCAGTGGGTCGAAGGTCGGCGGTGAGCGGCGGGATCGCGTTTTCTATCCGTTTCATAACCCCTAGAGCACGATTATGGAAGATTTGGAGATATCTGATATATATATTTTTTTTTTACCCCGCTATATTTGAGCAACTCCTGCGGCCCCCTTTTGGGTCAAATAAGCTGAATTCGGTATGTATGGCTTTCTTCCAGACAGAACGATACCAATAAATAATGGGTAAATTCCAGTCAAAATTTCGGTATGTTTACCTGAAATTTCGGCGTTTTTTAAGTTTTGCGCATCTCTACAGCTCCACCATATTAGTTTATAGGGCTGAAAATTCGTATGTGAATTGAGTTGGTATCGGAGAAGTATCTTTTGGGGGTCTCGACTTGGTTTCCCCAACTTAAATTAAATTTAAGGGGTAAATTTCGGTTTGTTATGGAACTGTCTTTTGTGGGCCTCGAATTTTTTTCTTACTCCCCCATTTTTATAATATTTTTTTTAAAAGTTAAAATACGACTTTAATGACGGAGTTCTACTGCTCGCGGATTTTTTTTTTGTCCTATTGTGGGCCAAGTTGATTCAACTGAGTCATATATATATATATATATATATATATATATATATATATATATAGACATATAGTATGACTATGACTCAGTTGAATCAACGTGGCCCACAGTAGGCCAAAACGAAAAAAAAAAAAAAAAAAAAAATATTATGGCTATGTAAATACCTTTTATTGATGAATGTATTGTGGGATTAATAAGGATTAATAATACAGGAATTAAAAATATAGTAAATAGTAATATAATGGATTTCTAAATAAAATTATAAAATATCAGACAAAAAAATATTTAAAAGGTTTAATTTGTTTTATTTCAAATTATAATACAGTATTACTTCAGTGGAATAGACATATTTTAGAAAATCTTAGAGAAATTATATTTGTGTGTGTGTTTGTGTGTGTATATATATATATATATATATATATATATATATATATATATATATATATATATATATATATATATATATATATATACACACAATATTTTTGCAACGTTTCGGCATTATTTATTACATTTCTGACCATTTTCAAACTATATTATTGTGTCACCTACTTCCATTATTAAAATATTATTAACCTAATACTAAAAGTAGTATTTATTTTTAAATTTTAACAGTGGCGAACTTTTACATATTCTATTTTGGCACATCGGTTTATTTCTTTTTTCTCGGTGGCAAGAAAAAATGTCTTCATTTTAATTTCTTAATAAATTCTCTAACCCATAAAACTATTGTCTACTCTGTCTCTACTTCAATAACTACTACTATATCCATTGAACAGAAAAAAATAAATAAACCAATTGCCAAAATAGAATATGTGAAAGTTCATCACAGTTAAAATTTAAAACAAAATACTACATTTAATAGTAGGTTAATAATATTTTAATATTGGACGTAGGTGACACAATAATATAGTTTGAAAATGGCTGAATGTGTATTCAACTAGGCCGAAACGTAAAAAAAAAAAAAAATAATAGGATTATGCAACTAAGTTTTTATTAATAAATGTATTGTTGGATTAATAAAGTCTATTATCTCATTATCCAAATTGATTATTTTTTTTTTTAAATTGGAATCCCATTATATATAGACAATAATAATATTATTGATCATAAATCCTATGTTAACTTTAATCCCCAAACCTCAGTCGATAGTGGTACTGATCTTTTAGTTCCAGATAATATTATCTACAATTGTAATAAATAGGACACTATTTAATAATTTAGTTTTTGTTTTATATTCGGTGTAAATTTCTTTATTTTATTTTTTTTTTTTATTTATCTTTCATTTTAGATTAATTTGTTTATATAATTAAGTTTATAATGTTTTGTTTTTTTATAGATCGTTCCATTTAATAAATTAATGAATGCAGTAAAAAATTTAGCAATTGATGAATACAGTATTAACCTAGGTACGACCTTTTTGAATAGGTGAAGGGTCATTAGATCCACAAGAGTCTTATTCATTAATTATATATATATATATATATATATATATATATATATATATATATATATATATATATATATATATATATTATAAAATAATAATATATATATAATTAGTTATTATAATTATAATATGGCCAATGATATAACAATTTATAATTTTCAGAACTACAAACCTGATAAAAACAAATCCTAGGTTATGCAAAAATTTGCACATTTTAATCATTTCCAAATTTTATTTTGTAAAAAAAGTACAAAAATGTGTTGTAGTAAAGTATTAAAAGTAGTAAGAAAAAGCACAGTTTAATGATTCTTCAAGTTGTCTACCCATTCCAAAAAATTGTCCAAAACAGGTTTTCACCAAATTTCTTGTCTCTTGACCTTTCTTTACTCTTGATGGGTAATGATGAATGGTGTCCTGACACCAGCCAAGAGTCGATATAATTGGCTGGGTTAAAGAGCCAAAGAGGAGATCCATTGATTTTTACAAATAGGACAGAAACTGTTGCAATATTCAATGATAATCTCAATAGTGTGATAATGAGGTTCATTTCTGAGGAATATCCTTTAAATTCATTGGATGGTATGGCTTTCGAATTGATTGACTCTTTTAACGGGGTGAGATTTTCCGGGAAAACCCTCGAGCGAAAATAATCTCGGAATCCTGTAATTAGTAATCTTTCATTGATTTTGAACTTGAATGCAAGTTTCCTCATTTATTGGAACATTTTTGGTCAGTTTTTTTTTTTATCCATTTCTTTGGAGGTTTCAAGCATACTCAAATACTTTCTCGCATAATTGATTGTTACGACCCACTAACACAGAGTAAAATCTGATAAAATAATTGTTTTTGTCTGTAATAATTACAAATTAAAAATATTTGTTAAAAATATAAAAATAAAAAATAATTGCATTACCGGAACCTCGCATAGTGGGACGAATGTACTGTAAATTCGAACATTTGGGCAAATAATGCAATTTTAGTTTACAGAATATAAATAAAATACTTTCAATTATTATTGTTAATTGAATTTTTTGTCTAACTCAAAACTTTAATAATCTCGTATTACATTATTTGAAAGTAAAACAGTCAATTTTGATTAGTTTCATTTAAAAATGTTTTTACCTACTGTTTAAATCAAACATACATTATTTTTTTTTATTATTTGGATACACCATGTTATTACATAATAACATTACATAATACATTATACATACATGCATTATTACATTATACATAACTGTTGTATAACAACCAAAATCTGATTAAATTTGAAAGTGATATTTTTTTCAGACTTTCTATTATATTTTATTTTATTTTTTTAAATTTACAAAAATCGACCATAAAATATAAAAATATTCATAAACCAGGACCTTTCCAGATTATAAATATGCGATTACATTTGGCCCGAAGTTGTCCCATTTTGAATAATTGCTGTTTAAACATATTTTTTTTATTGGCAATGGTGGTTAGTTCCATTATTTTTATTTACTTTCAAATAAAAATCAAAACTTACATTAAATCTTATTTTTAATATTTGGTTACACCATAATTGTAAAAAAACCTAAATCTGAATTAAAAGTGAATTTTTTGGGGGCCTTCACATTATATTGTAATTTTTTTTTTTTTTTTTTTAATTTACAAATGTTACTCAAAATTTTTCAAATGAATAATGTTCGCAATAATGTTATTTTTTTCCCTATTTGATGTGTCTCGTAGTTTTAACAGGGTATATTAAGATAATGCTACTGATCTACAGGAAAAGCATTTAGTGCATTAAATGTATATATATATATATATATATATATATATATATATATATATATATATATATATATACACACACACACAAATATAATTTCTCTAAGATTTTCTGAAAATATGTCTATTCCACTGAAGTAATACTGTATTATAATTTGTAATAAAACAAATTAAACCTTTTAAATATTTTTTTGTCTGATATTTTATAATTTTATTGGGAAATCCATTACATTATTATATTATTTTCTATATTTTTAATTTCTGTATATAATTCATTTAACAATATTTGTTATTTTTAATGAAATTTTGTGTTGCCTTTTCAAAATCTGTCATTAAATTAAAGTTAAAAGATTATCAGAGAGATAATCAATAGTTTAAACAATCGATTATCAGCCAACCATATTATAAATGATACCCTATCGGACCACTTTTGACAGAAGATGCTCGTTTATTTATTTATAATTATATTAAAGCGAATGTTTTTCAGATCCATTAAATAAGACACAAATTCTGAACTAGACATTCACTCTAAATATGATATGGACTCCAAATTCAATTAGGTAAATATTAGTCAAGATAGTGTAGACTTTCCACTGAAGCAACCATTATAATTTCCGACTTTAATCGTTCGCGAACGTGATTCGGTTAATTCTCCATGAACCGTCAAATGAAGAAAAGAAAAAAAAAAAAATCAGTGAAGGTAATTACGACGCTGTCAATCAAACTGGATGATCGTGGTCCCAATTTGGACCGGGCGACCTCCCATGTCCGATCATGTGGGTTCGTCCTGCCCGCATCATGAGGGCGGAAGACAAGCATTTAACTTGGGTTTCACTTTCTGCTCTAACAGATCCGCAACATTCCTGACCGCGAGAGAGGGACGGAGAGTCATTAGATTGGGGTTGCCCACGATTAGATCTTACACCGGACCCTAGCTATTGGCTGAGTTATTGTTACTGAATATAGAACGGAAAACTGAGTAGCCAATTTAGAACAAAATCGTTTCAATGAAAGAATTTTATAAATAAAATAATAATTGTCTGCTTGTTACACTTTTAGTGGCTACTTTTCACAAAAAAGAGGCTAAATCGATTTCAACAAAAAAAAATTCGCAACGTTATATATCTGGTTGTTGCAAAAGTCTCCATGAACCCTCTATGAACACAACCTTTAATTCAAACTATTGTTGGAGAGCCAATTATCCATCGAAACCCAGATCAGGTCGCCCATTGGTAGTAGAGACTCAATCTTTACTGTGAACAACTAGACAGAGTTTATGCAGTTTTGAGTGCAAAGTACCCCACTTTGGTCTATAAGAACCAAGCAATTTTGCAACACGACCATGTCCATGCACATCGTTCTCGTTCCACCTTGGAAAAATTATCAGAACTGCAAGGAGTACACGTTTTGCCTCATCCTGCGTATAGCCCAGATATTTACGCTTTATTTAGATCAATGGCTCATTTTTTAAAAGGTCGACTCTTTGATAATTACGAGGACGTAAAAATTGGATGTGAAGAGTTCTTTGCCTCAAAACGAAAGCTGTGGTGCCGGCATCAAATCCAATTACTGGCAAAAAGATGGGTCAAAGTAGTTGAAAATAATGGACTCTACTTTGAAGAGTAGTATTCAATAATATTTAAAATATGTATTCTGAATTAAAGCTATACTAATGCACAAGGACATTTGTAACAACCTAATAAAGACATAAGAAGGTTTTAAGCAATATCAACATGCTATCCCCGTAAGCATTGAATACAATATCGATATATATATATATATATATATATATATATATATATATATATATATATATATATATATATCGCATAGATAGTATTCGAATACATCGAAATAGTAGTTCGATAAATCGAAAAAAATTCGATATTACGATATATCGGGGCTTGATATTTTTAATTTATTTGATTTCCTTTAATAGATAGGAGATTAATTAATCGAAATATCGATATTTTTTTCTGAAAGCTTCAAATCGAAAACTCGTAATATCGATATTAAAATTTGAGAATCAGAAACCGATATTTTTCCTAAATAGTACAAAAAAAAATGTAGCAATTTGATAGGTTTCAGTCATTATTAATTTAATTGTGATTTTCTTACTTTTTTTTTTTTAATTTGTTTATGTTAACCAATTTAATTTATTTTTACCAATTTAGTAATTTGTTCAATATTGATTTTCTTCCATCCTTTTTAATTATTTATTTTATGTTTAAGCAATTTAATTAATGTTTTCTCCCTAGTTCCTAGTATGAAATTTTTAAAATTTTTTTTTATTGACAAATGTTAATAAATAAATTAATTAATTTTGTGATAAGCTATTTATTAATACTTAATTGCTGCTAATAAAGTTATTATAAATCTAATATTTGTTATTTTGCATTACCTTATCCTTCAATTCAATGTAAAAACCCTCTTATTCTTCAGCTTTAAAATATTAAAAACATCTAGATGCGATATACCGAAATACCGATATTTTTCATTGATATATAATGATATAATTGACATGATATTATCATTCATTGATACTATTTCGATGTATTTTCAAACACTCGAAATGTTTGTTTAATATTTACATCCCTAACCAGAAACCATAAAGAAAATGGCTGACGATCTTTGTAAATTTTTTTTTTTATTTTCTTGCAAAAATTTAGATTTTCCATACTCAAATTTTACTATCGATATTACGATATATCGGATAAAAACTATCGGACAAATTTTGTTTTAATACTTTGTAGGCTAAGAATCAATCAGTTTTACTTTATTTTTACGTTCCGTGCAAAACTCAGCGGGGGTAAAGATAGTACGAGCCCTACTCCAGAGTCAAGGGATCCCACAATTTGTATCACAATGCCCTAAGTAACGGACAGCCAACATAGAGAGAGAAAATTTCGATATATAGTATTTCGATATAGTTTTTTTTAAACATATCGATATTTTTGTCCCATATTTTTTCGATATATCGATATAAAATTTGAGTATCGAAAACCTATATTTTTTCAATGAAAAATAGGAGAAACAAATATAAAATTCCACAAGGACGGCGAGTTCGACTAACAAAGAGCCATAAAAACTTGTGATGTGGTGTTTTCGGGTTACTAACTGTAGTGGCTGTCGAGAGATGGGATGTCGAAACGAAAAAAATAATAAATAAAAAAATATCGAAACGATATATATCGATATATTTTTCCGATATTCACATCCTTAGCCTAACATATTTCATCAGTAGGCTTTACTATTAAACGACACAATAAAACCTTTTACTTACGACTTTTTTAAGTTCAACACAGTTCTGCTATTCATAAATACCTGCATTATTTATTATTATTAAAAAAAATATATTATTATAATAAATAAAAAATAGTAAAAAGCGAAGAACTGTTATGTAAACAATGATAGCCCTCCGTGTGTTTCTCGGATAAATTTAAGGACCGTGCTTAGTGATATCATTTCTGTTAGATAAAATACATAATTTGATAGTGGTTTTTCCTTTTACAACCATGTCATTACATTGAGTACAGCACAACAATACTTCCAATGTAACATAATATAAAATATAAAGTAATGTAAACCCCAAACCAAAAATAGGTCAAAATCCTATGTGGTGAAGAAAGAAGAAGGAGGAAGAAGAAGAATTTTTTACCTATTTTTGTTTATTACATGTTTACATTACTTTATATTTTACTCCTTCATCTCATAATTATTTAATTACAACAATGTCAACTTCTTTAACATCATTGTCACCTTTTGTATAACTTGTCACATCACAATTATCTCTGTATGCTTTACACATTACCAAACCTTCATACTATTTGTCTTTTTAATTAATAAATTTTATATATTTTACTATTACCTGTGTAAATAAAGCATTATTTTAATTTCAATTAATTTTTACATTGTTAATTCATTTATTTTATTTTATTTTACTTTTTCATTTGTCTCTTGTATTATGTAATTTAGTGTTATCTTTTTCTTTTTATACTTCATACTTTTTTATCTTAGTTGCAATTTCTGTTTTTTTTTTTCTGTCTTTTTTCATTGTTTTTATTTTGTTTTCTTTTTAGCCCTGAAGATGGCCTAAAACTTCGGAAACGTCGGCAAAAAATATATAAGTTTACTTATAATAGTGTAACTCTTTGACCACGTCCCCCGACCAACTTCTCCCTTTAAATATACATATACGATCAAGAAAAACTCCCTCCAATAATATCTTAAAATTATTTTTATAATTCGCATCTTGATTTAGCTCAGCTATGTTCCTCCGCCTAACGTTATATTTTTCTTCCGAATTATGGCTTATAATTTTTTATCTCGGAAATTCATTAGTTAAATGAATATATCTGTGAAAGATAAACGTTCATTCAGAAGTAATTAAATTTTAAAATTTTAACTAGTTAGCCTAAAAACGTGTACTAATACAGAGGAATCTAATTAGGGATTGATAAATTATTTGCCACTACTATAAATTTGTTTTATTTAAAACTAGTTTCGAATGTTATACATTCATCCTCAGTTCTAAAAATACCCCAAAAATTCAAAAATAAGCAATTTAAAATATAGTTGTATTATTATACATATTAAATTATATAAATCAGTATTATAAAAGATTTTTGATTGAATTAAGACAAGAAATCAAATTCATTCATAAATCTTTAATAATACTGATTTATATAAGTTAATATGTATAATAATACCAACTATAATTTGAATTGCTTATTTTTGAATTTTTTGTGTGTTTTTAGAACTGAGGATGAATGTATAACATTCGAAACTAGTTTTCAATAAAACAAATTTATAGAAGTGGCAAATAATTTATCAATCCCTAATTAGATTGATCCTTCTATACCATCATGCGGATGTCAACTGAATACAGAGGAATCTACAAACATGATGAATAAAATAATCAGCGATATACATTCAATATCTATAAAAAAAATTAAAAACCATAATGTTTGTTAAGTCGGCAAACAATCCTCAAATGAATGAAACAAACAAAAAATCCCCGTTTGGTACATGTACGCCCGCTTTCCCCAAACATTTCGCTATAAAGCTTTTTGCCTTGTCTGGGACATTTAGCTTCGTTTGCACTCGTTCGTTGAATTTGTGTATTATTGCTGGAGGTTAAAAGTTTAAGTTGATTTTTCAAAAGTAAATATATTTAACTAATTTTTTTTATTAACGCAGTAAGTACATATCAACTGATGATATAGATTTTTAATATTTTTCTTTGCATTTACTCTATGAAATTCGATTACGATAGGATTTCTACCTATCTAGCGATGTCATAACATAATGAAATGTAATAATAGAAAGCATGACGCTGTATGACTTTTTTTTTTTTATATTTGATTTATATCGAACTAGAGTTCACGATTATTAATTATTGAAATTGTGTAACCATAATTAATATAAGGTAATGAAAATTCTATTAAACAACGGTATTATTACATTATATAAAGCCGAGGTTCATTGTAATAATTAATTGTTATAATCAATGTAGCCTTGGACAGTGATGGAGCGGTACCTATCCCTCCATGATGGATGTGCTCCTAACAGCTGTTCTCTCGTATTAGTGAGCCTGTGCTCAGATACGTCAACTGGTGCATGTTAAATTAGTGAGGGCTGTAGGTGTGTGTTGCGCGCGCGTGTGTGAGTAGATATATATATATATATATATATATATATATATATATATATATATATATATTATTTTAGTTTTTTTGCATCGGGCAATAATATAGCCAACTTTATCGTGAAGCTCCACCATTAGACTCAAAATGACAGTATATGTATTCCGCCGAAGTGTAAACAACATACTTTTTCATAGCATTAAACATGTCGAATTTCGTGCCAAAAAAAGAGTATTTGCGGGAAATTTTACTGCATTCCTTTTTTCAAAAAAAATCTGCATCTGAAGCACATAGAATTCTTGTAGAGACTTACGGCGACCAACATGCTCTGTCGGAAACAACATGCTGAGATTGGTTTAGACGCTTTAAAAATAATGATTTTAATATTGAAGATAAAGAAAGCTCTGGCGCACAGAAAAAATTCAGACGCAAAATGAACTTTCAGAATCATTAGGAGTTGATCATACAACAGTTTCCAAAAGTTTAAAAGCATTAGGAATGTTCCAAAAGCAAGGAAATTGGGTACCGTACGAATTAAAGCCGAGAGACATCGAACGGCGTTTTTTCACATGTGAACAGCTGCTCCAACGGCAGAAAAGGAAAGGTTTTTTGCATCGTATCGTGACTGGCGATGAAAAGTGGATACACTACGATAATCCGAAGCGTAAAATATCGTGTGGTAAGCCCGACCATGCATCAACATCGACGGCAAAGTCGAATATCCATGGTTCCAAGCTCATGCTCTATATTTGGTGGGATCAGCTGGGTGTAGTGTATTATGAGCTCCTCAAACCCAACGAAACCATCACGGGAGATCGCTATCGACTACAATTAATGCGTTTGAGCCGAGCATTGAAGTAAAAACGGCCTCAATACGAGGAAAGACACGACAAAGTAATTTTGCAGCATGACAACGCTCGGCCACATGTTGCAAAACCGGTCAAAACCTACTTGGAAACGCTCAAACGCTCAAGTCCTACCCCGCCCGCCGTATTCACCGGACATTGCTCCTTCCGATTACCATTTGTTCCGATCGATGACTCATGGCCTGGCAGAGCAGCACTTCCAATCTTATGAAGATGCCAAAAAATGGATCGATTCGTGGATAACTTCAAAAGATTAGTCGTTCTTTCGACATAGTATTCGTATGCTGCCAGAAAGATGGGAGAAAGTAGTGGCTAGCGATGGACAATACTTTCAATGACATGTTCTTTACTAATTTTTTTAAATAAAGCATTTATTTTCACGAAAAAACAGCGAGAACTTATTCAAGTCCCTAATATATATATAATATATATATATATATATATATATATATATTATTATATTATATATATATTATATTATATTATATATATATATATATATATATTATATATATATAATATATATATTATATATTAATATATATTATATATATAATATATATATATATATAATATAATATAATATATAATATAATAATATATAATATATAATAATATTATAATATATATGTATATATATATATATATATATATATATATATATATATATATATATATACCTAGTACACCCGAGCGAGAACTCTCGCATTAGATATCTATGCTTAATGCATCAGAAGTACCATATAAGCGATATTAGGGAAACATATTTATTCGAGTAAACATAACATTACCAAAAATTAGCAGTTAGGCAATTAGATTCAGCTATACCATTCTCTACATGTAGTATCCATATCTAACAGTACCCATTAGGGTTGGGCATAGGAAAAAATATATAATTTCCCACTCATTAAAAGTTTTTGTAAACAGACTCAAATTGATATAAATTTGCCATGACAACGGCGCGTTCGCAAGATGACATAGGGACCGTGCGGACCTATATCGTGCGTTATCTCGAAAACGGTAGGTTTTTAAGCTTTAAAACGCTGGACCAATACGCTCTGCCGGAACGTATATGATCTTGATGCCCGATCCGCCGACTTTCAAAGTTTTGAAACCTTCCAGTTTTTTCATCACTTTTATTTAAACCCTTGTAAGATTTTAAGAAACAAAATTGGAATTCTTCACATCTCTGTGAAATTCTCTTTCTTTTGATACCTCACTCATCAAAATCCATCGCTCCTGAGAGCCGGAAAAGAGATCTATACTACAGTAATAATATATAGTAGTGATTAGTGATTGTAATTTCTTAATATTGCTATGTACCCATATACTTAAACCTCATTACATTTTGAAATGTATTCCCTTTCTGTTGATACCTCATTCATCAAAATCCATGTGCCTGTGAAGTTGGCATATCATTTGGTGGAAACTCACAAACTTTTGAGAGTTCTGGCTTCCTTTCAAATAGTTCTAGAGTTCCTGATAGCTTAAACAAATAGTTCCGCTCGTTAAAGCAAAAAAAAAAAAAACGCTTCCGAAAAAGTGATATGCCAACTTCATGCTGCATCTCACATTGGAGGCTCATAACTTCCTTGCTATCAACATTAGAGCATAAGTTAATTAGGATAATTTATAGAAATCTGAAGTATGCCAACAGAACTCTCAACAAAAGAATTGATTTCCGAAGATAATTTTTTCCGAAATTCTGACGAAATATTACGTCCGGAGGGGTGAAAATTTTTCAGGGTAACAGGTTTTTTTTTTTGAAAGTTCTGATAGCATCCCGAGGAGTTGTTTCGATAATGTCTAAGACATTTTTGCCTAAGGAGCGAAACAAAAAAGTTATGCCCTTTTCAAGTTTCATCAAAATCGTTAAAGTCGTTTTGGCGTTAAAGGCTACATATATAAGCATCTTTCGGGAATGCACAAAAAAAAAATAAAATAAAAAAAAACCGAAACAAATTCAGTGCACTCATTCAAGAGACAATCGTGGCTCAGACACAGTCCAACGGGTTAAATGCATTTTTTTGGACTCGATTGGTTTTGAAAAGCACAGATCCGACGAAGACTACTCATCGAAAATTTGACTCGATTAAAATACCTTCCTTACTTATATAGTAAGGAAAATATAGAAAAAAAAATAGGGATTGTTTTATATTTCAGTTTAAAAAAATAAATTGTACTGAGATACATATTTCAGCTATAGTTTATCCTTGTACGATTTGATATTATTAGAAGTTCTGCAAAAAAAAAAAAAAAATAGTTTGATATTAAAAAGTAGATTTTTTTTTCAATACTTCAAGAAAAACGAAATCTAGGATGAAAGAGATTGCCTTTGGCCCACAACTGTATGTCTCGCTAAACTAATTTTTGACTCCGCATGCCTTCTCCTAAAAGTAGTATATAACTCTTTCGAAAATATTTTGATTTTTGACTTTTGTCAACTAAAAATGCACTGTACGCCTGTGTAAAAACATCGATGTTTCAATAACACCGATATATGTTTGTCATCCCTACTGGCGGCTCACTACAATTTTATCATACAAGACATGAGTAGAAGAAAGCCATAAAATATAAATTAATTCGTCACGTGAGTATTAAAAGTAAGTGTAATTTTAATAATTTATTAAAACGCTGCAAATTATTACATAATGTTTTTTATTAATAATTAATTGCTTTGGCATAATGTCATTATGATTCTAAAAACTTTTTTTTCTCTATCTTAACAAATGACCAAGATATGGGGAAATGAAATTTATAATCGGTCGTCATTTTGAAACCAAATTGTGAATGGCAATGTCGAGTTCCAAGGATCACCCTGGGGAGACATGTACCACGTACAAAAAAAATATCTGATGTGGACAACACACGACTTCCTCGTACGCCTATTAAACTATAAATCGGTGGCTAAAAAAGTGATCCTGAATTTGGTTACATGTTTCCGAAGATTCCAGTGTCTCAAAACCGACACTCGGCGTCGCGACATCCATTTATTGACATACATACACACACAAATGGGGAGGAAAACCAGTATTTTACACTCAATTTTAACACTTGAAACAAGTAATACAAATGTTTAAGATTGGAAACCAAATTGAGTCTGTAATCTTTATTACCGAAAAATATGATTTATGTATTTAATTTAAATATAATTTTTGATGTAAGCTTATTATGACCTTCAAGTAAAGTACCCTTTTTGGCTCACCAATTTTAACCAAAATCTATTAAATACATTCATATCGATATAAAAGTCCTATTTACCAAATTTGAGATGTTTTACATTATATTTTAATACAATTTTGATGAAAATCTATTATGACCTTCAAGTAAAGTACCGCTTCCGGTTTTTCAATTTAAACCAAAATCTAATATGTTATTTAAAACAATATATAAGTTATAAATATTAAATTTGAGAAGTTTTGGATAGTATTTTAATATATTTTTTGATGGAAATCAATTATGAGCTTCAAGTAAAGTACCACTTCCGGTGATCAAGCAATGACAAAAAACGAGGTTCACAACTAGAGTTTACAAAAATTCTAAATACAAAATTTCAACTCTCTACGGCTAACCGTTTTTGAGTTATGCGAGATACGAACGTACGGACGTACAGACGCCACGACGAAACTAGTCAAGAAATATCCATTTCCGTTGAAATATGAAAACCGAAAATTTGCGCGAATACAATACATCCTTTACTTCGTACAAGGAAGTAAAAATTGGGCAAGTAGGTAGTAGAAAAAAAATAGTTTGATATTGAAAAGTAGAATTGTTTTTAATAGGTCAAGAAAAAAGAAACCTAGGATATAAGAGATTTCGTTTTGTCCTAAACTGTATGTCTTACTAAACCAGAACCTGACTTCGCATGCCTTCTCCTAAAAGGTAGACCGTCGAATTAAGGAATTTTAAATCATCATCCGAAGTAAATGCAAAACGGAAAGAAACCGTTAAAGAATCGTATTTCGCCAGAGCTCAGGTAAGGCAGGAGGGACCTTATTAATCGAGCGGCAATCCGAACAAAAAAGGCCCCCCTTCCATTTGTTAGCGAAGAGACCGGTAGCTTCCGACTAATTAAGGCAGCACTTAAGTTATCTCGGCCGAGATACGGGGGCTCTTAGCGGTGGGCGTTTCCTGTCCTCTAGGGTCTTATCTTATCTCCGTCCATCTTGGGCTACCTTGGCCGGATCAACCGGTCCATATCTATAATGAAGTGTTTAAGGCTCAGCTCATTATAGGATATTCCTTACGCTGTCTCTGAGTCGATTCAGAAAAATTCCTAAGGACTTTGCAAAAAATTAAATCTATCAAAATAAATATATAAAAAAAGCCTTAGAATTCTCGAAGGTTCGACAAATCAACATTCTTTACTTGTATACTTTTCTCTACTGAAATTCATAATTGCTCAAATCTTCAAGGTCAGACATAACTATCGATAGCAAAAAATTAAAATAACGATACATCGATATTTTAAAACTTAGAAGGTCAGATATATTAAGGTGCCTGTAAAGTGTGTAAACATTTGCCAAGCTTAGGCAAATCAAATGTGTAAAGGGAGTAGTTTTGTTTGGCTTCTGTATTTGAATCCGATCCAGTTCTTGCTAGGAGCGCCACATCAGTGCTAATGTTGGATCCACATATTTGTGTATTTATATAAATTATATATTTTTCTTTTATATTTTTAATTGTTTCTTATCTCTAGCCGGAATAATAGCGTGTGAATACGTTAGTTTTCTGAGCTTCTGTAAAGCCTCTTTACATGTTTGCGTTTGGCTCTCTGAGGCTTGGCAAATGTATAAAGGCACCATTACCGATACATCGCACAGTGCATCAAGTATACGGGTTTTATTATCCACCCACGTTTTACGTTTTGACACGTTTTTCAGAATTATGTTGCAATATAAGTTCATATTGTAGATTTACTTTCCATACTTTTATATTCCTGATTGACCAACATTTTTTTGCATCAAACCAACTTAGATTATATATATATATATATATATATATATATATATATATATATATATATATATATATATGTAAAATATATTTATAGTTATGTATAAATATTGTCAACAGTGGTTGATTCACAAATTTTCTGAGGGGGGAATATATTTATATAAATCTCAGTAATCGATCATCAATCTTCATCTCTACCTCCTCCCTGAAAATTTAAAACATTAAATGCTTTCACGTTTTAAAATCCGCATTAATCAACCAAAATTTAACAATCATTTCAATAAAAGCGCCTGTTTAAATTCAATAAAAAACAGTTTTCAAGAATTTTTTTTTTACCTTTCAGGAGAGAGGGCGCACCCCACATGGACCATCCATTCAATAATTTACTTTCTCTCAATTTTAATGTTCATTTAGATAATTGATTTTTCGATCCCTCTGTAAATATGCTGAGAGTTTCATTGACATGAAATATAAAATAAGCTTTCATTCTCATTAAAATTTTTACACCGAAGAATAAATGTTCTAATATAACCTGTTTTTATTCTGAAATATTAAAATATATCTTGATTGCGGTTAATAGTTTATAATAATGCATTATACATTAACGAATGAAAATCTAAAAATGAATTATGGGAAAGTCATAAAATATATATTAATTCTAACGTGAGTACTAACAGTAACTGTAATTTTTATCATTTATTAAAACCTGCCAATTATTACATAATGTTTATTATTAATTATAATTATTTATTTATAAAAAAGTATTAATATTATAAATGGTACAACTTTACAAGAGGGGCGCGTTATCACCTGTTCTTCCCGATCTTACCCGAAGGTCGCCGGACTAGCATACTCAAGCGCCATTTGTGCAAACTAACTGCTTTCCATTCAATTGTAACATTCATGTTCATTGGAATTATTAAAAATATTGCTGCTTTAATTATATATTAATTAAAATTATTAGTGCTGTCGACTTCCACTCATTACGTTCGCAGAAGAAATAAACAAAACAGCAACGGATCCTTTTCATTGAGGTCGGGGTCTTACCGTAATTTCAATTATTACTGCTTTAAATAGATCACAGCTGACGACTTCCGCTCGCAACGCTCGTTCAAGAGATAAATAAGCCCCAAAAGTTCCTTTACAGTTGAGGTAGGGTCCTTACCGTAATTTAAATTATCATTCCTGTAAATTATTACTACAACTTCCCCAAATCACCGGAAGGCGACAGCACTAACAATTTTAAATAATATGTAATTAAGACAGTTATAATTTTAATAATTGCAATGAATACGAATGTTACAATTGAATGCAAAGCAGCTAATTAGCACAAATGGCGCTGGAGTATGCTAGTCCGGCGACCTCCGGGTAAGATCGGGAGTACCAGTGATAACGCGCCCCTCCTATAAAGTTGTACCTTATAAATTGTGTATCGGAATTTTATTCTTTTCTGGGGGAGTGGGGGTGAGGGACTTTGGGATAACGCCATTATGATTCTAAAACACTTTTTCTTTTTTTTCTATCTTTAAAAATGATCGAGATATGGGCGAATGAAATTTATAATCGGCCGCCATTTTGAAACTAAATTGTGGATGGCAATGCCGAGTTACAAGATTCATCCTGGGGCTACAGCCTATTAGTAGCAAGATATTTTTAACAGAAAGTTAAAACTAACAGCCCATCTATAATTTTGTAGGAATTATAGATAGATGAACCAGTTTATTATTAAAAAAAAAAAAAAAAAAAGTTGACCACAAAACTCGGCTGTTTAAGAGGTCTCGTCGTAATGGGTTGGAATTATACTCTAAAAGGCTAGAGCCGGCCCCTAATAGCTTTATAAAAGGATAAACATTGAGCAACAGGTGTGTCTCTAAAACGGTCTTCGGGTCTTTCCTATGTCTTTGTTTTCACGATTTGGAAGGTGAATTCGTGCTGGAGATTGAATTTCTCATATATTCTGATCACTTAAAAGGCAGTAGTAAACGCTATTACTATATAAAAAATATATTTAATATAAAAAAGTAAATCCACTGGATTCCATTGAAGTCTTACGTAGAATTACATAACAATGTTTTGTGAGATGATGAATCCAAAATAAAAATTTTAATAAATCTGTAAACACATCTTAAGCAGTCATTTCCGAATTTTGGAGGATTATTCGAATCATAAGGCCAAAAAACTGTTTTATTCTTATAATGCAATATTGCTTGCTAAGGAAAATAAAAAACAAAAAAATATTTTATTCGAAACTCTAGACTGTTTTATAATTTATTTCCAGTTGATATAGGTAGATTATCAAACACAGTCTCGATTCTTATATATTATTTTATTCAGTCGACATTCGCATGACGGTATAAAGGATCAATCTAATGAAAAATCTAGGGATAAATTATTTGCCACTTCTATAATCTAGTTTTGGTACTTGTCTGTTTTACCGTCCGTTGACACCAGCGCTGAGGTGTCACTTTTCTTAACTAATCTCCTACTGTTATCGTAACCTTTCCTAAGTGTGTTATCATTTATGTTACTGTTTGTTTAGTTGAAGTGTGTGTTTTTAAATTAGAGAGAACTTCATCAACCATTGGAGGCCCAAGGATGTATGCAGAAATATACAAAAATCTATATACTAGAAGAAAAAAACAACACAGGACGTATTTTGCCTTAGCAGTGGATATTTGGAGGAATATGCACAGAAACAAAAGAGTGTTTCATAGTTAAAATTCCTAATAGGTTTACCATTGATTATTAAACACATTATACCGGGTTCAATAATCGTATCCGACTCGTGGAAAGCATATAAAAACCTGGAGAATGAAGGCTATGCCCATTTAACAGTCAATCACAAATTGAACTTTGTCGATCCCAGAACACTGGCTAACACCGAAACAATAGAAAGGTTATGGGGATCAGTGAAGTGGAGAAACGAGAGAAGAAAAGGCACTAATAGACAATATCTAGACTCTTACTTGGCGGAGTTCATGTGGAGAACAAATTTAGAGGGACGACACCCTTTTGATGTTATATCGGAACAATATTGTTCTTTTTAATGAATATTGTTTGTAATAAATGTTTTATTTTTTCTTCACATGATTCTCATATATTTCATTTTCTAAAAACCTGTTCTATCATAATGAAAGGCAATGCCTATTTGAAATTGTAGGCATCATAACCTGACATGGTCGAAATAGTTGAGGTAAGTGACACCTGAGCGCTGATGTCAACGCAGGGCAAAACAGACAAAACAATTAGTTTTTATTGAAAACTAGTCCCGAATGTTAAAACATTTTTTATAATACTGATTTATATTACATCTAATTTAATATGTATAATAATACCAAAATGTATTTTGAATTGCTTATTTTGGAATTTATGTATGTTTTTAGAACTGAAACTCGAAACTAGTTTTCAATAATAACTACATTATAGAAGTGGCAAATAATTTATCAATCCCTAATTATTATTTTATTTCTTGAGAGTAGCTTTCGGTGTCCAGCACCATATTCATCTCTTTATAATATTACTCCATCATAAGGGGAGGTTGCTATTTTGACGATTAGTCCTTCGTCTAAATAGCAACCCCCCCTTATGACGGAGTAATAATTATAAAGAGACAAACATGGTAACGGGCACAGAAAGGTACTTTCAATGAAATAAAATAATATATAAGAATCAAAACTATGTTTGGTTACCTACCTATTTCAACAAAAATTATTTAGACTAAGAGAGTAACATTATTTTAATAATAAATTGTATGATAAGCAGTAAATTAGAAAATAAATAAATATTAGGCTATAAATATTGGACTACTCTAACACTTCGAGAACTTCCAAAATAAATTTCTTACGCTATTCCGGGCCGAGTGCCTGTGAAGTTGGCATATCATTTGGTGGAAACTCACAAACTTTTGAGAGTTCTGGCTTCCTTTCAAATAGTTCTAGAGTTCTTGATAGTTTAAACAAATAGTTCAGCTCGTTAAAGCAAGAAAAAACGCTTCCGAAAAAGTGTTATGCCAACTTCACGCTGCATCTCACTTTGGAGGCCCATAACTTCCTTGCTATCAAGATTAAAGCTTAAGTTAATCAGGATAATTTATAGAACTCTGAAGTATGCCAACAGAACTCTCAATAAAAGAAGTGATTTTCGGCGAAAATTTTCTTCGGAAACAAATATATATATATATTTTAGTACTATTTACAAACTTATTCTAATTTTGAAAGGAAGGGCATTGGAACAAGTAGAATAAAAAAAATGAAGTTTTTTGTTTAAAAAGAATGTAAGAAAAGTTATTATATGTTATTACGCTTATCTGAAGGTGAGTTATCCACAATCGTGTAACTATAAAAAGAAGTTAAAGATTGATAAATTATTTGCCACTTCTATAGTTTTGTTTTATTGAAAACTAATTTCAAATGTTATACATTCATCTTCAGTTCTAAAAGCACAAAAAGAATTCTAAATAAACAATCCAAAATACAGTTTGAATAAATATATTTATATTTATATAACTATATTTTGAATTGCATATTTTTGAATTTTTTTTGTGTTTTTAGAACTGAAGAAGAATGTATAACATTCGAAACTAGTTTTCAATAAAACAAAATTATAGAAGTGGCAAATAATTTATCAATCCCTAATTAGATTGATCCTTCTATACCATCATGCGGATTTAAACAGATAAAAACAAGTCATTGACATCAATGGTACACAATAAAATCGAAATTTGATAATTAAAGGCAGGTTTAAACATTAAACCAAGTTTTTACAGCGGATAATGTCGAATTCCTGTTAGTTCAGGTGCATAGAAACAAACCTATATTAATCAATTTTTCGATTTATTGGGTGAACGATCTGTCGTTCGGAAAAAAAAAAGTGCATAGCTCTTCTGAGTGAATCATGATTAGACCCTATGTTCATGAGCTAATGAAAAAAAACAGTCAGTTTTTTTACTGAAAGTCGTAACATTTTTAGTTAGTGGTCTGATTAACAGTTTTTAGTAAAGCATCATGAAAAATAGATGATTGAAGTGAATAAATCATTGAGATCTGATCCCTCATCCCTTCAATCTTTCCTATCTCTAATCTCAAGTCCAGTAATTAGCGGGAACGTTGATAAGTATCTCAGGACTTGGCGATAGTGCTGCTATCTGTTATAAAGATTGTTAATTATGTCTATATTTTCATAATAAGAGACCTATGTGTAATTTAATTTTTTTTTTTCGTATAGTAACTACGTAACTTCCTATTGGGTCCAAGTAGCCCTATTTTATGGTACTCATTTTAGCACTGAATAGATCCAGGAAACGGTTATCAACTGTGAGATTCGAAATTACCAATTTCTAGTTCAGACAAGACTTAACGTTTAAGTCAGAACAGTAGAGAAAATTGTATTTATAATTAAGATATAAATGGAAGTGTATATAAATAAAAAGTTCGTTATTGTGCGGGTACCTCTATAACGCGAGTTGCTTAAGGCCCAATCTTGGTTTCTTTCACAGCTTCATTTCTATTTAGGATCGCTTTCATATTAAACCGTCTATGTAGATTACATGTTAAAAAAATGTTATATCTAGAGAAATTTTTATGTGCAAATCCTGCATTTAAACTGGATTC
The DNA here is from genome assembly GCA_948150685.1 of Rhaphigaster nebulosa. NCBI lineage: Eukaryota > Metazoa > Arthropoda > Insecta > Hemiptera > Pentatomidae > Rhaphigaster > Rhaphigaster nebulosa. The sequence continues at coordinate 238,534,653 of OX411306.1, read as the reverse complement.
CATAGAAAGCCTGCCATCTGTCCATATAGTTAGTTACCTCTTTAGTTTAAAAAATAGTGATTGTTGGTTTATTAAAAAACCTACTTTTATTTATTTATTTTTACTCCCTTGTACGAAGTAAAGGAAGTATTGTAATCGCGAAAATTTTTGGTTTTCAGATTTCGACGGAAATATCCATTGTGACCATCCCTGAATCCATTTTGACTAGTTTCGTCGTGGCGTTTGAACGTACGTACGTTCGTATCTCGCATAACTCAAAAACGGTTAGCTGTAGAAAGTTCTAATTTTGTATTTTGGATTGTTGTAAAATTTAGTTGTGAACCTCCCTTTTTGGTCACTGCTTGATTACCGGAAGTGGTACTTTACTTGAAGGTCATAATTGATTTCCATAAAAAATTATATTAAAATACTTTACAAAACTTCTCAAATTTAGTATTTATAATTTATATATTGATTTAAATAACATACTAGATTTTGGTCTAAATTGGAAAACCGGAAGCGGTCCTTTTCTTGTATATCAGACTCAAGATTATATTAGACTTTCATAAAAAATTATATTAAAATATAATGTAAAACATCTCAAATTTGGTAAATAGACTTTTATATCGATATAAATGTATTTACTAGATTTTGGTTAAAATTCGTGAGCCGAAAAAGGTACTTTACTAGGTCATAATAAGCTTACATCAGAAATTATATTTAAATTAAAAGAGAAATCATATGTTTCGGTAATAAAGATTACAAACGCAATTTGGTTTCCAATCCAATTAAACATTTTTATTACTTGTTTTAAGTGATAAAATTGAGTGTAAAATACTGGTTTTCCTCCCCATTTGTGAGACCAACAAGTCTGCAGCAGGAGAATAAGATATAAGTTGAGTGGGTTTTCCTGCTTAAAATGTCGAAACTGTCGATTTCCAATGCTTTATCCAGTGATATTGACAGTTTTATTGTTTCGACCAAAATGATCGAATATCTTTATAAATCGATACATTTGGCGTATATTAATTAAATTCGATTGTGCATATTTTGCCAATATATAAAAAAATATATGTTTTTTTCACCCAATTAAAATAGATAATATACAAAAAATATTTTCTGATACACGTTCAATGCGAGATAAATGGTTTTGTTTTTTAATTATTATTGAATGTATCAAATGTATGTATAAGATATTTGACATCCGCATGATGGTATAGAAGGATCAATCTAATTAGGGATTGATAAATTATTTGCCACTTCTGTATACGGAGTACACGAAAGGTACAACAAAACCACTATCAATCATATTTTTAAAAAAAAAATTACAAAAAAAGACAATTAACGATATCTATTCAACAACCCCCGAAGATAGATCCATCCCGAAACATTATGTTTTGATTCCATATTACGGCCCTATATCCTCCAAAGTCGGAAATGAATTGAAAAAACTAGGATTAAACTCTGCATTTAAAATAGAAAAAAACCTAACCTCATATTTCTCTTCTCCTAAAGACATAATAGACCCTTTTCAAAAAAGCGGAGTATACGAACTAAATTGTAATGATTCTGTAGCCAAATACACGGGAAAAACTGAACGATCGCTAAATCAGAGATTAAAGGAACATATCCGTGCATAATAAGACAGAGAATTTCAACTTTGCAATTCATTTAAATGAAAATAATCATATATTCATCAAAGACTCAGGAGTAAAATTAATACATCACGTAGAAAACAGCCTCAAATTAAATATATATGAAGCACTTGAAATAATAAAATCCTTCAAATCCAATCCAGATTTTTGCTTAAATGACCAAATAAATATCTCCAATAGTCCAATCTTAAATTTATTCCCATCTATAACAGAAGAAACAATTACTCACCGAAATTACTGGAAAAACCCTGGCCCTTAAACCGTTTACCTATAAACATCCTACCTACCTTTCGTTCATTGTTAGTTCAATGCGAGAAGAAACCAGTACAAACTCTTCTGTTTGATATAATCCATTTAAACCTTGGTGAGTACTAACATGTATTTGATTTCTTGTCTTAATTAAATTCATAATTCATAAATGTTTTATAATACTGATTTATATTAATCTAATTTAATATGTATAATAATACCAAACTATATTTTGAATTGCTTATTTTTGAATTTTTTGTGTGTTTTTAGAACTGAGGACGAATGCATAACATTCGAAACTAGTTTTCGATAAAATAAATTTATAGAAGTGGCAAATAATTTATCAATCCCCAATTATAAGATAGATAAACACAATCTACGATGAATAAAAATAGTATACGACCGTAATCATAGCAGAGACAAAAGCTCCCAGACAACTTCAAGTTTGTATCGTTGTGATGACAACTGCATTGAACGTATACCTGTAGTTTAAAATTATTTGCAGTATGTTATTGGCATTTTAAAACAACCAAAAATTTAAAGATCAAACATGTGTACTTAAGTATCCATAGAAAATAATGTCTGACATTATAATTTTGGTAAAATTTCTAGAACCTTTGCCTCCTTACAAACTAAAAAACATCCTTTTGTCCTCTCCTTTGGAACTTTATATTCTGTTCTATCAGCAAGTTTAAATTTACTACATTTTAATTTTCTTACATAAACAAAAATTCTCGAAGTAGGAGCATCATTCAGTTCCATGCAAAACACTTAGAACCCTTTGAATTCGACAGAGAGAGTTTTTTCGTCAAAAAAACATTTTTCGCAGTTTGTGTAATAAAACCGTGCCATATTAAAGAAATTTTCAAATCGACAAGCACGTAAATATATGTACTTGTATGAACTATTCTTGGAATTTTATACACTAATTTGAGTTCTGAATTCAACAATAGTTTATTGCTTACTGTTCGATTGCATGTGAAGGCTTCATGATTTTTTTTCTAAATTGGAGACCTCAGCACCTTTTGCCAAACTTATTCAAATCTAAAGATATTTCAATGAAATAAATACTTTATTTTGCATTGGTTGCATCTAGTACTCCTTTATTTAATCTTTTAACCTCTCCATTTGCGAAAAAGGAAGAAGGTGAAAAAATGTATTTTACAATTATGCTAATTTTAAAGAATTATTTAACTAACAATAATATAAAACTAGTATACCCGAGCGAGAACTCTCACATTGGATATTTATCCCTAATGCATTAGAAATATAAGCGATATTAGGGAAACATATTTATTCGAGTAAACATTATATTACCAAAAAAGTTTATTTAACATAAAGATTTGTTGAAGCTACATAGTTTGTAACGACTATGTTGAAGTTACAGTTCATACTTAATAAGTAATTAGCTTACCCCAATGGAAAACATCTCTTCAATTTAACAGTTAGGCAATTAGATTACCATTTTCAATGTGTAGTATTCATACATAGCAGTGCCCTTTAGGGTTGGACAGATGGAACAATATATAATTTTCCACTCATTAAAAGTGTTTGTAAACAAACTCAAATTGTTATTAAGTTGCCATGACAACGGCACGTACGCAAGATGGCATAGGACCCGTGCGGACCTGCGTTATCTCGAAAACGGTAGGTTTTTAAGCTGTAAAACGCTGGACCAATACGCTCCGTGGGAGCGTATATGATCTTGATGCCCGCGTCAAAATCTTTAAAATCCAACCTATCCCGTCTCGATCCGCCGACTCTCAGTCGTCAAAGTTTTGAAACCTTCCAGTTTTTTCATCACTTTTATTTAAGCCCTTGTAAGATTTTAAGAAACAAAATTGGAATTCGTCACATCTCCGTGAAATTCCCTTTCTTTTGATACCTCACCCGTCAAAATCCATCGCTCCTGAGAGCCGGAAAAGGGATCTATACTACCGTAATAATATATAGTAGTGATATAAAACAATATTTTATATAAACTTGTTTTTCAATTTACCTATGTTTTTTTCTTTTTTATGTTATAAATTATAATTATAATTGTTAAACAGAGTAATTTAGGCAATAATTATTACCTTTTGTGATTTTTTGTACCTTTCTGACATTTATCGTGCATATTTTACTGCGTATTCCTTCAGGTTGCACTGCATATTATTGTAGGTTTTACAGCATATTTGAGGGGTTTTTTACTCACATTAAATGGCATATTTTAACTTTTTTTTCTGCATATAAGTCTGGTCTTTAGTGATAAGTATTAATATACAGGGTCTACCAGTAAAACAGGATGATTTCAAAATAAAATCAATTAAAATAAAATCAAATTAATAAAAGCGAATTCTTCATATTTATGAAGTACAAGAATAGCCATTGACGTACAATAAAAAAAAAATAAATAAAAAATAAAAAATATACAGCACCGTATGCATTACCAAATTATATTTTCCGTTGAAATTAATGAATTCTTGGAAAGACGCTTGGAAGGTTTCCATGACTTCTAGCAGCATACTGACGAGTATTTTTCCATTTCGTCCGGAAGAGACCCGTTTTGTCAAAAAAGTGGTTTTCACTCTTTTTTGTTTTACTTTTTTAAAAAAAAAAGTTTGTATTGTACGCCAAATGTTAACTGGTAAATAAATATTTTTTTTATATATATAATTTTGAAATCATTGTTTTTCACTACCGGACTATGTGCCTTGTCCAATAGTTGGATGTTTGCTCAGATTTACAAAGCATTGCAAATATTATTCAGGTATTTAATGGAGACAGGAAGTGCTTAGCTCTGGGAAACCTTAGCGCTACTGCGAAAACCGATGCGGGGTCCTGGCCTCTTGTAGCCCTGTTATATAAACCCTTCTATCGATAATTCGATAATTAGAGTCAGCTATTTCGATTAGTCCGCTCTTTATGAACGAATCCTTAGTATAGTGAAAGTTAAGTTGTATTGATATAAAATAACAATCTGTTAAAGTCTATTCGGCGTCAATATCGTTAAAAAAATCTATTATCTATAAGTTTCATCTCATGCACAGTAAAACCTCAAAGCCTTAAATAAGCAGATTTACCGTTTATTACAATAAAAACTTTTTTATTTCCGGTGAGTCGTAAACATCCCGTGATACTTTAGAAAACCCTTCTTAAATTCAACAAAAAGAATTTTATTACCATAATTTATTAAACAACAATGTAGGAACTGTAAATTGAATTAATTTCAAATTTCAAATTAATATTTATGCATAGTTGCGTTCTTGACATCACAGTGTTATCTAATGTGAACAATTAATTGTGAAAATATCTTAAATTTGATCCGGATAGTCCAGAGATCCGGATTAACGAGGTTTTATTGTACTCGTTAATGTGAACATTTTATGAGATTTTATTTAAAATTTTGTAAATTCGGCAATAAAATAAACTGTCATTTTCAATTAGTCAATTCACTGAGTACTAAACCCCAGACACTTTATGATTGGTACGTGTTAAATATTACTACTATAAACGGATAGAAAATAATTAACGAAATAGGCATCATTGTGATAAATGTACTTAAGAAGAAGAAAACACAATAAACATCCAAATTATTTGCTCAAGTTGGAATTATTTATTACGTTTACTAAACTACATTATTTTATTTAAAAATGACTCCAAAAATATTTAAAGAATTGAGTATAGAAGTTCAAGAAAATACAACAGCTCATGATGCAGTGAGACAATCTTTCTAAAAATATCCAATGAATTAAATTTTCACAAAACAAAACGATTCTGCGGCAAATCGTGCTTAAAATGAAAGATGGCGGCTACAGACAAATTTTCTAAAAACTGCTTCTTCGAGCTGTTTTTATATAACCTTATAAGCTTTAATTAAGCTAAGCTTTAAAAACTTTTAAACTGTTTATATCAGCTGTTTTCATAGAGCTGTGAATATCGATATAAAAACATAGAGAATATATATATATATATATATATATATATATATATATATATATATATATATATATATATATATATATATAATATCATATCAATAGTTTTTGAATATATCGAAATAGTAGTTCGATATATCGAAAAAATTTCAATATATCGGGCCTCGTATTATTAAAATTTTGAAGGACCTTTTAAAGTAACACACATATCGATATTTCTGTGCCGATATAATTAAGATATCATTTATATCGAGTTCATTTCCACCACGATTTAAATATCAAGAAACAGGTTCTCCTAATCTTCCTTCTCCAATTCGGCTTTTTCTTTTTAATAAAAAAATAATTATATTTTATAAATATCTATATTTGTATGCCGATGTCATCAAGAAATCGATATTGTTAACCGATAACAGTATCAAAATCATTATTTTGTCGAACCAGGCTTCCTTGTAATTTTTTTTTAATTTTATATGTATATATAAATTTTTACGGTTTTAGATATTTAAAGTTTATATATTATTATTATTATATTATATTTAAATATTACGATTTATTGCTAATAATCCATATATTAAAAAAAAATATCAATGCATCCATATTTTTTTAACATCCATACCACTTCTTTGAACTCAGTAGAACCGAACAGAGATAAATAGAAATATTTATAAGTGAAATATCCATAAAATACTCTTGAATGTTAGAGAGACTTGCTCTGCTTAATGAAAACGCAAACAAAGCCGCAGAGTATAACAGAAGTAAAACCTTAGAGATCTCTCTTCAATAGAAACCGTCTATCCACGTTTCAGTGTGAACCGCTCTCCTCAACAGCGCATAGTAGGTTTGACGGTCCATTAATAGACCTAACAAGACAAAGGATGACTTGCGTCGGAGGATACGGCGAATACGAATCGCGACCAGAACGTAACGATCCGGCCGCCTACGACTGCTCACGAATACCCAAATTACCACATCAATGTGGCCACGACCATCACCTCTTCAAGAGCTCATTACCATCCGGCGAGGCTCGGCCACAATAAGGATAATGAGCTTTAGGCCCATTAGTACCTGAGTCATCAACTCCTTCGGATGTCCTCGTAGGCTAGGACCGGTCCCTGATTAGTCTCTGGGTTTCCTGAGGAATCGAAAGAGTTAATTGAATGCAAACAATGCTTGTAGAAGAATATGTTTGAAAACTGATGGTCTTGAATTAAAAACGGGTCTTGAAGCTGCTGCTATAATCTTGAGATTACCAATTTTATTACTCCACATCAAAACTATTTTAATCTATCAAAAGATTAAAAATTCTATATGAGGCATAAAAAAATTGTTAGAATATAGGAGAAAATATATTCTGAGATACTTTTTGTAAAACTAGAGATTCCTCAGTATAAAATCTCTCAAATATTCAGTCGACATCCGCATGATGGTATAGGAGGATCAATCTAATTAGGGGTTGATAAATTATTTGCCACTTCTATAAAAATTTTTTATTGAAAACTAGTTTCGAATGTTATACATTCATCCTCAGTTCTAAAAACACACAAAAAATTCAAAAATAAGCAATTCAAAATATAATTTCGTATTATTATACATACTAAATTAGATTAATATAAATCAGTATTCTAAAACATATATGAATTATGAATTTAATTAAGACAAGAAATCAAATACATGATGGTACCCACAAAGGTTTTGATATAATCCATTTAAACCTTGGTGAGTACCAACATGGATTTCATTTCTTGTCTTAATTAAATTCATAATTCATAAATGTTTTATAATACTGATTTATATTATTCTAATTTAATATGTATAATAATACTATATTTTGAATTGCTTATTTTTGAATTTTTTGTGTGTTTTTAGAACTGACGATGAATGCATAACATTCGAAACTAGTTTTCAATAAAACAAATTTATAGAATGACAAATAATTTATCAATCCCTAATTCTCAAATATTATTGAACTCCAAAATGATAGTCTTTTGAAACATCACGAAACGTTTTTAAAAAATAATATCGCAAATGTATTTAAAAAAGTATTTTTTAAAAATTTCTAAAACAGTTGTTTCGGCAATGGTAAGCCCAAATATGAGATAACATGTATTATTTATAAGAGAAAGTGTCTTATATGTTAATTTTGCTACAAAAAGAATAAAAATACTTCTTTACACTTTTGATTATCTATTTCCATTAGCGCATAAATAAATCTTTCGTTAATTTGGCATTTTTAATTAGAGATAAAGTAGACTTCTTTATTATCAGACTTATTAGAAAAAAAAAAAGATAACTTATTATGTAACAATAAAATAACTGTTAAATGTGTAAGCCTTAAAAAACAAAAACTAAAAGTATGATTAGTAAGAAAAATATCGATAAATAGAAAAAATATTATTCTCAAATAATGTTTGAGATATTAAAGTTCTCAAATAATAAAAATATTAAAAAAATAATTAAATACAATAGTAATAAAAATACTAAATACCCCTTTTATTAAAAGGCTTTCAAGATAATTAACCCCTAAAATGCAAAGAAACTTGATAAATGAAGATATAAACTCTTTTATTTCCTCATCCTTTCTCCGAAATGAGAAATAAGTTGCAAGAAAAAATAAACGTTAACCTAAAGTTATCCTAATAAAGTGTGTATAGTGAACTTGCTTCCACGGCTATGAAATTGTAATGGCAACGATTAAGAGCACCTACGTAATGTATATACGCACGCAAATAATAATAAGTCCAAAATAATTCCATCTATCAATCGATAACTCCTTTAATTAAAAATCCTTTTCCTTATTTTCCAATTAACAAGGAAAACGGCCATTTAATACAAGAGGGGGTTGTTTTATCCATTTCTAATTTTGTCTGTAAATAATGTTCTCCCTCATACCAGGCACATTCATTTTGTATATTGCAAGATAAATTAATTCCATAAAATTCGAAAGTTTAGGATTAGTGAATAGTGACAAATAAACAATATGAAAAGCTGATTATAAACCGTAAAAATCATTTTTAAAAACAACTTAACTCGTGGGCCAATTTAGCCAAACAAAATTTACTAAAATTTTCTTTTAACAAGTGTTAAATAATTGGAATGACCTGAGTATAGAAGGAATCACTAGCAACTAGTTCATGACGCAATTGGTAACTAATGGATGTAGAAGAGATAAAGAGCTTATATTAGGCAAGTATCTCGTAATTGGGCACTTTTCCCTAAATGGATGATTCTACACACGAAGTCTAGACTCTCTAAAATACCGATAAATAACCAGCAAGTCGACGTTTTGCCAATATAGCCATCATCAGAAAAGCAAAAACAAGGTCAAATAAACGCAGACAAGCTGTAGCACATCTCACATCGACTATCTAAAAAGACACACCAACTAGAGACGGTACGTATGTAAAATAGCAATGATTACAAGTGCAACAACAATAATGTGCTCTATCTCTAAAAGGTTATAACAGTTATCTTAGAATATCTGTGAAACTTTTGTACTGAAAATACCTTATTCCTATAGTTTTTAGGGTGCTGAATCCAAATGTGATGTTAAAAAAGCTGTATCACCCACAATCTCTTCACATTTTATAGTTAAATTTATTAAATTAAGCGATTTTTAAAGAATTGAACAGCTTTCAGTCTCCCTGAAAAATGAAGACCTACATATAAAGTTAGGCCTCATGAAACAATTTGTAAAGGTTTTGCCTAAAGATGGACCATGTTTCAAGTATCTCTGCCACAAGTTTCCAGGCCTTTCAGAAGCTAAACTAAAAGAAGGCGTCATTGTCGGACCTGACATCAGAAAAATGATGTTTGATGTTAACTTTGAATCCACAATGACCTTAAATGAGAAAGAAGCATGGGTATCATTGAAGCAAGTCGTTACAAAATTCTTGAGAAATGAAAAAGACCCAGAGTATGTTTCTAGTGTAGCTAACATGTTACAGAAGTTTAAATAGTTAGATGTTTGATGAGCCTGAAACCTACGGAAAACTATGGGTGATACAAAAAACTAAGGCCGGATTTAGATTCAGCACATAAAAATCTATAAAGATCAACTATTAAAGTTAAAAAAGTTTTTTAAAAAAAAACTTTTTGTTGGCTTGTGTAATGATTCACTTTTTCATATTTTTTATCTCTTACTCTCCTGTTTCATTAACAAAATAATTTCAAACTTATTAAAATTTTTGTTTATTCAACTTTCTTTCACAGGTATGACGGTTATTCAGCTTCATATAACAGAATAAATAATAGTGATAACGAAACGTAGCCAACCAAGATAGACTGTTTTTCTTTTATCAATTTATTCATGGTTACTCCTCCGTTACTATGAGGCGTAGGGCGATGTTATAAAGCCTAAAACATTCCTCAAAGCACCACCAATCTAACAGAAAAAGAATTTTTCAAATCAGACAGATAATTCCTGAAATTAGTGCGTTCATGTAAACAAACTCTTTAGTTTTATATAATACTATAGATAGAAGAAGTCATGACAGCGAAACGTACGCAAGTTGGACACTTTTTTTCTTAATAATTTATTTGTGGTTACTGCTCCGTTCCTATGAGTCTAAGCGACATGTTATAAAGCCTAAAACATTTATCAATATTATTATTTTTTTTAAAAAGTATTATCAATTAAATAATAGTGGTCCTAGTAAAAGTTACAACCTACAGGATATGCAAAATTGTAAGGCGAACTAAACTTTCTGTTAACAATAAAGGAAAACATTTTTCCAAATACTATTCAATCTACAAAGGTCACCTACTTATACCATATAATAAGTAATATTATACATTCGATATTATATATACTTATTACTTCCTTGTACGAACTAAAGGAAGCATTGTAATCGCGAAAATTTTCGGTTTTCAGATTTCGACGGAAATATCCATTTTGACCATCTCTGAATCCATTTTGAATAGTTTCGTCGTGGCGTCTGTACGTACGTTCGTACGTTCGTATCTCGTATAACTAAAAAACGGTTAGCTGTACAAAGTTGTAATTTTGTATTTAGGATTGATGTAAAATCTAGTTGCGAACCTCCCTTTTTGGTCACTGCCTGATCACCGGAAGTGGTATTTTACTTACCACTTGTCATAATTGATTTCCATCAAAAATTATATTAAAATACTATACAAAACTTCTCATATTTAGTATTTATAATTCATATATTGATTTAAATAACATACTAGATTTTGGTCTAAATTGGAAAACCGGAAGCGGTACTTTACTTGAAGGTCATATTAGGCTTTCATAAAAAATTATATTAAAATATAATGTAAAACATCTAAAATTTGGTAAATAGGACTTTTATATCGATATAAATGTATTTACTAGATTCTTGTTAAAATTGGTGAGCCGAAAAGGATACTTTACTTGAAGGTCATAATAAGCTTGCATCAAAAATTATATTTAAATTAAATATAATACATAAGTCATATGTTCCGGTGATAAAGGTTACAAATGCAATTTGGTTTCCAATCCAATTAAACATTTTATAACTTGTTTTAAGTGTTAAAATTGAGTGTAAAATACTGGTTTTCCTCCCCATTTGTGTGTGTGTGTCAATAGATGGATGCCGCGACGCCGAGTGTCGTTTTTGAGATACTGCAATCTTCGGAAACTAGTAACCAAATTCAGGATCACTTTTTGAGCCACCGATTTAAAGTTTAATATGCGTACAAGGAAGTAATGTGTTGTCCACATCAGATATTTTTATTCCATAATAAACATATATATATATATAGTATTAGTGTTTTAATCACTGGGAAAAAATAAAAAATATATAATATTTATTTATTCTAGTTCGTCTCATTAAAAAACATGAGAAACAGATAGCAGCAAAAAATAGCTCTATAAAAATAATTAAATACAATAGCAATAAAGATAATAAAAACCCCTTTTATTAAAAGGTTTTCAAGATAATTAACCCCTAAAATGCAAAGTAACTTAATAAATGAAGATATAAACTCTTTTATTTCCTCATCCCTTCCCCGAAATGAGAAATAAGTTGCAAGAAAAAATAAACGTTAACCTAAAGTTATCCTAATAAAGTGTGTATAGTGAACTTGCTTCCACGGCTATGAAATTGTAATGGCAACGATTACGACCACCTACGTAATGTATATACGCACGCAAATAATAATAAGTCCAAAATAATTCCATCTATCAATCGATAACTCCTTTAATTAAAAATCCCTTTCCTTATTTTGCATTTAACAAGGAAAACGGCCATTTATTACAAGAGGGGGTTGTTTTATCTATTTCTAATTTTGTCTGCAAATATTGTTATTTATTTTTCCTCGTCTGATTAATACTATTTTTATTTTTTTTAAATATTTTATTAATGATTGTATATAAACATCAATATGCACTTCCTGTAGTGGAATGTGAAGGGCTGTTCCAATGGTAATAGTAATATAGTTGAAAATTATGTTTAGTGAACTTAACACAAAATTCTTACCTGAAATGATTTTTTCAGTGGAATATGGTGATGAAGAATGAAGGGTTGAAATTAATCCATAAATTGAAATGAAAATAATACCTGGCCATGTATGTTATTTAAAATAAAACAATTTCAAGGGATAATATTTCCCACAGAAGAGACCCACTGTCAGACCCACAATGGTCATAAATGAACTAAATTCCACTGGCTTCCTAAAAAAAGAAAAGAAAACAGGAACAACCCATACATAGAGCACTTTTTACTTAGGCTAACCCTAATTAACACACACTGAGGGGCTCACTGAGTGACCACTCGACAGCAAAACCAGGAGTTAATTAATTATCTCTTATAAATTAATTATCACAAATATGACGGTTATTTCGACTAGCTTATTTGGTTTTTTTTGTTGTTTTTGTTTTTTAAAGTACATTTTAATAACAAAAACCATGCATTAAAAACACGATTGTATTTTAAAATATACTGACAGTTTTTATGTAATCCAATAGTTATTTATATCTATAAAATTATAAAAAGTTGAACAGTTTATGTGCTTGAACGCGCTAATTTCAATACTGGTTCGATATAAAAAAAATATTTTTGTGTTAGATACACCGTTTATTGAGAAAGGCTTTAGACTTTTTTATCATCCCGATACAATCCATAGGAACAGAACAGTAAACATAAATAAATTGCTAATAGAAAATGTGTCAACTTGCGTACGTATCATTGTCATGCCAACTTCATACCCGTGGAAGCTAGATGACAACACAAACTTTTTAATAAGTTTGAAATTATTGTGTGAAAATGTTATTCTGTAAACAAAATGGGAGAATAAGAAAAAATAAAAAGTGTGAAAACTTGAAACTTATTTAAGTTAAACTTTATTGGAGTTTTGGGCCCGTTCCTTAGAAATATTTATAGCAAATGATACTGAACACCATAATAATAATGTCGATATCACCAATCGCTGTCTAATAACCTCGGTCCACCGACTACCGTCAAAATCCAAATCCGTAAGATCACCTTTAACGCAATCCTACGTTTCGGTCTACCTTTCGGACGTTAACCTGTTGGATCAGCGTTCTAGAATTCGTTCACTACTGAGCATAAAAACATTGCAAGCCCATTTCAACCGTCGAGGTGATATCACTTCGATTATATTAACAGGGTGCATGCTCCGAAATTCCGCGTGTGTAACCTCCTAAATTCTTCGGTGGATTCATCTTCACCAAATATTTAACGGATTATCTTATTCCCAAAGACCTTAAGGCGTTGTTCGTCCCTCAAGGTTAGTGGCCGAGTTTCACACCCGTACAGAACTGTAGGTAGGATAATAGTCTTGTATATTCTGACTTTTAAGTTACTAGACCAAATACGCGACCTAAGTAATGTTGATACCGAAAAATAACAAGCATTTATTTCCTCTTGAATTTCATTTTTTCTAGTAATCACAGACCCCAAAATACTTAAATTTCTCAACGTAATCTAAACAAACATATTACAGATTACACAGGCCAACAAAAATTTTTTTTTTTTAATTTTTTAAACTTTAATAAACTTTTTAAACATCCTAACTTTTTAAACTTCTTTAACATGTTACCTACAATAGAAACATACTCTGGGTCTTTTTCATTTCCCAAGAACTTTGTAACGACTTGCTTGAATGATACCCATGCTTCTTTCTCATTTAAGGCCATTGTGGATTCAAAGTTAACATTAAACATCATTTTTCTAATGTCACGTCCGACAAAGACGCCTTCTTTTAGTTTAGCTTCTGAAAGGCGTGGAAACTTTTGGCAGAGCTACTTGAAACATGGTCCATATTTAGGCAAAGCCTTTACAAATTGTTTCATGAGGCCTAACTTAATGCCTAATTGTTTCATGAGGCCTAAGACTGAAAGCTGTTCAGTTCTTTAAAAATCGCTTAATTTAATAAATTTAACTTTAAATGTGAAGAAATTGTGGGTGATACAGCTTTTTTAATATCAAAATTTGGATTCAGCCCCCTTAAAACTAAAGGGAATAAGGTATTTCCAGTACAAAAGTTTTTTATCGTTGGTCTGTGTTATTATTTTTATTAGATTAATTTGTATTTTAGGAGTTATTACAAATTTAATGCCGGTAAAACCCTGGGACACAGCTAGTTTTTTAAATAAAATAAAGGGTCAGCAAGATTTTTTGTTAATGAAAATATATAGGAATTTTTTTAAAAATTTATATTGACTTATGCTCATAACTTATTGTAAATATGTGCTTATAAATAACAATAGTCCTTTAAAAATAAATACGTTTCTACGAAAGGGCCATTGCGTACAGCCTCAACTACAGTTTTCTAGAATACGACTCAAGATCCAGAGAAAGCTACTTGGAGACTCAATCGATCCCGTTCCCGACATAATCCCTCGGGATACAATCCCTCGCAGCCCTGGGAGTTGATCCTCTGCCTTATAGTTGCGCTAACTGATACGTATCTAATAAACAACTGTGGCATTCTCAGATCCTATTGAATACTTCTCTTAAGAATCCTACCGTTCGTGCGAAATCCTTGAAGACCATTTTACACACGAATATTCACAAAGCGTTCTCTAAAGTTTCTTTGGAAAATCACTTATTCCTTCCACTTCCTCAATTATCAATCCACATGCATGCGGTCAATGCATTTTTTTTTTTTTAAACTCAGTGTAAGTAAATAAACATAACCGGACTGTTTATTTGTTTAATATTTCTTTTAACATTATGGGTACAATTATGGGTAATCGGACGCCTTCTTGATGTCGAGCTCCAAGGATCATCCTGGGGTGGCCTGTCAGTGCGGTGTCAAATCTAAATAAAATCTTTCCTGTAATATTGGAGAAAAATCAGCCGCCGTTTAGAAATAAGATGTTGCCTAGTGATCTCAATTTCCGAGAATCATCCTTAGGTGGCCTGTATCTTTGGTGCCAAATCTAAAAATACTGCAAATTAATACACTATGGTTAATATTATAACCTTAACAAAGAGTAAAAACGTGTTTCTGAATCATAATTAAAAAAAATGCTCTGCAAACTATTTTGCAAACTGCAGACCTTAAACTAGTTAAGGTTTATTATTTCTTTTTGCCGCACCTACTAGAAGGTTCCTTGATAGT
Source organism: Rhaphigaster nebulosa (assembly GCA_948150685.1). NCBI lineage: Eukaryota > Metazoa > Arthropoda > Insecta > Hemiptera > Pentatomidae > Rhaphigaster > Rhaphigaster nebulosa. The sequence goes on along the minus strand of OX411306.1, from coordinate 238,519,283 downwards.
ACTCAAAATCGTTGATGAATTATAATTGAAATCCTCCAAAAAAATCAAATGATAGAAACCTAAACTTGAGTTCTTGCTAACTAATCCTGGAGTGTTGTGGGAATGGGTTTAATATCCCCACGATCCTTGCAGATTCTCTCGGCTATCCAAGTAGAGGAAGAAATAAGGACTTAGAATCCGCTAGTATCTATTTACGTTTAAACAGTGCAAACATAATGTGGTACAACTATAGACTAGGGGCGCGTTATCACTTGTTCATTCCGAGGTCACCCGAACGTTGCCGGTCTAGCACACTCTAGCGTCATTTGTGCTAACTAACTGCTTTGTATTCAATCGTAACATTCGTATTCATTGGAATTATTAAAATTGTTCCTGCTTTAATTAGATATTATTTAAAATTATTAGTGCTGTCGACTTCCGCTCATTACGTTCGACCAAGAATTAAACAAAACATCAACGGATCCTTTTCAGTTGAGGTCGGGGTCTAAACGTAACTTCAATTATTACTGCTTTAATTAGATCACGGCTGTCCACTTCCGCTCGCTACGCTCGCTCAAGAGATAAATAAACCCCAAAAGTTTCTTTTTATTTGAGGTCGGGTCCTTACCGTAATTTAAAATACCACTCCTTTAAATTATTACAAAATATGCCCAGATGACCGGAAGTCGATAGCACTAGTAATTTTCAATAACTAATTAAAGCAGGAACAATTTTAATAATTCCAATGATTACGAATGTTTTAATTGAATGCAAAGCAGTTAGTTAGCGCAAATGACGCTAGAGTGTGCTAGTCCGGCAACGTTCGAGTGACCTCGGAATGAACAAGTGATAACGCGCCCTTAGTCTATAGTTGTACCACATTATGTTTGCACTGTTTAAACGTAAATAGATACTAGCGGATTCTAAGTCCTTATTTCTTCCTCTACTTGGATAGCCGAGAGAATCGGCAAGGATTTTGGGGATATTAAACCCATTCCCACAACACTCCAGGATTAGTTAGCAAGAACTCAAGTTTAGGTTTCTATCATTTTTTTGGAGGATTTCAATTATCATTCATCAACGATTTTGAGTACTATCAAGGAACCTTCTAGTAGATGCGACAAAAAGAAATAATAAACCTTAACTAGTTTAAGGTCTGCAGTTTGCAAAATAGTTTGCAGAACATTTTTTTTAATTACGATTCAGAAATACTTTTTTACTCTTTTTTAAGGTTATAATAATAAACCATAGTGTATTAATTTGCAGCATTTTTAGATTTGGCACCAAAGACACAGGTTACCTAAGGATGATTCTCAGAACTTGAGATCACTAGCCAACATCTTATTTCTCAACGGCGGCTGGTTTTTCTCCAATATTACAGGAAAGATTTTATTTAGATTTGACTTCGCACTGACAGGCCACCCCAGGATGATCCTTGGAGCTTGACATTACCGTCCGCATTTAATATCAAGAAGGCGGCCAATTAGAGGTATCTTATTATATATATATATCTTGGTCAACTATGAAGAGAGGAGAAAATTATATTTTATTAAAAGTATATAAGTGTTGGAATAATACCAAACCCAGAAAAAAAAACAGATCAATCCAAATAATTTGACAGTCTTCTTGTGTGTGTGTGTGTATATATATATATATATATATATATATATATATATATATATATATATATATATATATATATATATATATATACACAGGGTGTCCTTTTTAGATGGCCCGGCTGAATTTCTCTAGAACCGATTACGTTATTAAAAAATAAAAAATACGTATTTAATATTTTTCAGCCTAGTTTAAAATTTAGACCTGTTTTTGAAAAAAAAAATAAACGGGGTCTCTCAGATTCAGTACAACTTTAAAATTTCAAATAGAAACCTATGCCTTCCGATACATCATTTTAACGGATTTTTGAAACTGAATTTAATGGTGAAACCAGAATTTAAATTGGTCAATAAATTACAAAGTTATGGTACAAAGTTTAAAAAAAATAATGCATTTTGTTAGCTAGTTTTATTAATAAAAAAAATCCATACTACATACAACTAGAGGTTGGTGAACCTACACTTCACGTTCGAACTGCCTACCCTCTTCGACGATGCAAAGGTTGGCTCTCCTTAGCCACTCTTCGTTGGTGCTCAGTGCGATCTACTGACTCGATGGATCGACAAGCATTTTCCACTCTTTACTACAGTTCTTCAACTGATGTTGCAGGATTATGATTGGCATAAACGCTGCCAATCATATTATTTCTGTTTTTTCACTACATCTTTAAAAGAAACCTTTATTATGAATTACAGCTAAAAAGATAACAAACACGATGTGACCCAATTAATTCCTGTGTAACAAAAAAAAAAAAAAAATGTAAAGGCAATTTAAAAGAGTTAATACCAAAACAAACAAAATGTGTACCATAACTTTGTAGTTTATTAACCAATTTAAAATCAGGTTTCACCATTGAATTTAGTTTCAAAAATCCGTTAAAATGATGTATCGGAAGGCATAGGTTTCTATTTGAAATTTTAAAGTTGTACTGAATCCGAGAGACCCTGTTTGTTTTGTTTTTTTTCAAAAACAGGTCTAAATTTTAAACTAGACTGAAAAATATTAAATACGTATTTTTTATTTTTTTTATAACATAATCGGTTCAAGAGAAATTCAGCCATTCAGTCCATTTAAAAAGGACACCCTGTATATATATATATATATATATATATATATATATATATATATATATATATATATATATATACATACATAAAAAAATTTATACATAAATAATATATAAATAAAAAAGTTTTTTGGAATCAAAATTTAATATGTTATAATATATATATATATATATATATATATATATATATATATATATATATATATATATATATATATATATAAAATTTAGTAGGGTTATCTACGTGGAAGTAATAAAGCATTGGGTAATAAGTTACAACGTTTTTTAATTATTAATTCACTTTTAACGAGCAATAAATAAAGTCACATAGAGGATTGAGCCTCTTCCCCTCCCCCTATTACTCATATTTCATCAGCTATCGAACACGCCGTTCGATGAATCGATCATCGCTGGGCCAACAGTACTGGAGTGGGAAAGGTTCCGAATCCGTGACGGAGGGGAGGGGGAGGGAGCAGTAAAGGTATTAATGACCCCGCAATTATATATGCATTTAGAGAGAGAGCTAATTGAGGTGACTAATTAGCAGGTAAGCTCCGGAGGTACATCTCGGACCGGTACGATCCCCGGAATCTCTAATAACGCCCTGATTATTGTTCAATAATAAATAGCCAATATCCAGATCCCTCTGAATTATTCAATTATCATTAATTATTCACCATTTATCCCGAGCTAACAAGTACTATTCAATTAGCGCAACAAACAGAGGGCCTGTAATTCCACTTTACTGGCGATATAGGGCAGTAAATATATAAATATTAATATAAATGTACAACAATATCTGATGTATCTAAAAACGTGATTAAATTAAACAGGGATATTGCCGTATCTTTTAAGCGTCTTCCATGGGCCGTTATAGTTTATAGTTGTTTCTTATATAAAGTCCACAAGTTCCATGGGACTTCTTTGGAGAAACTAATAATTAGGGACTGGATTTTCTTGCAGTAAATTAAATTGTACAAAATCTTGCAAAAAGAACAAAACATGTATAAAATTGTGTATATGGGTCATTATTGTTCAGATTGGATCTGGAGATTCCAGATCTTGACAATTTTTTTTTTTATAGTATTTTCGGGCTGAGCATTTATTTTTTATTTTACTTATCCATTTAATTTTATATATTATAATATAGTTTATATAGTTTAGTAATATACTTTTTAGTTGTATTTTCCCCGAAAAAAACTCCGTGGGTCGAAGATCGGCGGTGAGGGTCGGGACTGCGTTTTCTATGCGTTTCATAATCCCTAGAGCACAATTATGGAATATTTTGAGATGTATACTGTAAAATTATTTTTAAAAAACAGATAATTTTAACAGGGTGTTAGATGAAAGTTGGGAGATGCGGGCACCGCACCAGATGTTTTATAATGTACCAGCTTAACCCGCACGGCGTTGCCCGTAAAAAGAATTACGAGCAAAACACCCTCCCATATTTCAAGTTTTTTTCTTTTCTTAGGTTAACTTTTAAAAAGACAATGTGAGTCCAAATATGATATTAAAAAAGCTGTATCACCCACAATTTCTTTACATTTTATAGTTAAATTTATTAAATTAAGCGATTTTTAAAGAATTTCACAGGCCAACGATGAAAAAACTTTTGCACTGAAAATACCTTATTCCTACAGTCTTTAGGGTGCTGAATCCAAATATGATATTAAAAAAGCTGTATCACCCACAAGTTCTTCACATTTTACAGTTAAATTTATTAAATTAAGCGATTTTTAAAGAATTGAACAGCTTCACAGGCCAACGATGAAAAAACTTTTATACTGAAAATACAATATTCCTATAGTTTTTAGGGTGCTGAATCCAAATATGATATTAAAAAGCTGTATCACCCATAATTTCTTCACATTTTATAGTTAAATTTATTAAATTAAGCGATTTTTAAAGAATTGAACAGCTTCACAGGCCAACGATGAAAAAACTTTTGCACTGAAAATACCTTATTCCTACAGTCTTTAGGGTGCTGAATCCAAATATGATATTAAAAAAGCTGTATCACCCACAAGTTCTTCACATTTTACAGTTAAATTTATTAAATTAAGCGATTTTTAAAGAATTGAACAGCTTCACAGGCCAACGATGAAAAAACTTTTATACTGAAAATACAATATTCCTATAGTTTTTAGGGTGCTGAATCCAAATATGATATTAAAAAGCTGTATCACCCATAATTTCTTCACATTTTATAGTTAAATTTATTAAATTAAGCGATTTTTAAAGAATTGAACAGCTTTACAGACCAACGATGAAAAAACTTTTATACTGGAAATACCTTATTCCTATTGTTTTTAGGGTGCTGAATCCAAATATGATATTAAAAAAGCTGCATCACCCACAATTTCTTCACATTTTATAGTTAAATTTATTAAATTAAGCGATTTTTAAAGAATTGAACAGCTTCACAGTCCAACGATGAAAAAACTTTTGTACTGAAAATACCTTATTCCTGTAGTTTTTAGGGTGCTGAATCCAAATATGATATTAAAAAAGCTGTATCACTCACAATTTCTTCAAATTTTACAGTTAAATTTATTAAATTAAGCGATTTTTAAAGAATTGAACAACTTTCAGTCTTCCTGAAAAAGGAAGACCTACATATAAAGTTAGGCCTCATGAAATAATTTATAAAGGCTTTGCCTAAAGATGGACCATGTTTCAAGTATCTCTGCCAAAAGTTTCCACGTCTTTCAGAAGCTTAACTAAAAGAAGGCGTCTTTGTCGGACGTGACATTAGAAAAATGATGTTTGATGTTAACTTTGAATCCACAATGACCTTAATTGAGAAAGAAGCATGGGTATCATTCAAGCAAGTCGTTACAAAGTTCTTAGGAAATGAAAAAGACCCAGAGTATGTTTCTATTGTAGCTAACATGTTACAGAAGTTTAAAAAGATAGGATGTTTGATGAGGCTGAAACTTACGGAAAACTATGGGTGATACGAAAAAACTAAGGCCAGATTTAGATTTAGCACATAAAAATCTATAAAGTTCGACTATTAAAGTTAAAAAGTTTTTTTGTTGGCCTGTGTAATTCGAGGCCAATGGGGCAAACAAAATTTCTCAGTAATCGACTGCATTTCTTTTTAATTCGTCTCATTTCATTTAGACGTTTTCTAGGAACAGGGGCAAAATTATAATAAATTTTCCAAAACGGCAATAAAGCTTCACGTGTTTACACTTTTTTTTCCCTTAATGTTCGATTTTATTAACAAATGACGCATTCACTCTGATTAAAATGTTTTGTAGTGAACTTGCTTTCACATGTATGATCTGATCATGACAATGATTATAAAACAATTTTTTTTTTTTTTTTAATAGATTTTCCCCATTTTTCTCTTTAAGGAGAAAATTTCGCAAAATTAAATGCATATATACCTTTTTGAAGAAATTTTCTAAATGATAGTAAAAAACGCCTAAAAATCCGCTGACTATTTTTCTAGTTTGCGAACTCAAACATATGCAGGCTGAATTAATATATATATATATATATATATATATATATATATATATATATATATATATATATATATATATATATATATATATAATTAGTTTTGATATAAATCTATTAATAATCTGAAATGATGAATAAGTCAACTGAGAGAGATGGAAACACTGAGAAACTCTCTCATTACAAGGGCAGACTAGAGCGCGTAGCCAATACCACATTACGCTTGGCTTGCGAATCCAGCAGTTGTATAACTGCTCATAATGTAACACTATCCTTGTGGGAACTCCCATTAATTTTATCGGAGCCGGAAAACCTATTCGATAAATTAACAGATCTTTAAAGCACAACTAATCAGTTTCACGTCTGTAACAAGCATTTAAAATTAAGCAAGTATTAATTTAATAGGCAGCTTAGGTTAAAAGGCGTGAGATAAATCTGAAATTATGAACAACGGATACTTACACGAGTCGAAAACATGCGCACATACCTGAAACATAAAATTATTAATTAATTAATAAATTCCTATGTAATACTGTATAATTGCTTTAATACTATATACATAACAAGTAGAAAGAGATTTCGATTAAGAAACTACACTAAATGGAAATGAGGATTTATTTGCATAAAAAGCAGTTATACGTGTGTGCGTGATCTTATAGACAAGATCAGCTATGATAAAACAAAATATACAATTCATGTTCAACTAAAAACATACTTTTTCATACCTACACTAATTAAAATTCAAATGAGACAATTAAATTTGAACTAAGGCGAATTATTTATTCAACCGAATAGAGGACGCTAATTTAAAAGCATATATAAATATGCATATACACTTCATTCTCGATTTTATCCTCGAACCTTAATGCATGTAAGTCGTGTGCGCAAGGAGCGAATTCTGGAACGAGATCCATTAATGAAAAAAAAACAATATACAATAAATACATCCGACTGCACATTAATGCATGAGTATTTTTAATGTTATATAGATTTCTTTAATATTTATGCAACCAGATTTAAATTTAAAACCAGAGGAGAACTGCTTTTATCAAATTTTCTTGATATTAATCAACAATACGTATAATTGTACCACATGTAATATGAGAGTTTCTTAAGAAACAGCTGTTAGTCACACATAAAATACTTAAAAAATATTTGGTACAGATAATATAACAGTCCAAAGATCAATTTAATTAACTTTCAAATTAGCATCTGGAATGTTTCAGGGATTTATAACACAGGGCAACAAACAAAATTTTTTTGTTTTATCACCCATAGTTTTCCAGCAATATGCTTTGTATTATATAGTATAAACCCCTATCTAAACCCCTGTACGGTATACTAGGTAATTAATGAAACACTATGTTACATCATAAGAATGGTTTGTATTTACAGTGGCTACTTAAAACAGTGATATAATGTGCTAATACAGGTTTCACTTGTCAACTGGAATTGGTCCATATTTTCTTTCTCTTTTTTCTTTGAAGTTTCTTGTGTAGCTTTTTCTACGATGAGTCGCTTGTTGAACCATGAAAAAACTTTTGTACTGAAAATACCTTATTCCTATAATTCTTAGGTTGCTGAATCCAAATATGATATTAAAAAAGCTGTATCACCCACAATTTCTTCACATTTTATAGTTGAATTTATTAAATTAAGCGATTTTTAAAGATTTGAACAACTTTAATAGTTAAAATTGTGGGTGATACAGCTTTTTTTAATTTCATATTTGGATTAAGCATCCTAAAAACTATAGGAATAATGTATTTTCAGTACAAAAGTTTTTTCATCGTTGGCCTGTGTAATTTTCGAGTGTAATACTCGAACAACTGAAACAAAAGTAAACGGATTTCCTTACTTTTAACGGAGCATTAATTCTGTGCATTTTAATCACGATAATCATTCATGAAGCATGAAGCCGTCCGACGAAAAGCCGCTGTTTTTAACAATCTCCGAGTTCATACCCGTTTATGCTATTAGCTTCGAAAAGCATATTAGGAAATTTATACATATATTGTAACTTGTAACGTAATTTGCCATCAAATGTATATTTTTTGAGCTATACGCAAATATAATTTTCTTTTCTTCATAACTTTCTTTCCTGCTCTTTCTTAGTGAACGACTACATACAGGGCTTTAAGGGGCTACATAACGTGTATATATATAAGGTAATTAAGGAGCTTTAAGAAGAAGACTTTAGGCAACTATTATAAAAAACGGTTGATTCGTTTTTGAGCTACAGTCTATACAAAAACATGTTGTTCGGCTATTGCGCACAAGCTGTCCGATTCGGTGGATGCGCATGGGGGCCGAAACCCTACAAAACCCAAAAGGAAGCTACAAAATCGCTATATCCGTTCAACATATAATCATGGCACAGATAGAAAATAATATAAGCTTATATGAGACAAAAGCTGGCAATGATTTTACTCTACTCCAGAGTAGAGTCTTATAAGAATTGAAGATTCCATAAGAGAATTGTTTAAGTTTCCGACGGTTTCCGAGTAGAGATAAACTTTTGGGCGCCAAAAAAAAAAAAAATCAGCGATTTGGTCAGAATCTGCAGTCAAATATAGGAAACTTTTACTATTTTGACTGTAAAGTATGTTAAGCTCAGGTTTACACGTCTGTAACTCAAAAACGGTTATTCATAATAAAAAATGTAAAATAACTAAAATTGTAGTGTCAAATTTTAATTTTAAACTTAATTCAGATATTAAGTTTATAGAACTCCTATATTTATAATGTTCTCTTTTCTATACATAATTACATGCAAAAAACTAAAAGCAGTCGCAGAGATGATTTTCCACGATTTGGAAAATTTAATGTTTAAGGAGACCAATCAAAGTAGAATTTAATGCCCTATAGTTTAGGTAAAAATAAAATTAAATAAAAAAAATAAAATTGTCTATGCGATTTCTTCTGATGTTATAAGCCAAAAAATAAAAAAAGTAAAAATATTTCGAGGTTTTTCGGCTCACAAAGGTTTAGCTTAACTAATACCTTCGCAAACTTATACTATACTTAATTGGGAAATTAAAATGATGTCTACCTTTCTCTGAATTAATTGAAACCAAAATTCTAAATTGACCAAATTACAATATTTTTCTTACTTAGTGACGGTAGGAAAGTAAAACATAAAATCTAGAAATATTGAAAAATAAGGCACTTTCAAGGAAATCGCTATTGAATTACAAAAAAACCAGCTAACAAATGACGCCTAATGCCAATGAAGGAATTTTATTGCATTCTAATAATATATATTCATTTAAATTGGCATTCTAATAACCATAAATTTTTTTTAAGTATATATGATTCAATTTAATGATAAGAAAAAAATAAAATATTAAGCCTGGTAAATTTTATTTATTTTATTTATATATATATATATATATATATATATATATATATATATATATATATATATATATATATATATATATATGTATGTATCTCGAAAGAAAGTTACATCATTCAATGCCTATTCGTATTGTATGTTATATTAATATTTGATTTTTAAATTTTTTTTTTTTAATTTATTACTTTTCTTTATTTTTATTATTTAATTTACTTTTATGGTTTTTAATACATTTTTGGTTGTTTTCTATGCTTAAGTGCTGCAATTTTCTGATCAGCCGTTTATAAGAAGACCATTCCCAGATGTAATGTTTTCTCCCTTTTCTTTCGGTATGTGTGTAGATGTCTTGGAGTGAACTACTGTCTCTAACTGAAGTTTCTTAGATGAGAGTTGTGCTGTATTTTGTCTGCATATATATGTGATCAATTTTTTTCTCTCCTGATGCCTGAATCGGCGAAGCTAATATTTGATTTATATTTGAAGTAAGGAATAAGAATATAATACAGATTTATAACTAATAAACTAATAGGAATAATAAAATGATTACTATGGATAATACGGTGGCGTGACGCGGGAGCGGGGAGGTGGTTGATTAATCATCTCGGAATTGAGCAATCGAGAAGGCCCTAAGTGGTCTGGTTATGATAATGAAATAAAGATGGCGCTACCTCTGATAATAGCCAATATTATCCAACCTGATTGTCTTAGTCATTACATTAACTCTATAATTAATGTACCTATTAATATTTATGAGAAATTTTGGATTATTAATCATAAAAATTATTATAAACAAAATAATTATTAATCATTTGGAAAAAAGTTTGTAAAAGAATATATTCTGTGATGATATTTATCAATTCATATTCATGTCGTTTTTTTTTAGTATTTAATGTAACAAATAATACAGAATGAATAATTATTTATTTAGTTTATCATAAAAAGTTTTCCTTAATTTTTATTTATTATTTTTAATAATGAACCTTTGTAATCGACCAAGAAAAAAAAATTAATACTCCTCAATTTTTTTTTTTTTTAACATTTCAAGATACGTAGAATCTAGCTAGTACAGGATAATTCAAAGTTGCAAAAAACAATTTTTAATGGCGTAATTATTGGCAACCAACGTCTTGTATATTCATTGAAAATAACTCGACTATACTTGAACCAATGCTAAGCGATATTTATTTTGATTTCTCAGGCACATCTTCATCAATAACACCTTCGGCAATAACGGCCGATAATTCGAAGATATAATTTTTAAAACACACAGAAATCAAAATGTACTTACTGAAAATAAAACCAGTTTTTTCGTTATAGGCATTGGTTAGTCAGCTATTTACAAGTCTTCAAAACGTATCACATATTTCTGCCCCACCCTGTATATAAATTTCTCACAGTTTTCATTTTGGCTAAGTCGTGCCTAGCTTATTCCTGATATCATGTCAAATTAATTATCAGGAATAATAGTTAAAAATTAAAATAAAATATGCCATTAATATCATTAAATATTTAAGAAAAATAAAGGAAAACACATTGTCAAACTTATTATACTGAATTCAATAAAAATTCTTGTGACCATTTTTAATACAACTAGAAATATTAAAATTCTGATTTTTTTTTCTTAAAATTAAAACTGTATAATAATTTTAAATTTTTAAATTTTCATAAAAACTTTGTAATTATAATACCTCTCTGAACTATTCTTTGATATAGAACATATCAATGATATAGAATATATCAATGATATAGAAAATTTTAATAAGTACATTTTAAAATAATTAATACAGGGCAACAAAAAAAATTATTTTAAAAACTTTTTTAACTTTAATAGTTGATCTTTATAGATTTTTATTTGCTGAATATAAATCTGGCCTTAGTTTTTTTTGTATCACCCATAGTTTTCCGTAGGTTTCAGGCTCATCAAACATCCTAACTTTTTAAACTTCTGTAACATGTTAGCTACAATAGAAACATATTCTAGGTCTTTTTCATTTCCCAAGAACTTTGTAACGACTTGCTTGAAAGATACCCATGCTTCTTTCTCATTTAAGGTCATTGTGGATTCAAAGATAGCATCAAACATCATTTTTCTAATGTCAGGTCCGACTAAGACGCCTTCTTTTAGTTTAGCTTCTGAAAGGCTTGGAAACTTTTGGCAGAGATACTTGAAACATTTTATACAGGTCCATCTTTAGGCAAAGCCTTTACAAATTCTTTCATGAGGCCTAAGACTGAAAGCTGTTCAATTCTTTAAAAATCGCTTAATTTAATAAATTCAACTATAAAATGTTAAGAAATTGTGGGTGATACAGCTTTTTTTAATATCATATTTGGATTCAGCACCCTAAAAACTATAGGAATAAGGTATTTTCAGTATAAAAGTTTTTTTATCGTTGGCCTGTGTAATTAATTAAATTAAAATTTGTATTAATTGAAGTTACAATATATTAAGAAAGGACGGACTATATATTTTTTTTTTTACTAATCCAGAATTTTTAAATTAATTCATAAATAGAATATTTTTCTTGGACGTAAGACAATTATATTATGTATATTATTATAAACATACATACAAGTTGTCTTGGAATACACTTTCGTCCTTCATAAACGGTTATGAACGTCCTATACAAACAGGGTCGCATATACACTATGATCCAAATACATAAATACATTACGGCCATTGGATAGCTAATACGGCGCAATGAATATAGACAAATTACTGATTAAATAGGTGAGGGAGGGACAGCAACAGGTCTCCGCTTCGAATTAATTTGGTGATTTCGCTGGGATCTGGTTTAAATTTTCGGCAATTCTAAACTTAATATAAATCGTGCTGTTTAAGTTTATAATACGACTTTTGAATCATTAATAATATTTATAAAAGTTACTGAGTATTTTTACTTTCCTACCGCTAAAAGCTAAGGAAAGTATTGTAAACGGGTCAAAATTTCTATGTGCAGTTTTCAACGGATCTATGCGTTTAACAACCCCTGAGATGAAAAAAAGAATTTTCGGCCATTGATCTGTGCCACGATAATCTCTTGAACGGGTGGACCGATTGTTACTTATTTTTTCGTTATTTAGGGTTTCGTCTCCCAATGCCTGTGTACCGAACTGGATGACCTGTGTCCAATAGCCGAAAAACACGGTTTGTGATTTATGTTAAATATCAACAATAATACTTTTAAAAAATCTGATGCTGTACGCACATCACAGAACTTTCACTTACCAGGCTACTTGAAATAAATTAATTTTTTTTTTTTTTTTAGCTCCTATTAGTACCTTATTCTAAACGCTATATATGTTATATATTATTTTGTCTATAATATTTAGCTTTCCAGTACTAAATTATACATCTACATTACAAATTTTATTTTAGGAAATTTGTTTTCAGCATGGGAAAATATTTCTCCTTTTTTCTATAAAAAAAATGTAAAATGTTACTTCGTACAAGGAAGTAAAAAGGGAACATTAAAGTTTGTAATTTAAATAAAACGTAACCAAGGTAATCTATTCATTAACGAATTCTGGATATGATTCTCACTTGAACTCATATCATAAGACAGTAAAAAAACAAAGAAAAGTAAGCAGAGAGTCAAGAAAAAGATAAATTACGAAGTATTTTTCCAGAGTTGGAACGCCAGTGAACTATAAGCCAATTGAGAAGCAGACAATGAGAACTGCCGAGTCAGGACAAAATGATAAAAGGAAAACAAATCCGCGCGGCCAACAGAGATTCCCATTAGTCTATCCGCCATGGAAAGGAAAAACAACAGTATTTCATAATTCTTGGCACGACAAGTAGATAAATTCTTACTTGGTAACAATTTTAAGTTTAAAGTTTTATATTATTGGAATATTCCAGCAAAAACCCTGAAGTATCTCGGTCAAATTAAGTCAGCTAACACAAAATAAAGGCATCATCAGAACATGAAAATCTAAGATCATTTAAGTATCGGGGCAGATATATCTCACATCAACAGTCTAAAAAAAAGTACCAACAAATAGAGATAATGCATCAATCAATGACTTCAGAACTTTTAGAGGACAGAAATCCAGTACCAAAATTAACATACAAATTAATTTACGATTTAACCGTCTAGGAAAGGAGAGAAGATTCATATAACAGTATAGACATCGTATACGAAATTAAAATAACTTCAAGTACCTAATTTTAATCTTCTATTAATAATTAATAGAATTATTATTCTGAATTAAATATCCAATTTTATTTACTATCTGGTTTATAATTGTAACAAAAAATACGATAAATAAACATGCTAAATAAACAATTATTACATGACAATGGCTTGTGAAGGAACTATCCATTGGAAGGCACCACAATGGGGCTTCTGCGTTAGGAGGTTTCGTGGCCATCTTCTTTTTGTTTGGAGGGTGGATAATATCAAGAAAACATTGCGATGGCAGATAACAAATTAGTGGGTTAGGGTGGGCAGGGAGGTCGTAATTAAAGGAGGTATATCTATTTCTGACCAAACCAAATTATATATATAAGGCTTATTATGGGCTTTGAGAATAATTTTGTTTGTGACATAATAGGGGGCAATAAATATTTTTCGAATGTTTTTAAATTGTAAGGAACGGATTCGGGAGTTAGATAGTTTCGTAGTACTCCAAAGCTCAACTCCTCATGTCCAATTAAACCTGACAATGATAATATACATAAGATTTTTGTAATGAATTTGGAAGTTTCGACCGTTAGTCTAATAAATTTTGAATTGATCGGAATCTTTAAGCAGTTTCTTTTCGTTTCAATATTGTATACAGATTCCATAAGAGACGATTGCTTATATAATATTTTATTGTATTTTTTCCTTAAAAATATACATCAACTTTTAAATGCATGTTTTATGTAATAATGAAATATTTAGACAAATGGCCTTTTAGGTATATTACAAACTACAGGATAACAGCGATATGGGAAAAAAAAAATTGAAAAGTAGTCCTTAGTAGGGAGATGTAAATATCGAAAAGAATATATCGATAGATATCGCATCGATATTTTTGAATATATCGAGAAAAAAAAATTATCTATATATCGATATATCGGGAGCCTCGATATTTTTATTTAATATTTTAAAGGATCTTTAAATGGGACACACACATATCGATATTTGTAGATCGATATAATTAAGATATTGTTTTTATAATATAGATATTTCTGGGATTATATAATTAAGATATTTTTTTTATGAAAGAGATATTTCTGTGCCGATATAATTAAGATAAGCTTACATCCAAAATTATATTTAAATTAAATACATAAATCATATGTTTCGGTAATAAAGGTTACAATCACAATTTGGTTTCCAATCCAACTAAACATTTTTATTACTTGTTTTAAGTGTTAAAATTTAGTGTAAAATACTGATTTTCCTCCCTATTTGTGTGTGTGTGTGTGTGTCTATAGATGGATGTCGCGACGCAAAATAGTAACCAAATTCAGGATCACTTATTGAGCCAGCGATTTATAGTTTAATAGGCGTACATGGAAGTCATGTGTTGTCCATATCAGATATTTTTATATAATGCTTGCCGAGATAAAATATTATACCTGCCTATAGTAGTAAGATCACAATAAATGGACTTAAGTGAGCAAAATTACAAAGATTGATTCAATTAAAGAATAAATCAGATAAACTTATTAGGTGAAATGCTTTAAGAAATATTTTAGTATAATAGGAGCAGAGAGGGATTTATTTAGAGCCTCCCTCCCTCTGTTCCTTGGCTGCCGACGGAACAACAAGAGAGGAAGATAGCAATTAGAGAGCGGAGTTCATTAAATGGTTCCATCATTGTCCTAACGATCCTCGCCCATTAGTAGCGGGTCTTCAAGAGAGGGCCGGGCTCTGCACGCAACCGCTCCAGCTCCAGGCAGCACGCCTCTGTATAATCCCCAACGCTATAATATAACGAATCATCCCTAATACCCAAATATAATAATAAACTTATATATAATATATATAATATATATATATGTACATAATTTTGTTGAAATTTTATGTAATCAAAGCATTCCAGTTACAAAAGAGTAGATGTGATTTTCATGATCTGTCTGATTAGAAGCCAAATATATATCCAGGCCAACGATGAAAAAAAATTTGTACTGAAAATACCTTATTCCTATAGTTTTTAGGGTGTTGAATCCAAATATGATATTAAAAAAGCTGTATCACCCACAATTCCTTCACATTTTATAGTTAAATTTATTAAATTAAGCGATTTTTAAAGAATTGAACAGTTTTTAATGAAACAATTAGGCCTTAAGTTAGGCCTCATGAAACAATTTGTAAAGGCTTTGCCTAAAGATGGACCATGTTTGCCTAAAGTTGGACCTGACATTAGAAAAATGATGTTTGTTGTTAACATTGAATCCACAATGACCTTAAATGAGAAAGAAGCATGAGTATCAATCAAGCAAGTAGTTACAAAGTTCTTGGGAAATGAAAAAGACCTAGAGTATGTTTCTATTGTAGCTAACATGTTACAGAAGTTTAAAAAGTTAGGATGTTTGATGAGCCTGAAACCTACGGAAAACTATGGGTGATACAAAAAAAAAAAAAAACTAAGGCCAGATTTAGATTCAGAACGTTCAGCAAAAATCTATAAAGATCATTAAAGTTAAAAAAGTTTAAAAAAAAAAAAATGTTTGTTGGCCTGTGTTAATTATTTTAAAATGTACTTATTAAAATTTTCTATATCATTGATATATTCTATTCCAAAGAATAGTTCAGAGGGGTATTATAATTCCAAAGTTTTTATGAACATTTTAAAATTATTATACAGTTTTCATTTGAAAAGTTTAAAAATTTAGGATGTTTGATGAGCCTGAAACCTACAGAAAACTATGGGTGATACAAAAAAATTAAGGCCAGATTTAGATTCAGCACAAAAGATCAACTATTAAAGTTAATAAAGTTTTCAAAAAAAGTTTTTTTGTTGGCATGTGTAATTAAATTGCTTAACATAAAAAATAAAAAAAAAAGAAGAAAAAAATAAAATAAAAATGGGCGACGCGCGACATTTTTTTAAATTTATATTTATATATATATATGTGTGTGTGTTTTTATCTTATTGCCATACTTCCTCATCATTTAGTTAAATAATATAAAATTACTACGAAATATTTCTAAATTTTCTTGAAGAATTAATTGGCTAGACGTTGAGGACAACTGAAATACTTCTCCTTTACTCATTTAAATAAAATCATAACAAAGATTTATAGTTACAATAAACTAATACAATATCATGAATACCTTCATAAGATTTGTTAATGGGATCCCGAGAGGTTCCCGTGTTTCCCACCATTCTGCTGAGTCAGGGTGGCTCTTCACCTCCTTCCGTAGACAATATTTCCTAGACACATTCCTTTACCATCGCCCTTCCTAGGTCTACAATTTCCTTCAATTCAAGTTCTCTATCCATTCCATTACCGCAAGATCTCCACCTTCCGATCTTTATACCCCTTTCTACAGACCTGCCTCATTTCAACACTCCTTAATTGCCCGCAGCACTAATTTCTGGAATTCTCTCCCGACATGTCCCCTGCTTATGCACATTAAAATCCCTTTTATTCCAGTTCCTCTTCACAATACAGTCCGACGCTGGTTAATCATGTATGTACCATGTTATAAGAATCTGGTTCCAATAATCACGTTTTTTTGTTGTTAGTCCGAAAAAAATAGACTTTTCCAGTGGATCGAAGGTCGGCGGAAAGCGGCGGGACTGCGTTTTCTATCCGTTTCATAAACCCTAGAGCACGATTATGGAAGTGTTGGAGATGTCTGATATATATATATATATATATATTATTTTTTTTTTCCCCCGCTATATTTGAGCACCCCCAGTGGCCCCCTTCGGGTCAAATGAGCTGAAATTCGGTATGTAGGACTTTCTCTCAGGCAGAACGATACCATTAAAAAATGGAGAAATTCCAGTCAAAATTTCGGTTTCTTCACCTGAATTTTCGGCGTTTTTAGAGTTTTGCGCATCTCTACAGCTCCACCATACTAGTTTACAGGCTGAAAATTTGTATGTGAATTGAGTTGGTGTTAGGAAAGTATCTTTTGGGAATCTCAACTTGGTTCTTTCCCCCGTCTCCCGGGTTTTCCGATTTTTTAAAACATTTACGCACCTTTAAAATCCCTCCAAATTGAGTTAGGGGGCCTGTTGCATTTGAAAGTAAATTAAATTACCTATAAAACAAAAGAAGTTTCATCGAAATCGGACCAGTATTAGCAAAGATAATGGATATTTCAACTGTTTCAATGTGTCTTTTTAGCCGCATTTTCCCTAGTTTTGGAAATGTCTGATATATTAGCAATGATTATATTAGTATTAGCAAATATATGGCTATTTCAACTCCAGCGATCCCCTTTGTTTCAAATGAGCTGAAATTCGGTATGAAGGATTTTCTGTACCGAATGTCAGCGGAGAGGCAGAACAATATAATAAAAGCATGGGTAAAATTCGGTATGCGTAAGTATAAGGGACTGTCTTTTATGGATCAACTTTTTTCTTACTCCTCCATTTTTTAAATATTTTTTAAAAGTGAAAATATTACTTTGGGACGGAGTTTTGCTACTCACGGACTTTTTTTTTTAATATGAA
Source organism: Rhaphigaster nebulosa (assembly GCA_948150685.1). Lineage (NCBI taxonomy): Eukaryota > Metazoa > Arthropoda > Insecta > Hemiptera > Pentatomidae > Rhaphigaster > Rhaphigaster nebulosa. The sequence goes on along the minus strand of OX411306.1, from coordinate 238,501,155 downwards.
GATATATTTTATACCATTTTCATGCATATTGTTTTTATTATTTTATACAATTATACAGGGATTTCTTATTTTTTTTCTGCTTTTTTACGTATGAATTTATTTTTACATAGCTATAATTGTTTATTTTCCATCTAAGGTTTTGTATGTAGGTTTCTATTTATTTTTATTTTTATCTCTGTTATATGATTATGTGTATATACCTTTTTAAATATATTTATATTACATACGTAAATATTTTTTGTTTGCTTATTTAATGAATTTATTTTCTTTCCTTTTTTTGTATATATTGATGTATATACTTATATTGTATTGTTTTTTTATATAGTATTTCTTGCGGTCAGAAATAATCATTACTCCTTAGTTCATTTTTGTAATTCTCAAGGAACTTATTCATACTATAAAGTTTTATTTCTATTTCAAAATGTAAGTATTCCGATAACTGGTTGAGATCGGTGAAGCGATTAGAAATCCAAATGAAAATTTTAAAGTCGTTAATTTTAAAATATTTCTTAAAAGTAATAATAATATATATAAATATATATATATATATATATATATATATATATATATATATATATATATATATATATATTGTATGTTGTAATGCAAGAACAATCCTTGCTTAGAAAATTTATTAAAAAGAGTAAGTGTCTTGAAGGTTAATTAACAACAGACTACCCCAACAGATATACCACAAATGAAATACTGTGGTTAAGTAATTTTAGTGGAAACAGTAGGCTTTATTTTTGTTGACCACGCTTAGGTAAATAAATTTTATACTTATATTTAATATTAACTAACACACTCGGCCTAAGTGCATCTGAACCCATTCCCCTTCCCTCAAGGATATTACTCCAACAGTCTTCAGGACTTCTCTCTTGCCGCGTTACTGGTCCTGGAAACCAGTGGAAGAACTTAGAAATATACAATTTTAAAATGAATTCTTATTACTCCTATCCTGCTGGGCCTCCTCCGTAAATTGTCTAATTGGTAATAATGTCTGATTCATTGTTTCCTTGCAGTGGATTAGCTATGAAATACAAAGGAAAAAACGCACAAAACATACTTCGTACTCCTTTTTTTCAGGAAACCAATTATATAAACTGAACAGTCGGATGAAATTCATGGATAATAGTAATTTAGAACATTAGCTGGTTAATGATAAATAATTAAATTCAAGAACAAATTCGAACATTAATTTTTTTTTAAATAAAAATGAAACAAACTTAACAAAGATTTCGACGCCATAAAAACAAATGGTTGGTATGAGAAATCTTTGGAAAGCGTCTACGAAATACGATATAACAGTTGGAAATAATAATAAAGAAAATAATAACTATTATTTTCGTCAGAAGAGGCAAAACACAAATTCCAAGCAGTAAAATTCAAGTTTGATTAGTACCCAGAAAAATTGATTATTTTGCGTTTTTGTATACCTAGCACAATTTATAGTAAAATATTTATTTGGATTAAAAAATTTAATCTTCATTATTTATATTTATTATTTTTGTTGTTGTCGATTTATAGGAAAAAAAAGCCATTTTGCCAAAATATGCGGCGCGCCGCTTCAAACTACTGAATACTGAGATATCTTGATTTCGAGAATTATTATTATTTTTTTTAAAAACATTTTATTTAGTACCCCTACCGATTGAAAACATACTTGGTAGTCTTAGAATTAGGCAAAAGAGATTTTTTTTTTTTTTTGTGAGAATATTATTAATTATGTAATAAAAATAAGAATGCTATATGTTAATAATATAAATTAAATACAACAACAACAACAACAAGAATATAGTAGACCCAAAGCTAGTCTACGATCAGTGAAGAAAAGATCAATGAAGAGCTGCCCATTGAGAGAAGTCTGTGAATGGGAGCGATGAATGGGGTTCCTTCTTTACGAGCCAGTCTCTAATAAGATGGCGCTTTCACTTTAAACTCTACTTTAGTTTAGTGTCATTTTATTGTAATATTCATTTTATATATGCATACGTATATTTTATTTTATATATATATATATATATATATTTAATTATAACAGCTTATTCAACATACATATGTAAACTCTTTACATGAATAATTAGTAAATATTTTTTAGCAATGAAACTTCTATGTTATATTAATTTGTAATTTTTACTTTTATCTGTACCCTGTAAAATTGTTTGATTAATTTTCTTAAACTTTACAATAAAAAACATAATTGAACCCAATTACTATATAATTTCATACAGTAGACAAATGGATGCATTAAAATATTTTTAAAATAACTCTTATTTTCTAATTTATATATATTCATTATATATAAATTAGAAATTTAGGTTTTAATTTATTATAGGATTTAAAAACCATCTCTATCGATTCACGCTCATGATATATCGAGAAAAAAAATTGGAAATGGTCTAAAAATCGACTACTCATAACGTAAGCACCAAATATTAACGACTCTCAGTCGTCACTCTGGCCAGAAGCCTTAAAAATACATTATAATTACAAAGGTTTCCCCCATCTTAATAAACTCCTACTGTATACTATAAAAAATAAAAATATTGTAATTTGGGGGAAAATCGTTTTATGTGTTTCCTGTAAAGTTTGCTAAATGGCGCTTACGCCTTTTTCAAAAAACGACGTCTATATATATATATATATATATATATATATATATATATATATATATATATATATATATATATATATATACATACCAGGTATGTAAATATGAAACCGGAATTTGCCAATCGAAAGCGCTAGATGTAAATTTAGCTACCGTGAAGTCCCGCTGGGGGCACCATTTTGTTTTGTTATCTTCTGTGAAGGTGTTTCAACTCACAATTCAGTTGTCATACAACAGTGTATTTGTGAAACAACAGTGAAGATGTCGATTTTTGTGCCTGGAAACTACGATTTGCGGATAGCATCGATTTTTTGTGACCATTTAAAGTAAACAGCATCAGAATCACATAGAATGCTTGTTGAAGCTTACGGTGATTATACTCTTGGGAAATCACAGTGTTTTGAGTGGTTCAAAAAATTTAAAAGTGGTGATTTTGACATAAAAAACGAGACACGTGGAAGACCACTCCAGTCGATGTCGATGGTTCGCCTGGAATTATTACCCATTATTTATTACGTTTTGGATTTTCAAAATATATTCATTTTTCATCGTCAGTCACAATTCGATGAAGAAATGACTTTTTTTTTGTATCTGGCGAGCAACGTTTCGCAAATGGTTTTGCGATTTTCATGCTGCCTTTCGTTCAACTCATGTGGAACCCATTTGCCAATCTTTTGAACCTTTCCCATGGCTTTCGATCGAATGGATATGGCCTCTCGTGTCACACTTAGCTGATCTGCGAGTTGTTGTTGGGTTTGAGTGTCATCCTCATCCAACAATGCTTGCAATTCACTGTCTTCAAATTTTTTCGGTGGTCTTCCACGTGTCTCGTTTTTTATGTCAAAAACACCACTTTTAAATTTTTTGAACCACTCAAAACACTGTGATTTCCCAAGAGCATAATCACCGTAAGCTTCAACAAGCATTCTATGGGATTCTGCTGCTGTTTTCTTTAAATGGTAACAAAAAATCAATACTGTCCGCAAACCGTAGTTTCCAGGCACAAAATTCGACATCTTCACTGTTGTTTCACAAAATACAATGTTGTATGACAACTGAATTGTGAGTTGAAACACCTTCACAGATGATAACAAAACAAAATGTTGCCCCCAGCGGGACTTCACAGTAGCTAAATTTACAGCTAGCGCTTTCTATTGGCAAATTTCGGTTTCATATTTACATACCTGGTATACATACATATATAATTTAAAATTCAGTCATCTGTATTCAAGAGTATATAACTGGTGATGAAAAAATATTATTGTATATTATTATCGATATATATATATATATATATATATATATATATATATATATATATATATATATATATATATATATATATATATATATATGTAGACGTCGTTTTTTGAAAAAGGCGTAAGCGCAATTTAGCAAACTTTATATATACATTATTTATTTATTATATATACATATATAATTTAAAATTCAGTCATTTTTATTCAAGAGTATTATAACTGATGATGAAAAAATATTATTGTAATATAAAAATTAATATTTCAAAAACCCAGGTGAGATATTTATGAGTACCTACTTAATATGCATGCATAGATGTGTATAAATTTTAAAATAAATCTTTCTTAACTTTCTCATTTCGAGGATTTGTCTGATACACATATACATATACTTATATACATATTTTATCCGCTACATTTGGGCACTTCCAGCCCCCCTTTAGATCAAGTAGTTGAAATTCGGTATGTATGGAAGTTATCTAGCCAGAACAATACCATAGAAGAGGCCACTTTTAAGACGTTAACTGGTGTTTAAGGTTTTGTGTACCTCTACAGAAATTTTGTTTGAGTTAATGGAGTGGCTACTGAGGGGTTTCCTCTTTAGGTTGATTATATTTTTACCTATTTTTCTGAAGTAAGGGGGGCTTAGATATTAAAGAATACGACATTTTTTTTAAGTCTTTTTTTCTTTCAAGATCTCGAAAAAAATAGGCCGATTACAAGACTCTGAACTATAGGATTGTGATTCATTAATGATATTGATATTTAGTAGAAAAAAATGAAAAAATGGAAGGGAGGGGGGTATTGAATGAATTGAAATCTGCTTAATCATTACTGCTAAATAAGTTTAGCATAATTGGTATGAGAAAAAAAAAAAAAGAATCATTCTTAAAATGTACCAATGTTATTATCTCCCATCTTCCCATTGACAGCCTAATGGGTTCAGTTTCGATTCGCATACGGTTCATTTAAAACCGCACATTTAAATAAAATTATGCTAAAACCGAGTCGTTTATGCAGATCCATAGATTCGATTCTCTCTGAGACTAATGTATTCTACTAGGACCTAATCTCGCTAATCGTCAAAACTATTGTGAACGTTTCGGAATGTAGCAAACGTCCAACGCCTGATAGATCCTTATTAATGGACTTGGATCCTTTGAGAAGCACCCACTCTTCCCATTAAATTTTAAATAGTCGACGTGGCCACTTGGGTAAATTAGCTGGAATTAATAACGCTATTATCTCATTCTTACGGATACGGATGAGGTAAAGAGTGTGATATGCAATTTGCATATAGAGACCTCAATGATAGCAAGTTGAAGTAATTTATTCCAACGCTGAACTATACTCCAACCCAGTATATAAATACATAATATATACAGATATATAGATAATAAGAAAATATTTTTAGGAAACAATCCGGATATATCTATGAACTATGCCAGATATCTACCTGCATGCTATACAATTATATATTAAGATTGTAGAACACTTTCTGAACTAGCTAGGGTAAAACTAAGATAACACAGGCCAACGATGAAAAATTTTTGTACTGAAAATACCTTATTGCTATAGTTTTTAGGGTGATGAATCCAAATATGATATTAAAAAAACTGTATCACTCACAATTTCTTCACATTTTGTAGTTAAATTTATTAAATTAAGCGATTTTTAAAGAATTGAACTGCTTCACAGGCCAACGATGAAAAAACTTTTGTACTGAAAATACCTTATTCCTATAGTTTTTAGGGTGCTGAATCCAAATATGATATTAAAATTCTGGTGCGGTTCGCGCATCACACAACTTTCCCTTACCGTCCTATAATAATTATCTTTTTAATACAATTTTAAAGAGTTCACATAAACACTGCTTCTAATAAACTCAGCGGCATACACATCTTTTCCCACATAAGTACAATAAAAAAAAAATTTTAACAATTTTAGTACAACAATCCTGTACACTACCTATATATTTTAAGTTTGTCAAGTTGCAAATATATTTTAAAAGTTTCTGGTTTAGTTTCCTGGGAAACATTTTCTATCCGTTCAATAATGTGAAAGTAGAAATAATTAAGTTAATTTCCGCTTTTGTATTCTTCAATTACTTTATTACATAACGTATTGTTTACTACAGATTGGCGATTGTTGGAGGAGGTTCGGTCGCGCTTGGATATCCATCTAGGGTCTTGAGCTCCACATAAAATACACTGTATCTTTGCTAATACTGGTCCGATTTTGATGATTCTTTTATTGCTTTTTAGATAGTTTAATTATCTTTCATACAAGTGCATAGATGATTTAACATAAATTGCACGCTTTTGAAGTTATGCGTAAATAAAATATTCTTTTCATCATAATTTTTTTCTCTGCAATTCTTCGGTGTTTTACTACATAAATGAAAAGTTAAAGGCCTTTATGAAGAATAATTTAGGCAAGTTTCATCAAAATCGTTAGAGTCGTTTTCGAGAAAAATGTAAAAAATTGTAAAATCCATGATATAATAGATATTTCCGGTTAGTCTGATGCGCTTTATCTTTGCTAATACTGGTACGATTTTGATGATTCTTTTATTGCTTTTTAGATAGTTTAATTATCTTTCATACAAGTGCATAGATGATTTACCATAAATTGCACGCTTTTGAAGTTATGCGTAAATAAAATATTCTTTTCATCAAAACTTTTTTCCCCGCAATTCCTCGGTGGTTTACTACATAAATGAAAAGTTAAAGGCCTTTATGAAGAATAATTTAGCCAAGTTTCATCAAAATCGTTAGAGTCGTTTTCGAGAAAAATGTAAAAAATTGTAAAATCCATGATATAATAGATATTTCCGGTTAGTCTGATGCGCTTTATCTTTGCTAATACTGGTCCGATTTTGATGATTCTTTTATTGCTTTTTAGATAGTTTAATTATCTTTCATACAAGTGCATAGATGATTTACCATAAATTGCACGCTTTTGAAGTTATGCGTAAATAAAATATTCTTTTCATCAAAACTTTTTTCCCCGCAATTCCTCGGTGGTTTACTACATAAATGAAAAGTTAAAGGCCTTTATGAAGAATAATTTAGGCAAGTTTCATCAAAATCGTTAGAGTCGTTTTCGAGAAAAATGTAAAAAATTGTAAAATCCATGATATAATAGATATTTCCGGTTAGTCCGATGCGCTGTATCTTTGCTAATACTGATCCGATTTTGATGATTCTTTTATTGCTTTTTAGATAGTTTAATTATCTTTCATACAAGTGCATAGATGATTTACCATAAATTGCACGCTTTTGAAGTTATGCGTAAATAAAATATTCTTTTCATCAAAACTTTTTTCCCCGCAATTCCTCGGTGGTTTACTACATAAATGAAAAGTTAAAGGCCTTTATGAAGAATAATTTAGGCAAGTTTCATCAAAATCGTTAGAGTCGTTTTCGAGAAAAATGTAAAAAATTGTAAAATCCATGATATAATAGATATTTCCGGTTAGTCCGATGCGCTGTATCTTTGCTAATACTGATCCGATTTTGATTATTCTTTTATTGCTTTTTAGATAGTTTAATTATCTTTCATACAAGTGCATAGATGATTTACCATAAATTGCACGCTTTTGAAGTTATGCGTAAATAAAATATTCTTTTCATCAAAACTTTTTTCCCCGCAATTCCTCGGTGGTTTACTACATAAATGAAAAGTTAAAGGCCTTTATGAAGAATAATTTAGCCAAGTTTCATCAAAATCGTTAGAGCAGTTTTCGAGAAAATTGTAAAAAAGTGTAAAATCCATTTCCGGTTAGTCCGATGCGCTGTATCTTTGCTAATACTAGTCCGATTTTCATGATTCTTTTATTGTTAAAATCGATTATATAAAGTGGCACTTCCGGTTAGTCGATTTTGACGAAAATGTTGCTGTAACATCACATGCATGTGCTAACCTTCAATATGGAATACAGTATCGTACAGCTTTCCGTTTTTGAGCTAGACTGATCACAGACACAGACACACACACAGACACACACAAAGACACACAGACCATTTTGCGAGACTTGGTCATTTGGACTCAGGGGACCTTAAAACATGTATTTCCGTTGAAAACTCGAATTCGAAAATTTTCACGATCGCAATACTTCCCCTTACTATATACTTCGTATATAGGTAAGGGAAAGTAAAAAAGCTGTATCACCCACAATTTCTTCACATTTTATAGTTAAATTTATTAAATTAAGCGATTTTTAAAGTCGGTCCTAGGCCTCATGAAACAATTTGTAAAGGCTTTGCCTAAAGATGGAACATGTTTCAAGTATCTCTGCCAAAAGTTTCCACGCCTTTCAGAAGCTAAACTAAAAGAAGGCGTCTTTGTCGGACCTGACATTAGAAAAATGATGTTTGATGTTAACTTTGAATCCACAATGACCTTAAATGAGAAAGAAGCATGGGTATCATTCAAGCAAGTCGTTACAAAGTTCTCGGGAAATGAAAAAGACCCAGAGTGTGTTTCTATTGTAGCTAACATGTTACAGAAGTTTAAAAAGTTAGGATGTTTGATGAGCCGGAAAACTATGGGTGATACAAAAAACTAAGGCCAGATTTAGATTCAGCACATAAAAATATATAAAGATCAACTATTAAAGTTATAAAAGTTTTCAAAAAAATTTCTTTGTTGGCCTATGCAATTGGTCAAACATTTCTTCGAATTTTTATTTCATTTATTTTTATTGTTTTAAAGGATTTTAAAATCATGTAGCAGTCTGTTCAAAGTCGTTGCAGAACAGAAAAATATTCTAATGTATGTATACTTAAATAAATGTAATAAATCAAAATCCAATTACACCAACAAATCAACATCAGATTTAACACTCACGGTAATTCTATGTTCCATTTCACGTGGATTGTCAGGAATAGCGTGATGGTGAGCGACATTTTATCACTTTTTGACATTCATTAAAATTTATTCAATTGGTCTTTTTTATCCAGCCAATATAAAATTATTTGGTTGTTCAGAAAATAACGCAGGATTTCATATTTTCTTTATATCAACCACCTATATAACAAATTGTTTACGTTTGAGGGATTATTCTTTTGTATGGGTACCAAAACTTACTACTCCTCTTCCAAAGAAAAACGTTTTTTATCTTCTGTAGCATTTCACCAGTTGGAAATGATTCAGAACGGGCTCCAAACGGCCAGAAAAATTAATGAAGTCCAGGGCGATAGCAGTGTTAGTGAGTGCTCCGTTCAACGATGGTTTAAAAAAATTCGAGAGACTTCAGCCTTGAAGACAAAGATGGTCGTGGGAGGACTTCTTCCCTTGATAACGATGTTCTGCGAACTTCGGCCGAAGTAAATCCAAGAACAACTGTTCGAGAACTTGCAGAGAAACTCTGAGTTAGCAAATAGACCATCACTGCTCACCTCAACGCAATTGGAAAGGTAAAAAAGTTTAAACTTGAGTTCCTCATGCATTATACAACAACCAAAAAAAATCTTAGTTATAAAGTTTGCGCTCCAATTCTTTGCCGAAACAAGACTGTGCCTCATCCGTCTTACTCTCCAGATCTCTCGGCTATGGACTATCATCTTTTTAGACATCTGGGCGGATTTTTTAAAGGTAAAAATTTTATTGATCGAAATTCATTAAAAAATGCATTTTCAGATTTTTTTAATAACAGCGATTCAACATTATAGTCAGAGGGAATGGAAAAGTTACCAACACATTGGCAGAAATGTATCAAGAGTAATGGAGTGTATTTTGGTTAATAAAAATAGTTCCTCATAAATTCATCAAAGATTCAGGAGTTAAATTAATACATCACGTTGAAAACAGTCTCAAATTAAATATATATGAAGCACTTGAAATAATAAAATCCTTCAAATCCAATCCAGATTTTTGCATAAATGACCAAATAAATATCTCAAATAGTCCAATCTTAAATTTATTCCTATCAATAACAGAAAAAAACAATTACTCACCGGCATTACTGGGAAAACCCTGACCCTTAAACCGTTTACCTAAAAACATCCTGCCTACTTCTCGTTCATTGTTAGTACAATGCGAGAAGAAACCAGTAAAAACTATTCTGTTTGATATAATCCATTTAAACCTTGGTGAGTACCAACATGCATTCGATTTCTTGTCTTAATTAAATTCATAATTCATAAATGCTTTATAATACTGATTAATATTACATCTAATTTAATATGTATAATAATACCAACTATATTTTGAATTGCTTATTTTTGAATTTTTTGTGTGTTCTTAGAACTGAGGATGAATGTATAACATTCCAAACTAGTTTTCAATAAAACAAATTTATAGAAGTGGCAAATAATTTATCAATCCCTAAAAATAGTTCCGTTTCATTTAGTTTATTTTAAAACCATAAGCCTACATTTATTTCCGGACAACCCAATATTTTGTATACTATTCCTATAAAATATTATAACACAGTCTGGCAGACTCTTCGTAGAGATCCGTTAGATAATATTTCCAATAGAAGTAAGGCTAAGTTCTTGTTAAGATAGAATTTAATTATTTCAATTGCTAATGAGAACTGCTGAGTTGAAATATGACTTTATTTAATTTCTAACAGTTCCCATCGGATTTCAAATAAAACGACGGTGGAAATAATTGTGAAAAATCGATCTCTTCAATATTCAAGAGACCATAAATTTTAATCAGCCGCGAAGAGGTGTCGAGGGGCTCATACAGCCGTGTGATTAAAACGGAAAATAACAAATCCCGCTAAATGGTATGAATTAATCATTAGCATCAGCTCGGATTTAAATAAATATCCCTGGTACAAGATTTACAAATTCAATTTAGCCCAGTGTGTTGCTTAGAAATGAGCTAGATAATTTACCTATGTACATATACAGAGAGGAGCAAAAATAACTAATTTAATTCATAAATATGTGCTTAAAGAAGTATATCTACCGAGTGTATGAAAAAGGGGTTTATATTCGGGTTTATTATTGATTAAAGAAAAGTACCCAACTGAAGCTGTATCGATCAAGTAAAAATTCACTTGTACTTTGCTCAGGACGATTAATCCTTCAATGAATGTGACAGGGATTTCAATGTAGTAAAGAGAAAAATACTATGAGAAGATAGAGACTCTTCACTCATTAATACTACATCGATATCATTAAAAAAATCATCCACAGTTCATCATCATTATCACAAAAATATCTGATGTGGACAACACATGACTTCCTTGTACGCCTATTAAACTATAGATCGGTGGCTCAAAAAGTGATCCTGAATTTGGTTACTAGTTTCCGAATATAGCTGTATCTCAAAAACGACACTCGGCGTCGCGACGTCCATATATTTTACACTCAATTTTAACACTTAAAACAAGTAATAAAAATGTTTGATTGGATTGGAAACCAAATTGCGTTTGTAACCTTTATTACCGAAACATATGATTGATGTATTTAATTTAAATATAATTTTTGATGTAAGCTTATTATGACCTTCAAGTAAAGTACCCTTTTCGGCTCACCAATTTTAACCAAAGCATAGTAAATATATTCATATCGATATAAAAGTCCTATTTACCAAATTTCAGATGTTTTACATTATATTTTAATATGATTTTTGATGAAAGTTTAATATGATCTACAAGTAAAGTACCACTTCCGGTTTTCCTATTTAGACCAAAATCTAGTATGTTATTTAAATCAATATAATAGTTATAAATACTAAATTTGAGAAGTTTTTCATAGTATTTTAATATAATTTTCGATGGAAATCAATTATAACCTTCAAGTAAAGTACCACTTCCGGTGATCAAGCAATGACCAAAAAGGGAGGTTCACAACTAGAGTTTACAGCAATAGTAAATACAAAATTTCAGTTTTCTGCGGCTAACAGTTCTTGAGTTATGAAAGATACGAACGAACGTACGTACAGACGCCACGACGAAACTAGTCAAAATGGATTCAGGGATAGTCAAAATGGATATTTCCGTTTAAATCTGAAAACCGAAAATTTTCGCGATTGCAATACTTCTTTTACATCGTACAAGGAAGTAAAAAAGTTAAACGTTTAGTTAATTTTTTTTTTATTTTTTTTTTTTTATAATCAACGTCAAAAATATAACTAGTTTATCACCGCAATGAGAAGTTCCTTTGTCATATTTGTAATGAGTGGTTTTACTGGGGAGTAGTTGCTATTCATTAATCTTTGATCGCCTGATTCAAATACTCATTCGAGAAGCGAGTGGATTCAAGAAGCATTCTTCAAATCTAATCGCTAGGCTAATTCGCACGCTCAACACTATGTATACTGGAAAAATATTGAAATATCGATATTTATAAAGACAAATATTGAAATTTTTTTCCGATAGTTTTAAATCGATATATCACAATATTGATATTGAATTTTGAGCCACGAAAATCGATAATTTTTTCAAAAATAAAATTAGCATTTCAGCCCTTTAACGTCTAAAATGGCTTATTCCATCAGCATCTTTTGTTTCATCGGAAAGATTAGCTTCAACATTGAATACCAGACAATCGAAGCAGCCTTAATGGCGAGCACATCAAAATAAGATTATTTTTAAGCACAATACGAGAGAAATATTAGTTTAATTTTTTTTTATGGCAGTAATTTGTTTTGTGTTATCATTTTTCTATTTAAGGAAAGAGTTAGTTATAATTTTTTCATAGGTTTTAGTCGTTATAAATTCAATTTTTAGTTTCTTCCTTTTTTTTTACTTCCTTGTACGAAGTAAAGGAAGTATTGTAATCGCGAAAATTTTCGGTTTCCAGATTTGAACTGAAATATCAATTTTGACCATCCCTGAATCCATTTTGACTAGTTTCGTCGTGGCGTCTGTACGTACGTACGTTCGTTCGTATTTCGCATAACTCAAAAACGGTTAGCCGTAGAAAAGTTGAAATTTTGTATGTAGGATTGTTGTAAAATCTAGTTGTGCACCTCTCTTTTTGGTCACTGCTTGATCACCGGAAGTGGTACTTTACTTGAAGGTCATAATTGATTTCCATAAAAAATTATATTAAAATATTATGCAAAACTTCTGAAATTTAGTATTTATACTTTATATATTGATTTAAATAACATACTAGATTTTGGTCTAAATTGGAAATTCGGAAGAGGTACTTTATTTGAAGGTCATATTAGACTTTCATAAAAAATTATATTAAAATATAATGTAAAACATTTAAAATTTAGTAAATAGAAGTTTTATATCAATATGAATGTATTTTCTAGATTTTGGTTAAAATTGGTGAGCCGAAAAGGGTACTTTACTTGAAGGTCATTAAAAATTATATTAAAATTAAATGGAGAAATCATATGGTTCGGTAATAAAGGTTCCAAACGCGATTTTTTTTATACTCTAATTAAACATTTTTATTACTTATTTTAACTGTTAATATTGGGCATATAATACTGGTTCTCCTCCCCATTTGTGCGACGAACAAGTCTGCAGCAGGAGAATAAGATATAACTTAAGTGGGTTCTTCCACATAAAATTTATAAACTGTCGATTTCTAAGGCTTTATCTAGTGATATTGACAGTTGTAGTGTTGTCACGGAACACGAAGAAATCTCTTGGAAACTAGTTACCTACTGAAAAAAAAAAAAACGACATTTAATAACGGAATGAGACCTCCAGAAACAAGAGTATGTGTGTGTGTGTCAATAGATGGTTGTCGCGACGCCGAGTTTCGTTTTTGAGATATTGCAATTTTCGGAAATTAGTAACCAAATTGAGGATCACTTTTTGAGCCACCGATTTATAGTTTAATAGGCGTACAAGGAAGTCATGTGTTGCCCACATCAGATATTTTTTTTATGTTGAGCAACTTAGATTATTTTTCTCTAGTTTTTAGTAAAAAATATTTTTAACAACAAACATTAATGCTTTGATAGGGTTTTTAGTTATTCATTCAATATTGATTCTCTTCCTTCCTATATTTTTAATTTTTTCTATTTTTAATTTAATTAATTGATTTCTCAAGTTCCTAGTAATTTGTTTTTAAATTTAAAAATGTTAATAAATTGATAGATATTTGAATAGTTACTTATTGCTATAAATCTATTAAAACTCTAAGATTTTTTAGTTTATATTACCCTATCCTTCAATCCAGAGTAAACCCTCTTCTCCTTCCCCTCCTTTTAAGGAATAAAAACATCGAGGTCCAATATATCGAAATATCGATATTTTTGGTACAACTTTACAATCAGGACGCGTTATCACTGGCACCGAACGAACTTACCCGAAGGTCGTCGCACTACCACTCTCTAGCGCCATTTATGCTAACTAACTGCTTTCTATTCAATTCAAAAAGTCGTATTCATTTGAATTATTAAAATTATTACTGCTTTAATTAGATATTATTTAAAATTATTAGTGCTGTCGACTTACGGTGGTCTGGGGAAGTTGTAGTAATATTTTAAATTAGGGTATGGACCCGACCTATACGGAAAAGGAACTTTTGGGGGTCTGTATATCTCTTGAGCGAGCGCAGCTAGCGGAAGTCGACAGCTGTGATCAAATTAAAGCAGTAATAATTGAAATTACGGTAAGGCCCTGACCACAACTGAAAAGGATCTGTCGGTGGTTTTTTTTTATCTCTTGGGCGAACGTAGTGAGCGGAAGTCAACAGCATTAATGATATCTAATTAAACCAGTAATAATTTTAATGATTCCTATGAATAGGAATGTTATAATTCAATATAAAGGAGCTAGTTACCACAAATGGCGCTAGAGAGTGGTAGTGCGGCGACCTTCGGTTAAGTTCGGCCCGGGCCAGTGATAACGCGTACCGATTGTAAAGTTGTACCATATGTATTATCTTCAAGGCTGAAGTCTCTCGAAATTTTTTAAACCATCGTTGAACGGAGCACTCACTAACACTGCCATCGCCCTGGACTTGATTAATTTTTCCGACCGTTTGGGCCCCGTTCCGACCGCATTTATACTCGTAAAACAAAATTATTCTAAAATCATGCTTTGACATCTTATTAAAGACTGAATCATTTCCAACTGGTGAAATGCTACAGAAGATAAAAAACGTTTTTCTTTGGAAGAGGAGTAGTAAGCTTTGGCACCCATACAAAAGAACAATCCCTCAAACGTAAACAGTTTGTTATATAGATGGTTAATATAAAGAAAATATGAAATCCAGCGTTATTTTCTGAACAACCAAATAATTTTATATTGGCTAGATAAAAAAACCAATTGAATAAACTTTAATGAATGTCAAAAAGTGATAAAATGTCGCTCAACATCACGCTATTCCTGGCAATCCACGTGAAATGGAACATAGAATTACCGTGAGTGTTAAATCTGATGTTGATTTGTTGGTGTAATTGGATTCTGATTTATTACATTTATTTAAGTATACATACATGAGAATATTTTTCTGTTCTGCAACGACTTTGAACAGACTGCTACATGATTTTAAAATCCTTTAAAACAATAAAAATAAATGAAATAAAAATTCGAAGAAATGTTTGACCAATTGCATAGGCCAACAAAGAAATTTTTTTGAAAACTTTTATAACTTTAATAGTTGATCTTTATATATTTTTATGTGCTGAATCTAAATCTGGCCTTAGTTTTTTGTATCACCCATAGTTTTCCGTAGGTTTCAGGCTCATCAAACATCCTAACTATTTAAACTTCTGTAACATGTTAGCTACAATAGAAACATACTCTGGGTCTTTTTCATTTCCCAAGAACTTTGTAACGACTTGCTTGAATGATACCCATGCTTCTTTTTCATTTAAGGTCATTGTGGATTCAAACTTAACATCAAACATCATTTTTCTAATGTCAGGTCCGACAAAGACGCCTTCTTTTAGTTTACCTTCTGAAAATTTTGGCAAAGATACTTGAAACATGGTCCATCTTTAGGCAAAGTCTTTACATATTGTTTCATGAGGCCTAACTTAAGGCCTAATTGTTTCATGAGGCCTAAGACTATAATTCAATAAATTTAACTATAAAATGTGAAGAAATTGTGGGTAATACAGCTTTTTTAATATCAAATTTTGGTTTCAGCACCCTAAAAACTATAGGAATAATGTGTTTTCAGTACAAAAGTTTTTTCATCGTTGGCCTGTGTTATTGATATATCGAACTACTATTTCGAAATAACTGAAAACTATTCATACGATATACTATATATATATATCGATATTTTTATTCGATATTTACCTGATAGCCAATAAATCAATAAGGCGTTTGGAATTTGGAACATAGAGCTAACTTCTACCTAACTACCAAACAATACCAAAGTGATAAGAATACTTTCAAGCATTCTTATCAGCGCTTGCCTTAAACACTACAAGAGTTGTTGCGCTGCTCATTTATTTCATTCATACACATTTACTGATGATTCAGTTCCTTAATTGAAGCCTAGCAGTGAACTGATTTTAATATGAAATGGACTAGAGCAAAAGATAAGATGAAAGATTGCACTATTTACGCCCTGAGGCATTCCTAACCTCATCAAGAATCCTGGATCGTCAACTCCGGAATTCGTCTAGATCAGCAACGCTAATGCTTGTGTTTACCGTTTTCTCGGTCCTCCTAGTTACACTTTGATCTCTTCAAAATGTCTATTTAGGATGGCAATGACACTAAGACTATCTCATTCAAGCTTGGCAAACTGTTCCTTGCCGCTATTTAAAAATCGAATCACCTTATTTCACAGATAGGTAGAACGTGTTCGATGAACGAATAAGGATAATTAAATGAATTTAAGCATAAAGAGACATTATTATTTAGAATATAGCAACACACCAGCAACAGTGTGGTGTGGTATATGAAATTAGTTAGGGATTAATAAATTATTTGCCACATCTATAAATTTGTTTTATCGAAAACTAGTTTCGAATGTTATACATTCATCCTCAGTTCTAAAAACACACAAAAATTTCAAAAATAAGCAATTCAAAATATAGTTTGGTATTATTATACATATTAAATTATATGTAATATAAATCAGTATTATAAAACATTTATGAATTAGGAATTTAATTAAGGCAAGAAATCAAATACATGGATTATATCAAACAGAAAAGTTTGTACTGGTTTCTTCTCGCACTGAACTAAAAATATTAGTTGTTATACGTGTATTTTCAAAATATGGTCTTTTATTTTCTATTCTTGTTTCGTTGCATTTTAATTTTTTTTTTCTTTTATGTTTTAATTGTTTATATAAATTTTTCATTTATATAATGCACTACAATAATTAAAAATGTAAACTGAACCTCCTATACATTTATTGTGCTGTTTCGCATGTAATATGTACACTTTATAAATAAACTCCTCTCCATCAGAGTTATTATGCAAAATAAAAAATAAAAAAATAGACATTAAGTGCACCTGAAATGTCGGCGTTTTATAAATGCATTCAATAAAAATAAAATTAATAAATATATAATTTAATTTAATTATAGATAAAAAAAATTGATTCATCTTAGCAGTACAAAAACAGTCCAGTTTGAGAGGTATTATTATTGAAATATGTTCTATTTCGAAAATAAATCCAATTCCATTTTAGCTTTTAGTAATTCCCGAATCGATATTTCCTTGTTTCTTGCTGATTTTATATAAGTACATAAGTTTTCCTCATACATTATTCATCATTCAATATTTCTATCGTCTCATCTTGAATAATTGAAAAGCAAATCAGTCTGATGGAACAAATAGCTCAGAAATAGACAGTATCAATCAAGATATTTTAGAAGTTCTAACAGTCCGTAGTCCGTAGTAATGTCCGTAGTCCACGGTTTTTTACCGGGACTACTAGGTCATCTATTTAATTTTTGTTTAATTTAGTATCAGTCACAGGTCACCCTAGGATGACCCACGCAACTCGACATTACCAGCAACCACCGGCCAAAAAAAAAATTAGATAATTTTTCAGTTTTTGGTGTGTATATATAAATATTTTGCGTTTTAATTTTTGTGTTTTATCTTTTAATTTTTTATATAATGTTTTTATTTATATAGTGCATTAATTCAAATTATCAGTATAGAGATATAGACATTAATTAATATATATATATATATATATATATATATATATATATATATATATATATATATATATAATTATTTGGAAATTCAGATTCAGCACCCCAAATAAGCATACAGAATCGTTGAGAAAAAAAACTATAATTTTTTCTTTGGAAAATCCTTTGGTGACTGGACAATACCTGGAATCAGCGATTTCTCGATATACGATTCATTGAAATCTCTGGGGATATGACTGGAGTCGGCCGATAATTGTCCAATTAAGTACTTACCTTAATTAGACGCCTTTTGTATATCATTTTTAATAATGAACCTTTGTAATGGAACAAGAAAAAAAAACTTAACCCTCACCCTCAAAATTTGAGGTTTTACGTTGCAAGATATGTATAAACCAAAAATCGAATAACAAAATCCGTATGTCCGTAGTCCACGGTTTTTACCGGGTCATCTATTTAATTTTTATTTAATTTAGTATCAGTCACAGGTCACCCTAGGATGACCCACGCGACTCGACATTACCAGCAACCACCGGCCAAAAAAAAATTAGATAATTTTTCATTTTTTGGTGTATATATATAAATATTTTGCGTTTTAATTTTTGTGTTTTATCTTTTAATTTTTTATATAAATTTTTTATTTATATAGTGCATTAATTCAAATTATCAGTATAGAGATATAGACATTAATATATATATATATATATATATATATATATATATATATATATATATATATATATATATATATATATATATATATATATATATATATATATATATTATTTGGAAATTCAGAATCAGCACCCCAAATAAGCATACAGAATCGTTGAGAAAAAAAACTATAATTTTTTCTTTGGAAAATCCTTTGGTAACTGGACAATACCTGGAATCAGCGATTTCTCGATATACGATTCATTGAAATCTCTGGCGATATGACTGGAGTCGGCCGATAATTGTCCAATTAATTACTTACCTTAATTAGACGCCTTTTATATATCATTTTTAATAATGAACCTTTGTAGTGGAACAAGAAAAAAAAACTTAACCCTCACCCTCAAAATTTGAGGTTTTACGTTGCAAGATATGTATAAACCAAAAATCGAATAACAAAATCCGTATGTCCGTAGTCCACGGTTTTTACCGGGTCATCTATTTAATTTTTATTTAATTTAGTATCAGTCACAGGTCACCCTAGGATGACCCACGCGACTCGACATTACCAGCAACCACCGGCCAAAAAAAAATTAGATAATTTTTCATTTTTTGGTGTATATATATAAATATTTTGCGTTTTAATTTTTGTGTTTTATCTTTTAATTTTTTATATAAATTTTTTATTTATATAGTGCATTAATTCAAATTATCAGTATAGAGATATAGACATTAATATATATATATATGTATATATATATATATATATATATATATATATATATATATATATATATATAATTATTTGGAATTTCAGATTCAGCACCCCAAATAAGCAAACAGAATCGTTGAGAAAAAAAACTTCTATAATTTTTTCTTTGGAAAATCCTTTGGTGACTGGACAATACCTGGAATCAGCGATTTCTCGATATACGATTCATTGAAATCTCTGGCGATATGACTGGAGTCGGCCAATTAAGTGCTTACCTTAATTAGACGCCTTTTGTAAAATATACTTTTCAATAAAATTTTATATATGAAAATATCATATTTTAACAGAATAGATGTTACACATTTTTCGTTCAAATATAGAAGAAATTATTCGCTGCCTATAAATTATATACTCCATAAGAGTACAATATGGAGAATTTTTTACACAAGGCATAAACTAAAAGATATAATTCACACATTTTAAATTTAATGTTCCTCGTCAGCAGTCTAAAAGGTTTGATATCTTTACCAAATTAGAGAAACAAATATCCCTCCACACACCACACACCCCGACTCCCTCCCATCATTATCTCTTCTAGAATATCCTTCTAATCTGGCAGACAATCTCCCCACGAGCGGTAATCTTGACGGATTGATTATTTTCAAAAGACGGGATCTGAGCGGTACAAAAACTGACATAGGGTCCTGACAGGACTTCTCTTTATAACGGCCTGTTCTTGTGATGGATAGCCCAGGAGGGAGGCTTTTGTCAGAACCTGACCAGGCTAGGGGCCGGAGGATCCTGTCTGGAAGATGCGTTTCTGGCCGTTCGACTCTTTGATGGCACAACTGATTTGAGGAAGATGAGCCCGAATAGACCTGGAATATCAGGAAACTTTTTCCTTTTTTTGATTGTAATTATTATTTTTTTAATAAAATAGAACATATAGAAGGAAAAAAAATCTATGCGCCAAATTATAATAAATCGGTTTCGTTTAGTTTAATTTAGTAATTGAAGCTTATTTAGATTTAAATAAGACCTCATTGCTACTCAACACATTAACTACTAATAGAATTATTTTTCCATTAGTATTATATAAATAAAAACAAATCTGGTGCAGTGCGCGCATCACACAACTTTCCTTTACCGTCCTATAATGATTATCTTTTTAACATAATTTTAAAAAGTTCACATAAACAATACTTGAAATAAACTCAGCAGCATTCAATTCTTCTCCCACTTCAGTACAATAAAACAGTTTTTTAAACAATTTTAGTACAACAATTGTGTACACTACCTATATATTTTAACTTCGTCAAGTTGCAAATATATTTTAAAAGTTTCGGTTTTATCGTATATCGGTGATATACTACATAAATGAAAAGTTATAGGCCTTTAAGGAGAAGGACATTAAGCAAGTTTCATCAAAATCGTTGGAGGCGTTTACGAGAAAATTGTAAAATCCCTGATATAATAGTTACTTTCGGTTAGTCCGATTCGCCGTATCTTTGCTAATAATGGTCCGATTTTGATGATTCTTTTATTGTTTTTTATATAATTTAATTACCTTTCATACAATTCTATACATAATTTACCATAAACGGCATACTTTCTAAGCTATGCGCAAATAAAATATTATTTTCATCATAACTTTTTTCGCTGTACTACATATGTGATGTACTACATATATGAAAAGTTAAAGGGCTTTATGAAGAATAATTTAGGCAAGTTTCATCAAAATCGTTGGGGGCGTTTACGAGAAAATTGTAAAATCCCTGATATAATAGTTACTTCCGGTTAGTCCGATTCGCCGTATCTTTGCTAATAATGGTCCGATTTTGATGATTCTTTTATTGTTTTTAGATAATTTAATTATCTTTCATACAATTATATACACAATTTACCATAAAATGCATACTTTTTAAGCTATGCGCAAATAAAATATTCTTTTCATCATAACTTTTTATTAATAAATTTATATAAATTATAAATAATTATTATAAAATAAAAATTAACATAAATTTTACTAAATAATAATTTAGGCAAATTTCATCAAAATCTTCAGAGCCGTTTTCGAGAAAATTGTAAAAAAAAAATGTAAAATCGATTATATAAAGTGGCACTTCCGGTTAGTCGATTTTGACGAAAAAGTTGTTGTAACATCACAGCCGAATGCTTACATTAAATACGTAATTTCAGTATCATACATTTTTTCGTTTTTGAGCTAGGCTGTTCACATACAAACAGACACATAGACCATTTTGCGAGACTTGGTTATTTGGACTCAGGGGACGTGTATTTCCGTTGAAAACTCGAATTCGAAAATTTTCACGATCGCAATACTTCCCCTTACTGTATACTTCCTATACAGACAGGTAAGGGAAAGCAGAAATAAATAAACATTGTCTTCTTCTTTTCTTGGCACTACAACCCGCTAGCGAGTCATGGCCTCCGCCAACAGCAACCGCCAGGTGTCCCTATTTTTTGCTGCCACCATCCAGTCTCTCACTCCAAACTTCTTTGCATCGGTGTCCACACAGTCCCTCCATCGCAACTTGGGTCTTCCGACGCATCGTCCACCATGAAGGATCTCAGTCAGAAGCTTCCTTGGTATCATATCATCTCCCATTCTGGCAACATGGCCTGCCCATCTGAGTCGGGCTGCTTTTATAAATTTAACGACATCAGGGGCATCAAACTTCTTGTAGATATCCTGGTTCTTCCTCCGTCACTTAGTAACCCAGCGTACCAAGTTCATCCTGTATAAGACTCTCATCCGACCGGTTCTGATTTATGGATTCGAGACATGGACAACAACAAAGGCTGTGGAACACGATCTTCTGGTATTGGAACGCAGGATATTAAGAGGAATTTGTGGTCCAGTACTTGTAGATGGAGAATTAAACATTGTAGGTATAATAAAACTGAGGAGTATTCTGTCAAAAGTTTTTTTCTTTGTTTTTATTTATTTACTGCAATTTACAACTGTATAAGAATGTACAATAAGTAATGTGATAATAAAAAAAAAAAACATTATTCTTGATAGCAGCTTGAGAAAGAGCTACCCATTCGTAGCACTTCGATAACTATCCTTTGTTAGGAGATCCCGCGGTCATCTTCTTTTCAAACCCCACAGAGGATTATGGGGAATGGTTTGGGATGAAAGATTACGCACTAGTGGGTTAGTATAGGCAAGTAGCTTGTAATTAAAGAAGGTATATCTCTTTTGGGAATACTGAAGTCTTTATGGATAATTTTATTTCTGACATAATAAGGAGCAGTGAGGATTCTTCGAAGGATATTAAAAGTTAATATATCCAATTTTCATAAAAAAAAATATTTCTGGACAGATTCTACATCTAAAGATTATATAGTTTCCTTTACAACTTGAATTTTCTCTAGTCAAACAATTGTTAAAAATGAGCCTTTTCAATAAAAAAAATAACTTAACTACATGAGATATCTTGGTTATGGAGGTTTTTTAGAATATAATTTACAAAAGTGGATATATTGACTTTTGATAGAATACTCCACAATTTTATTAATGAATAATATAGTTATTTTATTGATTAATTAATATATGAAATTCATCAAAGAAATAATATCATAGGAGTCATTAAGCCATTAAGTCCAGACGGAGAATTTTGCTTAAAATTTGCTGTAGGTTGTTACAAAAGTCCTTGTGCCATTAGTATAGCTTTATTTTACATTACATATTTTAAACATTGAATACTACTCTTCAAAGTAAAGTCCATTGTTTTCAACTACTTTCACCCATCTTACTGCCAGTAATTGGTTTGATGCCGGTACCACTCCTATGGTTTTGAGGCAAAGAACTCTTTCACAACCAATTTTTACGTCCTCATAATAATCAAAGATCTGACCTTTTAAAAATGAGACATTGATCTAAACAAACCCTAATCCGATGGTGCAATATCTGAACTATACGCAGGATGAGGTAAAACGTTTGCTCCTAGCAATTCCGATAATTTTTCCTTGATCAAACGAGAACGATGTGCAAAATGGCTTGGTTCCAGTTGACGATAAGCGGGATACTTTGCACTCATAACTGCATAAACTCTGTCTACCTGTTCACAGTAAAGGTTTGAGTCCTTACTGCGGCCGATAAATCACGAGCAGTGCATGTGGGTCCTGGTTCACACATTCAAGAAGAACGTTTCATCAACGACCGATGGGCGACCTGATCTGGATTGTGCGTCAGTATAAAAATAGATAATTGACTCTCCTTCTATGCACAAAATTTCTTCGGCGGCTGCCTTTGCGCTTAAACCTTTTTTCCAGTAATTGTCTCAAAAGACCGCGAATCACGATTTGTTCTTCTGACATTGCTGTAAAATATTATCACTATTTTATATACCACATCGAGTAAGGGGGTTCGTTAGACAAAAATATATTGACGGTGGATTGTTATAGGAAATGCAATCCTGATTATGGAATATTTCCCATAACAAGTGGCAAAAATGACTATTATATAAAAATAATAACCAGGAAAAAAGTAGATTTTTTTAATTTTATGAGCACAAATAAAATGAAGTGAGAGAGAGAGAGAGAGAGAGAGAGAGAGAGAGAGAGAGAGAGAGAGAGAGAGAGAGAGAGAGAGAGAGAGAGTGAGAGTGAGAGTGAGAGAGAGAGAGAGAGAGAGAGAGAGAGAGAGAGAGAGAGAGAGAGAGAGAGAGAGAGAGAGAGAGAGAGAGAGAGAGAGAGAGAGAGTGAGAGTGAGAGTGAGAGTGAGAGTGAGAGTGAGAGTGAGAGTGAGAGTGAGAGTGAGGGAGGGAGGGAGGGAGGGAGGGAGGGAGGGAGGGAGGGAGGGAGGGAGGGAGGGAGGGAGGGAGAGAGGGAGGGAGGGAGAGAGAGAGAGAGAGAGAGAGAGAGAGAGAGAGAGAGAGAGAGAGAGTGAGAGAGAGAAATAAATGAAATCGAGTTTCAGAATTATCAAAATACGCCAAGGATTAGTTTGGCTTAGTTGATATAACATAAGTCATAACATTAAATATTCAAAATATCATTAGAAAATAGACCACAAACAGACAATAGCCGCAAGCTATAACAAAACCGAACAAGGAAAACTGAACATGATTATAAGCTGATTATTCCGAAATAAACCTGTTCAAAACAAATACAATCAGGGCTAAAAATACACCAGAGATAAAAATGCGAGAGAGAGAGAGAGGTTCATTTATAAAACGGTTTTTTCTCCCTTAATAAGCCAAATAATCCAGTGATGCTCCCCTTTGACGTCCAGTTTCCCCTCATTCCTAATTTGCCTCCGGGATTTTTAATTGTGCCCCACCGCCAATTATTAAATATCAGGAAATAATTGGATCGCCCACTTTTTTTTTTTTTTTTTTTGATTAATCATTATTGTGATTTATAATTTGTATTGCATAAGTAAGTTAAAAATACCGCTCATTAAAAATATAATTACAATGAGTAATATTATAATAACAACGCATAAGAATAAGCGTGGTATATTGAATAAAATTTTTAATTATTTCCTCTTATATAACAATTAATTAAAATAAGTTTTATTAGTGAGTAATGGAAAAGTAATGAGCAGTATTATGGCATAATGTACACTAATTTTTTCTACACTAAAATGTTTATAGTTATATATACATATAAATTAGTAATTAATAAACTAAGATTGGTTTATCCAAGTAATGGATAAACTTCATTATTTAAGTGGATATATATAAATTTTAATTTGTTCCTTGTTACTCTTATGATTTCTGTACTTTAAATGAACCAGACGATTCAACTCACAATTTTAATTTGATTAACTTTCATATTGCTCGGAGGAAAATATTTATACAAATATGTACCACCCTTTGATGATGAGAGACAGCAAATAATAAATTTATTGAGTTTCTCGGGGCCAGGGTCTTTAAATAAGCTAAATGATTTTTTAATATTTTTTATTAATGTTCTTAGTGTAAGGAAACAGTTTATTTATTAGCCAATAGTTATCGGCTCACTGTAATACTTTTCTTTTCAATTTACTTGTAAATTTTTTTAATCATTAATTTAATATTTCAGTACATTTTAAGAAATTTTCATTTATGTTTGGTCCATTACTCGTAAGCTTTGTAAATTATTCCTAAACAAAATAATCAATTGTTTAATTATATTTTTTGTACTCTCTTGTTAATAACATAATATTTTGATGATATAATATTTAGTTCTTCTTTTTTTTTTTTATTCCTACTAAAATAAATCTCGGTTCTAGATAGTATTGTTAGTTATGTTTTAGGTAATATAAAAACATAGTAAATAATAAATATAAAAAATTACATACCAATAGTACCTTCAAAAAGTAAATGAGTACTTACCTAAAACAGAAAATAGAAAATTGTAAGTAAATAAACAAATCAATAAATAAATACAATTACATCTGTACAGAATTATTTAAATAAAATTCTATATAATTCATTTGAAATATACAGTCATATTTACTATACATTTATAGTAATGTAAAATATAGTTGATTTCCATAAATAATAATTACGAAAATTATAATGAGTGCTATGTTACTTCAATGCATTGGTAACATCTCTGCTGAATTAGAGAAACAATTTTAACTACTTCAGTTGACATCCGCATGATAGAAGGATTAATATAGAAAGATTAATATACGATTAATATAGAAGGATTAATCCAATTAGGGATTGATAAATTATTTGCCACTTCTATAATTTGTTTTATTGAAAACTAGTTTAATATGGTATATTCATCCTCAGTTCTAAAAACACACAAAATTCAAAAATAAGCAATTCAAACTATAGTTTTGTTATCATTATGCATATTAAATAATTTAAAATGTTTAAATAATTAAACATATTTAATATGTATAATAATACCAAACTATATTTTGAATTGCTTATTTTTGAATTTTTTGTGTATTTTTAGAACTAAAACTAGTTTTCAATAAAACAAAATTATAGAAGTGACAAATAATTTATCAATCCCTAATTTTAACTACGATTAACCAAATAGCATAACTTAGATATTATATAATGTTTTATTATAAATATAGTAGTACTGCTTAGAGAAATGCCAAAGTAACAAACGAAGACTAAATCCTTATGGCAATAATCGATTTTGTATCCTTCATAGGATGAACAGGATTAAATTTCACATAATTTATAAATTTTATTGTTTTCAAATTTTAAATCATGAAAAAAAAAACTTCAAAACGTATTGTAGATTTAAGTGATTTGAAATATCATTATGTACTCCTACAAGAGCAGGATAGTCGAGTAACGGGTTACCAACACATTTATTTATTTAGTTTTGCCACTAAATAAAATCCCCAAAAGCGGTATTCGTAATGGGTGAGCACAGGACGTCACTATGGGAGTGGTGGGGGAGGTGTCATCTCCCAAAAATTTGGAAACTCCAAAATTGGGAAAATTTGAAATATGAGGGCCAACTTCGAAACTGCGAAAATTGTAGTAAAACATTTTACTCCCAGAGTTACTAAAATTTAAATGCAATATCAATGCATTTTAAGTTAAGAAATTGAGATTTTATCGGTACAATGCTGTGCTTGAAGTATATGTATAATGATAATTGTATAAGTAGAGATATGCTCCATTTATTCAGGGTTATTATCTGGTAAGAAATACAAAAAAATAAAAATGTCGTGCTTGAACAGAAAAGATTATTGTTAGGAAATCTGGTCAAAAAAAAAAAATTTCTAAGCTATCATATAATGATTCTTAAAATATTTTATTTGTTTTAAGATAAGGAACGTCTAATCGGCCGCCAATTCGGGGCAAAATATCTGTTCCAATTTTGGATTCTACGTGTAAGACATTTATTCTTCCCCTCTCCACAAAATTTGAAGTTTTACTTTTCGAAATTTTATGAGAGGGGCAGAATAAATATTTTTACTTCCTTGTACGAAGTAAAGGAATAATTGTAATCGCGAAAATTTTCGGTTTTCAGATTTAGACGGAAACATCCATTTTGACCATCCCTGAATTCATTTTGACTAGTTTCGTCATGGCGTCTGTACGTACGTACGTATCTCGCATAACTCAAAAACGGTTAGCTGCAGAAAGTTGTAATTTTGTATTTAGGATCGTTGTAAAATCTAGTTGTGAACCTCCCTTTTTGGTTACCTTTTGATCACCGGAAGTGGTACTATACTTAAAAGCGTTAATAGATTTCAAACAAAAAATATATTAAAATACTATGCAAAACTTCTCAAATTTATTATTTATAAGTTATATATTGATTTAAATAACATACTAGATTTTGGTTTAAATTGGAAAACCGGAAGCGGTACTTTACTTGAAGGTCATATTAGACTCATCAAAAATTATATTAAAATATAATGTAAAACATCTCAAATTTGATAAATAGGACTTTTATATTGATGTTAATGTATTTACTATATTTGGTTCAAATTGGTGAGCCGAAAAGGGTACTTTACTTGAAGGTCGTAATAAGTTTACATAAAAAATTATATTTAAATTAAATACAGAAATCATATGTTTCGGTAATAAAGGTTACAAACGCAATTTGGTTTCCAATCCAATTAAACGTTTTTATTACTTGTTTTAAGTATTAAAATTGAGTGTAAAATACTGGTTTTCCTCCCCATTTGTGTGTGTGTGTTTGTCAATAGATGGATGTCGGGACGCCGAGTGTCATTTATGAGATACTGCAATCTTCGGAAACTAGTAACCAAATTCAGGATCACTTTTTGAGCCACCGATTTATAATTTAATAGGCGTACAAAGAAGTCATGTGTTGTCCACATCAGATATTTTTTTTCTTGTTCGATTACAAAGTATCATTATTCGAAATAATAAACTAAAAAAGAAGCAGATATAAGATTAAATTGTACATGAGAGGAATGAGAATGTGTTGAATTTAATAACACGAAAATTTCTGGCACTTATCGTTGAATGGCACATGAAATAAATCTTTAAAACCTTTTAATCAGTTATAATTAGTTTATAATAAGTATATGAGTGGTACTTATCGCAGGATTCAAGGACCTCTGAGTATGCGATAGAAGTTTCAAAACTTTCCAGAGAAACTACAGTTAAAGAACTTATTTTTAGGCTCAAGGGGTGCCCCTCCCCCCCCCCCCACTAAAAAGGTTAAGTGATTAGTGCTGTAGACAATCCAACCTTTCTATCCTTGTCAAAGTTAACCTTAGACCCAATTAACTACAACAGCAATTTACTAAAATCTGACAGGATTTCAATTACCATCCAACTGATTAGAAATTAATTTTTTTTAAAACAGGAATTTGTTTATTATTCACGATGACAATACTTCCACTTACTATATTTCTATGAGGCTTTGAGAGGAAAAGTGGCATAAGTCAAGTTTAGATTAGGTCATTTTTTCATTTCATGTCGACTAAAAACAGAATTATTTAGTTTGCAAATATATCAAACACCTATGAGAGTGAACTGGACGAACTAAAAAAAATCAAATTAGGGATTGATAAATTATTTGCCACTTCTATAAATTTGTTTTATTGAAAACTAGTTTCGAATGTTATGCATTCATCCTCAGTTCTAAAAACACACAAAAAATTCAAAAATGAGCAATTAAAAATATAGTTTGGTATTATTATAAATATTAAATTTAATATGTATAATAATACCAATAAACATCCTACCTAGCTTTCGTTCATTGTTAGTTAAATGCGAGAAGAAACCAGTACAAATTTTTCTGTTTGATATAATCCATTTAAACCTTGCTGAGTACCAACATGTATTTGATTTCTTGTCTTAATTAAATTCATAATTCATAAATGTTTTATAATACTGATTTATATTACATCTAATTTAATATGTATAATAATACCAAACTATATTTTGAATTGCTTATTTTTGAATTTTTTGTGTGTTTTTAGAACTGAGGATGAATATACAACATTCGAAACTAGTTTTCAATAAAACTAATTTATAGAAGTGGAAAATAATTTATCAATCCCTAATTAGATTGATACTTCTATACCATGATGCGGATATCAATAAAAAAAATCAATATTGAAATTTTTATGGTTTTGTGGTTTAGGCAAAAATGATTATCATAGCCTAATATCTAAGTAAGTGAAAGTGAAAATTTTGAATGGTACAACATATTCATTCGAAACAATTAATTACCATATGTTTTTCCAAACCATCTCATCAATTAAGTTTATGCGTTTTTCGCCTCTCTCCAAATGTTTACGATTAAATGTGTTAGATATTAATTTTTCTAAAATCTTTAGCTTTTCAACGGCATACTTTTCGTCTACATTACTGTAATATTACGGACATTTGTTTTCAACTTGGGAAAATATTTCTCCTTTTTTCTCCTCTAGTTAATTATCAAATTATTTCATAATTTATGTTTATCAATTTTTTTAACTACTAACAATTAGGGAAGTACTTTAGAGGAAGCCATTTTGTACATTCGGCATTTAAGCCCTTTCAGACTATTTCAATGAGCATAAAATCCAGCTGATATTAAAGATCATTTAATTAATTATTAAAACGATCATTAATTAATTCATAAAACGAGTTTAATCAAAATCTTTAGAGCCTTTTTTGAAAAAATTGAAAAAAGTGTAAAATCGATTAAATAGAAAGGTACTTCCGGTAAGTTGATTTTAGCGAAAAAGTGGCTTTAACATCCTAGGTATATACCTAACTTAAATACGTAATTTCAGTTTCGTAAAAATTTTCGTTCGTTGAGCTTGGCTGTTCAAATACATACATACCCGCAGACAGATGCGAAACTTGGTTAATTAGACTCAGAGAATCTTATTTTCCGTTGAAAACTAATATTCGAAATTTTTCACGATGGCAATACTTTTCCTTACTATATGTTTCTTATATAGGTAAGTGAATATAAAAATAAATAAATATAGCTGAGCAAACATCATTAAATTTAACTTCATTATATACATACATTGTAACAGACCATTCCCAAAATAGTTAGCTATGGACAGGATTGAAGCCCTTCAAAGATTCTTACGCAAAAAAAGTAATCCGTTGTAATATTGATACAGGCTTCGATAGATCATAGTAAGATGCTATGACACTAACATTATTAGTGTTACATGTGTACATGACTTCCTTGTACGCCTATTAAACTATAAATCGGTGGCTCAAAAAGTGATCCTGCAATTGGTTACTAGTTTCCGAAGATTGCAGTATCTCAAAAACGACACTCGGCGTCGCGACATCCATCTATTGTTACACACACACACACACAAATGGGGAGGAAAACAAATATTTTTCACTAAATTTTAACACTTAAAACAAATAATAAAAATGTTTAATTGGATTGGAAACCAAATTGCGTTTGTAACCTTCATTACCGAAACATATGATTTATGTATTTAATTTAAATATAATTTTGGATGTAAGCTTATTATGACCTTCAAGTAAAGTACCCTTTTCGGCTCACCAATTTTAACCAAAATATAGTAAATACATTCACATCAAATTTAAAGTCCTATTTACCAAATTTGAGATGTTTTACATTATATTTTAATATGATTTTTGATGAAAGTCTAATTTGATCTTCAAGTAAAGTACCGCTACCGGTTTTCCGATTTAGTCCAAAATCTAGTATGTTATTTAAATCAATATATAAATTATAAATACTAAATTTGAGAAGTTTTGTATAGTATTTTAATATAATTTTTGATGGAAATCAATTATGGCCTTCAAGTAAAGTACCACTTCCGGTGATCAAGCAGTGACCAAAAAAAGAGGTTGACAACTAGATTTTATAACAATCCTAAATACAAAATTTCAACTTTCTATGGCTGATTGTTTTTGAGTTATGCGAGATACGAGCGCACGTACGTCAGACACCACGACGAAAATAGTCAAAATGGATATTTCCGTTGAAATCTGAGATGTACTTCGTACAAGGAAGTAAAAAGAGACTAAATATTTCAACTCGTTTATCAGTTATTAAACATGGACAAGAATTAATGGTGATATAAATAAAAAATAAAATAGGATCGTTGACCATAGCTCCCGTTTATATAATAAAAATGAGTCAAGTTGTAATATACGACATTATAATCTGTGGATGATATAAATATATAAAGGGATAAATAAAATGAATAAAGATGGAAGGTATGAGATCCATTCTAAATGCGGCGCTAGTGAGGGATGGACTCCTAATGGCTTGTCAACTGCCTCATTACTCAGCGGCTATTTCTGTCACGGCTATTAGCCTCTCCGTGTATCCTCTTAATGTCTCTATATTTAACTCCCTCGTCTCCTAATTTATCTCCCTCTAGCCGGGACTCCGGGACGTCCCTCTATCCCTCAGGAGGTATTCTGGAGGAGGTAGTTAGCCTGATTTAGGGAGCTATGGGAGGTAGCCGTAAAGAAAAAGTGAGCTTTGAAGAGTGTGGACTGATCTGAAGTACCAGCAATAAGTATAGGAAACAATTTGCGTCAGGCGTATTCCTCATTACCGGATCTACCGGAGAGAACATCAGCTGATTGATGCCGCTACATCCTGGTTCCTAATTGAAGATCGTGATGTTGTTCTCTAAGTACCTAGATGTTTGGCTCATGGGCATAGATCACTGGAGTCTCCCGAGGCAACCCTCGAAAGACATAATTAATGAATCTCGACGGATTAGTTTCAACAACTGAATCCCACAAGGGGAGGATTTCAAGTATATGGTTAATTGAGTAACTGTTAAATCTGGTGCAGTGCGCGCAGCATACAACTATCCCTTACTAACCTATAATAATAATCTTTAAGATCAAATATTTTAAAGAGTTCACATAAACACTACTAGAAATAAACTCAGTTGAATGCACTTCTTCTAATCTTTTCACAAAATAGTACTTTAAATTATTTTTACTTCCTTGTACGAAGTAAAGGAAGTATTGTAATCGCGAAAATTTTCGGTTTTCATATTTCAACGGAAATATCCATTTTGACCATCCCTCAATCCATTTTGACTAGTTGGCGTCTGTACGTACGTATGTTCGTTCGTATTTCGCATAACTCAAAAACGGTTAGCCATAGAAAGTTGAAATTTTGTATTTAGGATTGCTGTAAAATCTGGTTGCGAACCTTCCTTTTGGTCACTGTTTAATTACCGGAAGTGGTACTTTACTTGATGGTCATAATTGATTTCTATCAACAATTATATTAAAATACTTTGAAAAACTTCTCAAATTTGGTATTTATAACTTATATATTGATTTAAATAACATACTAGATTTTGGTTTAAATTGGAAAACCGGAAGCGGTACTTTACTTGAAGGTCATATTAGACTTTCATCAAAAATTATATTAAAATATAATGTAAAAATCTCAAATTTCTTAAATAGGACTTTTATATCGATATGAATATAGTTACTATATTTTGGTTAAAATTAGTGAGCCGAAAAGGGTACTTTACTTGAAGGTCATAATAAGCTTACATCCAAAATTATATTTAAATTAAGTACATAAATCATATGTTTCGGTAATAAAGGTTACAAACGCAAGTTGGTTTAAACATTTTTATTACTTGGTTTAAGTGTTAAAATTTAGTGTAATACACTGGTTTTCCTCCCTATTTGTGAGCGTTTGTCAATAGATGGATGTCGCGACGCCGAGTGTCGTTTTTGTGATACTGCAATCTTCGGAAACTAGTAACCAAATTCAGGATCACTTTTTGAACCACCGATTTATAGTTTAAGAGGCGTACAAGGAAGTCATGTGTTGTCCACATCAGATATTTTTAAATAACTTTAGTACTACAATTCTGATCACAAAATATTATATTTTTTGTCAAGCTGAAAATGCATTTTAAAAGTTTCCATTTAGTTTCCATGGAATCAGTTTGTTTCCATTAAATAATATAAAAGTACAAATCATTAAGTTAATTTATATTGATATTGCAATATATTGTTCCAGAGCGTTTTGTTAACAATAGTTTGGCGGCTTGTCTTTCTTTATTCATTTATTTATTTTTTTAATTTTTATATGAATTGTTATAAAATCCTTGAAATCAATGAAAAAAACAACAATAAAAAATGAAACATAAAATCTATCTTATTAAAAAAAAATATCAATAATAAATATAAATATTTAAAAGAAAAAAAAGGGGGGTCTTGTTTCCATTAACCCCGCCAGTGATTTTACCTAGTAACAGTAACCTAGTGAATAATTGAAAGACATGGGTTAGAAAAACTTAAGTATTTATTCAATTTAAATGATAGTTTTTCCTTAAGTAGAGAAGACAAATCTTTGGTCCATATCAATTATTTATTTATATTCACTATTTTTATTTTTTTAAAATAATTAATGGATAAACGCTCAAATACTTCAAAACCTCTTGGATAAGGTCCCAACGGTCACCAGTCACTGGAGAAAGAGACCTAGAAATAGGAGCGTTGTCCAGAGAAGATTCCAGACCCTGGAGACAGATAAGTATTTATTAGCCTGGAAGTGAAGATCCTGTGGCTAATCTGGAGAGCGGCGGGCTGGCTCTTTATCTATTTAGGACCACTGCCAGCACCACCTTCAACGCTAAGTGAAACTGTCTTGGCACTAACTTCTAATAGCCCTCTTTATGTGGTTAACACTGTAACTCCTACTCTGTCTTATTTAGAGTATATAACCATTTTATTAAAACATATACATATATACACATGCTTTAATTCTCTCTCTCTCTTTCTCTCTTTCTCTCTCTCTCTCTCTCTCTCTCTCTCTCTCTCTCTCTCTCTCTCTCTCTCTCTCTCTCTCACTCTCTCTCTCTCTCTCTCTCTCTCTCTCTCTCTCTCTCTATATATATATATATATATATATATATATATATATATATATATATATATATATATAAATATATGTATATATAGGGTTCGAAAATGGACAATATAGTTCCTAAATTCCCACAGCAGCAACTAGATTGGTGGATCTTGTCTCGTTTAGCCACAAATATATTTTAAATTTTAACAGGCCAACGAAGAATTTTTTTTTTACTGAAAATACCTTATTCCTATAGTTTTTAGGGTGCTGAATCCAAATTAATTATTCAAAATACTAAACCAAAACCTAATATTTGCATTTGGTGGAATCTCGTTTGTCTATCCGCTTCACACTTCATTCACAGAAGTTGGTGGCAACAGGTTCAATAAACCGCATTTAAAAAAAAAACTGTATTGCCATGTTTTTAAATTATATATTATTCTTGTTTATTTTTAATTAGTATATTTATTTATAAGGGAGTTTGTAGATTTAATGAGAGAGGTCGTAATTATTTTAATAACAAAGGCCAACGATGAAAAATCTTTTGCACTGAAAATACCTTATTCCTATAGTTTTTAGCGTGCTGAATCCAAATATGATATTAAAAAAGCTGTATCACCCACAATTTCTTAACATTTTATAGTTAAATTTATTAAATCAAGCGATTTTTAAAGAATTGAACAGCCTCCAGTCTTAGGCCTCATGAAACAATTTGTAAAGGCTTTGTAAATAGGAATTTATTTATATATATGTATATATAGAATATATTTATTTATATAGAAGCATATGTATATTTACGTTAAGATTATCAATTATAAAAATGACTGTGATACTATTTATGAAATAAAAAGAACATTTAAAAAAAAAATTAAAAAGTCTATCAAAAATGTAATGCCGCTACCGCCAACTGCACCTTCTTATCTCGATCGGATTTCGAGGTACGAATTTTTAGTAGTTTTTTTTTCAAGAAAACTACATTTTTCCAATTAAGTCCAAAGTTCTGAACTATAATAACCGAGCATTTTCGACCTTTGACACCATTTTTGGTTAATTTATTTGAAAATTATTCGTTTTTATTTGTTAACTTTGGATGCTATGATGATTCCGACAGAAGTAAAATTTATCTGTGAATTATTAACGAAGTCTGAATGAAAAAGTTATGAATGTCAAGTAATAACAATCGAGATTTAAAAGGAAAAGTTAAATTGCTTTTGTTTCTGCTTTTCCTTATTTTTTTTTCTTTCCATACATTTTTCTTTCTTATAACTTGTTCATCTACGACTTGACCTGTTATAATTTCAAAATAATGTTGTCGTCCCGCAACATAGCTTGAGATAAATTAAGACGTTCATACAAGTTAAAAACGCTGTAAATTATTACACAATGGTTTATTATTTCCACATAGTAATATTTCAAAAATATCTATTCTGTCCAAGTAAAAAAAATGAAGCGGGCACCAAAGGAAAAGAAATTTGAAGCTTGTCACAAGATGATCGCCGTGAAAGTGCCGAACTGGGAATGTTAATTTAAAAAACTGTCTATGCAAGTAGGCTGTGATGTAAAATAATACAGAGGAAATATTTGATGTGCACTTCAGTAAGAAAAAAAAAAGGATAGACTAAGGAAGCTAAAGGAAGTGCAGAAATAATCCAAGGAAGGATACAGCAGAGAGATACGAGGAAGTCAGAAACCCAATAGATAAGTCAGGAGGCCTAGGGCCACGATGACTAGCCGCCCAGAGAATCAGTCTACGAAGTTCATTACGCTATATCTCAGCTAATAATGGTCCGATTTGAGTGATTGTTGCTTCGTTTAGTAGGGAATTTCATAAGCTTTCGTTGCGGATGGATTTTTTTTTATTTGGATATTTGGATTCTACGTATCTTGAAACGTAAAACATACTCAAATTTTGAGGGGAGAGGGGTTACAAAAAATTTCTATTGAAAGTCTAATATGGCCTTCAAATAAATTACCTCTTCCGGTTTTCCAATTTAGACCAAATTCTAGTATGTTATTTAAATCAATATATAAAGTATAAATACTAAATTGGAGAAGTTTTGCTTAATATTTTAATATCTTTTTGATGGAAATCAGTTATGACCTTCAAGTAAAGTACCACTTCCGGTGATTAAGCAGTGACCAAAAAGGGAGGTTGACAACTAGATTTTACAGCAATCCTAAATACAAAATTTCAACTTTCCACGGCTAACCGTTTTTCCTCTATGTTTATAAATCTTTGTCGGTAATTATACAGATTTTTTTAATTTTTTTTTTTTAATGCCTTGTTACACTGATTCCAAAACACCTTAAATTTCCTCTCTATCTTTATAAATGACAGAGTAATGGGCTTATGAGATCTCTAATCGGCCGCAATTTTGAAAAGAATAAACGGATGGTAATGTCGAGTTCCGAGAATCATCCCGGGGTGACCTCCGACATTGGTACCGAATCTCAAGAAAATCGGTCCAATAGTCTCGGAGAAAAGCCGCGGACGGACGGATTTTTTTTGTATTCGATATTTGGATTCTACGTATCTTGAAACGTAAAACATACTCAAATTTTGAGGGGAGAGGGGTTACAAAAAATTTCTATTGAAAGTCTAATATGGCCTTCAAATAAATTACCTCTTCCGGTTTTCCAATTTAGACCAAATTCTAGTATGTTATTTAAATCAATATATAAAGTATAAATACTAAATTGGAGAAGTTTTGCTTAATATTTTAATATCTTTTTGATGGAAATCAGTTATGACCTTCAAGTAAAGTACCACTTCCGGTGATTAAGCAGTGACCAAAAAGGGAGGTTGACAACTAGATTTTACAGCAATCCTAAATACAAAATTTCAACTTTCCACGGCTAACCGTTTTTCCTCTATGTTTATAAATCTTTGTCGGTAATTATACAGATTTTTTTAATTTTTTTTTTTTAATGCCTTGTTACACTGATTCCAAAACACCTTAAATTTCCTCTCTATCTTTATAAATGACAGAGTAATGGGCTTATGAGATCTCTAATCGGCCGCAATTTTGAAAAGAATAAACGGATGGTAATGTCGAGTTCCGAGAATCATCCCGGGGTGACCTCCGACATTGGTACCGAATCTCAAGAAAATCGGTCCAATAGTCTCGGAGAAAAGCCGCGGACGGACGGATTTTTTTTGTATTCGATATTTGGATTCTACTTATCTTGAAAGGTAAAACCTCAAATTTTGAGGGGGTTACAAAAATGTTTTCCTTGATCGATTCCAAAAGTCTATTATTGAAAATAAAAAAATCAATAAACACGTATCTTTTATTAAACAAAAATAACACAGGCCAACGATGAAAAAAAATTTGTACTGAAAATACCTTATTCCTATAATTTTTAGGGTGCTAAATCCAAATATGATATTAAAAAAGCTGTATGACCCACAATTTCTTCATATTT
Organism: Rhaphigaster nebulosa; assembly: GCA_948150685.1. Lineage (NCBI taxonomy): Eukaryota > Metazoa > Arthropoda > Insecta > Hemiptera > Pentatomidae > Rhaphigaster > Rhaphigaster nebulosa. Next base: position 238,463,735 of record OX411306.1, on the reverse strand, counting down.
TATATTTAAATTTATTAAATTAAGCGATTTTTAAAGAATTGAACAGTTTTCAGTGTTAGGCCTCATGAAACAATTAAGCCTTAAGTTAGGCCTCGTGAAACAATTTGCAAAGGCTTTGCCTAAAGATGGGCCATGTTTCAAGTATCTCTGCCAAAAGTTTCCACGCCTTTCAGAAGCTAAACTATAAAGAAGGCGTCTTTGTCGGATCTGACATTAGAAAAATGATATTTGATGTTAACTTTGAATCCACAATGACCTTAAATGAGAAAGAAGAATGGGTATCATTCAAGCAAGTCGTTACAAAGTTCTTGGGAAATGAAAAAGACCCAGAGTATGTTTCTATTGTAGCTAACATGTTACAGAAGTTTAAAAAGTTAGGATGTTTGATGAATCTGAAACCTACGGAAAACTATGGGTGATACAAAATAAATTAAGGCCAGATTTAGATTCAGAACATAAAAATCTATAAAGATCAACTATTGGCCTGTTGGCCCGTGTAATCTATAAAAAATTAAAAGGAATCTCTATTAAAATAACGTGCATTGTAAAACTAAAATTTAAAATAAATATCCTGCAGTGGCCTCTACTAATTACTTTAATCATTAGATAACAGGACGAGAAGTTATGCGAGAAGTTATAGCCAACCAAAATCTTCGCAGAAAAACTTCCAAGAAGACAATCAGTCTTCGCATGGCCCAATGAGGTAAGCTCTGAAAGCAGGTAGGGTTTCTATAAGTTGCAGGACGGTTATCAAATAGGTATCTCGACCTATATTTTAGTTACTAGGCATTTACACGGTAACCGGTTTTCACAAGCGGCACCCGGTTAATCTTTGATAAGTACATTTTCTGAGGATCCGGTTATTTATAACGTAATACCGGTTAAACGGAACCAGGTATTAATTTTTATATTTAGTAAATTAAAAAATAAATTTTAATTTGCACTACTTTTACTTGCTCATACCTATATACGAAGTATATAGTAAGGGGAAGTATTGCGATCGTGGACATTTTCGAATTCGAGTTTTCGACGGAAATACACGTTTTAAGGTCCCCTGAGTCAAAATAACCAAGTCTCGCAAAATGGTCTGTGTGTCTGTGAACAGCCTAGCTCAAAAACGAAAAGTTGTACGATACTGAAATTACGTATTTAAGATTGGCACATGCATGTGATGTTACAGCAACATTTTCGTCAAAATCCACTAACCGGAAGTGCTACTTTATATAATCGATTTTACACTTTTTTACAGTTTTCTCGAAAACGGCTCTAACGATTTTGATGAAACTTGGCTAAATTATTCTTCATAAAGGTCTTTAATTTTTAATTTATGTAGTAAATCATCGAGGAATAGCAGGGAAAAAGTTATGATGAAAAGAATATGTTATTTGCGCATAGCTTAAAAAGTATACATTTTACGGTAAATTATGTATAGAATTGTATGAAATGTAATTAAATTATTGAAAAAACAATAAAATAATCATCAAAATAAGACCAGTACTAACAAAGATACAGCGCATCGGACTAAACGGAAGTAGCTTTATATCACGGATTTTATAATTTTCTCGTAAACGGCTCCAACGATTTTCATGAAACTTGTCTGTCTTCTCCTTAAAGGCCTTTAACTTTATGTTTTTAGTATATCAACGAAAAAATGCAGGGTAAACAATACGCTCTGTAATAAAGTAATTTAAGAATACAAAAACGGAAATTAACTTAATAATTTCTATTTTCACATTATTTAATGAAATGAAAATGTTTCTATGGAAACTAAACCGAAACTTTTAAAATATATTTGCAACTTGACAAAGTTAAAATATATTGGTAGTGTACAGAATTGTTATACTAAAATTGTTTAAAAAACTGTTTTATTGTACTGAAGCGGGAGAAGATGTGAAGTGAATGCTGCTGAGTTTATTTCAAGCATTGTTTATGTGAACTTTTTAAAATTATATTAAAAAGATAATTATTATAGAACGGTAAGGGAAAGTTGTGTGATGCACGCACCGCACCAGATTTTTTAATGATGCATCTACAACGAAAATTGTAAAATATTGATACTTGTATTGACTGTGACGTGTTTCTTCTGGTATTATTTACAAATATCTAATATCTCAGAACTGATCCAATCAACGAAGCAGGACGATTTTCTCTGGATATAGAAATAATCTGACCATATTCTTCTGACCAAAATTCGAGATGTTTTTGAACACCCTCTGGCCCTCCCACCATTATACCAAATTCCCTATCCATAAGGGTTTTTTAAGGGATGTATAATGGAGTGTGATTTTTAATATAAAGAAAAAATACGATTGTTGTTTTTCAAAAGTCATATGGTTTATTCGACCCTTTAAAAAATTCGTGTGTCCATCATCATTCTGGAGGAGCTTGTCAGTTTTCGCCGAAATAGCTGGTTTCTGTTATAACCAATACAAACTTTGGAAGAGTGAACATAAAAATTTGGAAAAATTGTTAAATAAAAAAAGATCTTTTTGAGCAAACAGCACCAATATCATTAATATCTTCCATTTTTAGTAGTATTTTCCCCGAAAAAAATAGACTATTGCAGTGGGTCGAAGGTCGGCGGTGAGCGGCGAGACTGCGTTTTCTATCTTATAACCCCTAGAGCACGATTATGGAAGATTTGTAGATGTCTGATATGTATATCTATATATATTTTTCCCGCTACATTTGAGCACCTCCAGCGGCCCCCTTTGGGTCAAATGAGCTGAAATTCGGTTTTCTTCGAGGCAGAACGATACCATTAAAAAAGAATGGGTAAATTCCAGTCAAAATTTCGGTATTTTTACCTGAAATTTCGGCGTTTTTTAAGTTTTGCGCATCGCTACAGCTCCACCATATTAGTTTATAGGGCTGAAAATTTGTATGTGAATTGAGTTGGTGTTGGGGGAAGTATCTTTTGGGGGGTCTCGACTTGGTCCCCTGTATTTTCCCCGAAAAAAAATTCACTGTGTGAAAGGTCAGCGGAGAGGCAGAATCATATAATAAAAGTACGTGTAAATTTCGGTATGTTAGGGAACTGTATTTTGTGGGTCCCAATTTTTTTCTTATTTATATATTTTTTAATGTGAAAATGCGACTTTAGTGACGGAGTTCTACTGCTCACGGATTTTTTGTTCCAACTAAGTTTGGATCGGACGGGCAACATTGTTGAAAACATGAATCCAGACAGAAGTGGCTGTATCCAACAACAATATTACCAACATCCATCATCGAGTTGCCAACAATTTAGCTGTTCTGTGCATACGTTTAGGACAAATAGGGAACAATATGAGTTATTTCCGCAGTCCGGGTTTTTATAGTGTTAAATATTTACTTAATAATAATGTTCTCGCCCAGTCTCCGTTGGCTTTCGATGCCGGTGACGCGACTGAGTGAGAAGCGCTGGGATATCCTGGAGTCTTGCTTTTCCATCCATAAGGGATGGGCCTGGCTCGGGGAGTCCCAGGCTGATTGTAAATAGTGTGCCTGTGTTTAAAGTTTATTTTATTTTTTATAAGTTTATTTATTTAATAAAATAATAATGTAAGTAATGATTTAATTTTCATTTTGCTAAAAAAATTCAACAGGTAACGTGTATTCGGCGTTTGAAGTACCTGTTAAGTTTAATTACCCGGTACTCGGAGAAGTTAAAAAAACCCGGTAAAAGACATCCGGTGAGACCTGTTACCCGGGCACAACAACACTTAATAGTAGTTTTTAATAATGGTGTGATTCATAATAATAATTCGAAACCATATTTTTTTCTAATTATATTCATATTATATCTATATAAATTTTATAATTTAAAAGGACCGCCAGGCAGTCAATGCACGGAGGATGGCCCTAGCTGAAGTCCAAAAATTAGAAACAGGCTAATGCCTGAATTGAAGAAACGTTGACTGGTTAGTTATTTACCGTTATTTGAGTGACTTAAAGCTTTGCTTTTGGAATCTTCTAATTATATCGTAACTATAAGTATAAAGAATAAACTTCAACAAAGTGCACTACAAATCTAGCTCGCACCACAATACGACTAATAATAACGTATATTATTTATTATTTCACAGAACAAACAAATCATAATCGTTATAACACAAGATTTAAAACCCACTAAGCGTTGAAATAATCTTTTCTGTAGCACATAAATACTACTATTTCACACGAGGCAGGTATTTATAAAGATATTTGTGATACGGCGATATTACAGAAGTAATATAAAGGAAGGCTCTTTCTTTATATACTCTTAGCAGAAGATTTACAAGCGTAACTTTAAACGGCATTTTTAAATACGTCACTAATGATTCGAGTTTTGTAGCACTTTACGAGCAACGATAAAACACAATAACATAACTTTATAAATATACTCCTTCTAGAGTTTCGAAACGTTCATAAAAATGAGTTTCTGGTTACGTCCCTAAGGCGGTTTATTTCTTATCCGTTATTTCATTTTATTTTTATTTATTTTTTTTCAGGAAGGATGGGCCAGCAGTTTCGGGCGATCGCTATGATGTCTATTTTTATCAGTTAATTTGAGGGCAGTAAAGAAAAAGACAGAAAGGATTTGTAGCTAGTTTTATAGTTATATACAAAAGACAGGAAGTAGTTAGGCTGCGGAAATGAATATAATTTTGTCTAGTAGCTATAAACCTTTTCTCCTGAGGGTAATACGAATAAATATACATAAATACCTCCTGGAAGTTTGTCCACAGGGATATAAAGAAATTAATTTCCAGTACAAGGCTCTTGTACAACCTTCTATTAATGTGATAATATGAACAACATTTAAATCAATATATCAAGTAGATCCTTATGTGCAGTTTAAATAAAAGTATACAATAATCAATACAATATATATAATAAAAAAAAAATCTGATGTAGACAGCACATGACTTCCTCGTACGCCTATTAAACTATAAATCGGTGGCTCAAAAAGTGATCCTGAATTTGGTTACTAGTTTCCAAAGATTGTAGTATCTCAACAACAACACTCGGCATCGCGACATCCATTTATTGACACACACACTAATACAAATGGGGAGGAAAACCAGTATTTTACACTCAATTTTAACACTTAAAACAAGTAATACAATTTTTTAATTATATTGGAAATCAAATTGAATTTGCAACCTTTATTACCGAAACATGTACCCTTTTCGTCTCACCAATTTTAACCAAAATATAGTAAATATATTCATATATATATATATATATATATATATATATATATATATATATATATATATATATATATATATAAAAGTCCTATTTACCAAATTTGAGATGTTTTACATTATATTTTAATATAATTTTTGATGAAAGTCTAATATGACCTACAAGTAAAGTACCGCTTCCGGTTTTCCAATTTAGACGAAAATCTAGTACGCTATTTAAATTACTATATAAGTTTAAAATACTAAATTTGAGATGTTTTGCATAGTATTTTAATATAATTTTTGATGGAAATAAATTAAGACCTTCATGTAAAGTACCACTTCCGGTGAAATTAGTCAAAATGGATTCAGGAATGGTCAAAATGGATATTTCCGTTGAAATCTGAAAACCAAAAATTTTCGCTAATACAATACTTCCTATACTTCGTATAAGGAAGTAAAAATAGAAGATAGAAAACATGTTCTCAAAAGAAATTAATATTAATTACACAGGCCAACGATGAAAAAACTTCTTTACTGAAAATATCTTATGCCTATAGTTTTTAGGATGCTGAATCCAAATATGATATTAAAAAAGCTGCATCACCCACAATTTAAGAATTGTTATTATAAAGAAAACTATGAAAACTTAGATACAGTGTCGAAAGGAAAAATCGAAAGGCTATTCTGCTCATGGTTGGATTATATGTGGTGATTTAAAAATAACATGCATGCTCCTTGGTCAGCAAGGTGGTTTTACCAAATTTCCGTGTTTCTTGTGTGAATGGGACAGTAGGGCTAGGGATCAACATTGGTGCAGAAAGAACTGGCCTGTGAGGAAGTCTTTAAAACCTGGTGAGAAGAACATTCTACGCAAAAACCTCGTAGATCCTGTAAATACAAACCATGCTTATGATATAACATAGGGTTTCATTAATTCCCCCGTATACCGTATAGGGGTTTATACTATATAATACAAAGAATATTGATGGAAAACTATGGGTGATACAAAAGAAACTGAGACCAGATTTAGATTCAGCACATAAAAATCTATAAAGATCAACTATTAAAGTTAAAAAAGTTCTGAAAACATTTTTTTTCTGTAGGCCTGTGTTATTTATAATTTAAATAATTTTACATTACAATTAAAACTTCGATTGCTAACCCAGATTAAACCGAAGATATTTATAAAATTCAAATTATTAACAAATGTGTAATAATTTGACACTATACTAAAATACTCAATTAAAAAAAAAATCGAAGCATGATATAATTTCCTATTTTTTTTTAATGGAGTATTTAAAACTCATGTTTGTAAAATTCCAACACGACTCAAGTTTGAATTTTAAATAGAATTTAGATAAAATAAAACTTTAAGCGGGTTTCGGATTTTTTCTGAAAGAATTTTCATTAATAAAGATGGAATAATTTTTTTTTTTTTAAGCGGGTTTTATCAAAATTTCAGAGCAGGTGGCAAAGGAAGCTTCAAATGAATTCTGAAAAATCTAAATGGAATTTATCTAATTATGTATTTATATAAGGTGGGACATATATTATTTAATTTATTTTTATATTATATGTTTAATTTTTTTTCTTTAGTGTTGATATAGGGTGTAAATGGATGCTTCAGCCTTAATACTTATTGTACTTGAGCGAGACAGCTTGTATTATTTTAAAATAAAATATCTGATGTGGACAACACATGACTTCCTTGTACGCCTATTAAACTATAAATCGGTGGCTCAAAAAGTCCATCTATTGACACACAAACACACAAATGGGGAGGAAAAACAGTATTTTACACTCAATTTTAACACTTAAAACAAGTAATAAAAATGTTTGATTGGATTGAAAACCAAATTAAGTTTGTAACCTTTATTGCCGAAACATATGATTTATATATTTAATTCAAATATAATTTTTGATATAAGCTTATTATGACCTTCAAGTAAAGTACCTTTTTCGTCTCACTAATTTTAACCAAAATATAATAAATACATTCATATCGATATAAAAGTCCTATATATCAAATTTGAGATGTTTTACATTATATTTTAATATAATTTTTGATGAGTCTAATATGATCTTCAAGTAAAGTACCGCTTCCGGTTTTCCAATTTAGACGAAAATCTAGTATGCTATTTAAATCACTATATAAGTTTTAAATACTAAATTTAAGAAGTTTTTCATAGTATTTTAATATAATTTTTGATGGAAATAAATTAAGACCTTCAAGTAAAGTACCACTTCCGGTGATCAAGCAGTGACCAAAAAGAGAGGTTCACAACTAGATTTTACAACAATCCTAAAAACAAAATTTCAACTTTCTACGGCTAACCGTTTTTGAGTTATGCGAGATACAAACATACTTACGTACAGACGCAAGGACGAAACTAGTCAAAATGGATTCAGGGATGGTCAAAATTGGATATTTCCGTTGAAATTTGAAAACCGAAAATTTTCGCGATTACAACACTTCCTTTACTTCGTACAAGGAAGTAAAAACAAAAAATAAATAAATAAGGCGGGTAGGGTTAAGATGTGGAGGGACGTTTGATTGTCGTAACCCCACTATTCAGAGGCATCCTCTTGGCGAACGGACTATAGTTATGAAGTAAAATTAAAATAAGCAACTATTTTTTTATTTCTTTTTTTGTTTTATGAATCACGGATTTACACTGGGGCACGGCGAACTCAGCCCCTATAAAGTGGATGTCTGACCCTTCAAATCGTTTTCAGAAGAACACGCTGGTTGGTCCAAATTTGTCTACGTTTTTTAAGCTAATATAAGAAGATCTAGATTAGTGTATCAGAAACTCAACGTCGTATCCAACGGGGAGGTTGTGGAAGAAGAACTCTCGGATTGTCATTATTGCTAAAAGGCCAGGCCGTTAGCGAACAAAAGTCAACAATATGTTCTGGCTTAATACTACACGTTTCGGAATATTCCGAGCACTGGAATGCAGTGCTAATGAACTGCATAGAGGGCGGTACGCTGTACAACGTTATTGAATAATTTCGGCAATCCATTCGGTACGAACAAACAAGGCGTACTCTCTGGAGCATTCCGATCTAAATGTCTCCTAAATATTCGACAGGCGGTCCGATTGTGGAAATAACTCGTTACTCAATGACATGGAACGGTGATCGATTGTGACTGTCCACTCTCAGCCTTCGGTTATCTGTGTGTGTGTTTGAGTGAGTTGGGGGAGATGTAGGGAGGACTGGACGCCGACAGGGAGTGGCAATATTAACTTAATGGGCATCGCAGTGATTTGCGGATGGGGCAGATTGAGGGAGTTACAAATTAACAATTAATGCAATTAATAAATACAAAATTAATTAGTTGGCGTACGCATGATAGTATAGAAGGATCAATCTGATTAGGGATTGATAAATTATTTGCCACTTCTATAAATTTTGTTTTTATTGAAAACTAGTGTCAAATGTTATACATTCATCTTCAGTTCTAAAAACACACAAAAATTCAAAAATAAGCAATTCAAAATACAGTTTGGTATAATTAAACATATTAAATTAAATGCAATATAAATTAGTATGATAAAACATATATGAACTATGAATTTAATTAAGACAAGAGATCAAATACATGTTGGTACTCACCAAGGTTTAAATGGATTATATAAAACAGAAAAGTTTGTAGTGGTTTCTTCTCGCATTGTACTAACAATGAACGAAAGGTAGGTGGGATGTTTGCTTAAATGACCAAATAAATATCTCCAATAATCCAATGTTAAATTTATTTCCATTCATAACAGAAAAAACAATTACTCACCGGAATTACTGGAGAAACCCCGATCCTTCCCCCTAACCAGTACCATATACCTACAAACACCTCACCTTTCTTTCCGTACAATCATTTCCATTACTAGTTCAGTCCGAGAACAAACCAATATAGCCTATTCCGTTTTATATAATCTACTTAAACCTTGCTGAGTACCAAAATGTATTTGATCTCTTATCTTAATTAATTTCATAATACTATTTTATATTACAATTAATTTAATATGTATTATAATACCAAATTGTATTTTAAATTGCTTATTTTTGAATTTTTGTGTGTTTTTAGAACTGAAGATAAATATATAACATTTGAAACTAGTTTTCAATAAAAACAAAATTAAAGAAGAGGCGGATAATTTATCAATCCCTAGTTTTATATAACTTCTTGACGTTGTTTGATTTAAAAAGTCTAAAAATGATGACAAATTAAAAAAAAATATATAAATATATATATATATATATATATATATATATATATATATATATATATATATATATATATATTTACGTTTACCACAAGCAGTTACACCAAGAAGAATGGGAAAGGGTCAAGGGGTTGAACCACTAAACGATAACAACTTTCTATTTATTTCGAAAACTGTTTAGTTCTACTGGAGTTAAAAATATTCTTTTTAAAACTATAATCGAACTCTTTTGTTATGGATTACGGGAATTCAGACACCCCAAATGTAGTTAATGACCTGCGATGTCTGAAGCTATTCCACAAGGGGTCCAAAAAAGAAAAAGATGCCGAATTCGACAAGAATGTGAGAATAAATCATAAAGCAATTGCGTGAAGCGTAAAAACATTAATTGCGAAAAATATACTGCTAAATCATAATTATGTCCAGGTGTATAAATAATAAGTTGATATCCGCATGATGGTATAGAAGGATCAATCTAATTAGGGATTGATAAATTATTTGCCACTTCTATAAATTTGTTTTATTGAAAACTAGTTTCGAATGTTATACATTTGTCCTCAGTTCTAAAAACACGCAAAAAATTACTCACCGTCATTACTGTTAAAACCCTGACCCTTAGACCGTTTACCTAAAAACATCCTACCTACCTTTCGTTCATTGTTAGTACAATGTGAGAAGAAACCAGTACAAACTTTTCTGTTTGATATAATCCATTTAAAGCTTGGTGAGTACCAACATGTATTTGATTTCTTGCCTAAATTAAATTCATAATTTATTCATTCATGTGTCATTTTGATTTTCAGGTATGTTCTACGCATTGCCCCTCTCATGAAAATTCCAAATTTTCTACTTTCCACACCTCGATCATTTTCCTCCATCTTGAAAGAACCACAAAGAACAAGAACTTTTTTCAGTTTTTCCAGTAAAACGCTTCCGATGTAATTTAGGCAAAATGTTGTTATTAGCAATATTACCGAATATTAAATTTCCTCCAAATTCATTTATATATATGAAACATGTTGGAATATTCGGAAGAGCTACTAAGATATGGATATTTGCAAACATGTAAAAAAAAAAAAAAAGTAACAAGACGCATGTCAGTGGTTTCGACTTAATAACTATATTTTAGTTCCCTCATTGAATGTATGAAAAAGATTATTTTATCCTTTTGTTAGTTAGCTTGCGTTAAGAAATTGAGAAGAATCCCTGCTCTATGTGAATGTAAAACAATACCATATGATTTTCATGTCATTTTCAATTTTATTAACCTTAAAAGTTCTTTTAAAGATTCGATAAAAATATCTCATGACACCAGCAGGCTTATGGTGCATTGAAGAATTGAAGCATTTCGCGTGAAATTTATATTTTCCATAAAATAAATCCTAATGTATTAATAACCGGGAACGTTCCAAAAAAACAGATTTCATTAAGAAATGAAGACGTGATATTTCGGAAATGAAATGTATTCATCTGGCCTTTATATAAATTTCACAAAATTTAGAACGGAACCGATTTCCTTCCCAAACTGGAAATTTTACAGAGAAATATAAAAGGCCGTGGACAAGTGCCTGCTATATAAGACGAGGCGACCGGTGGGAAGGAATAATTACCGGCCGGTTCCGGTCCCTTTGGTAATACGAAACAGAAACGCGCCATTAAGATGCAAACAAGCCGCCGAAGGAGAAACAATAAAAAGAAAATAAATAAAAAAAAAAAGAAACAGAATTATAAGAGGATTTCGAAAATCCGGTCCCGGGGTCTGGACATTAGTAAAGGTGAGTAGGCATTTAAGGAAAGGTCCTCCAAATACCACAACTGTCGGCGAAAGTGGGCTGCCTCTTCTTCCTTCGTCAATGATTCATTCCGTCATTATAGACGATATATGCTAACGCTTCATGTTTCATTCGTTAATTCCGAAAAAAAAAACCTTGAATATTACATGATTGTTTATTTCAGTTAAGGGTTGTTTACACGGTAGAAGTTGCCGTTATGACAGCATTTACGATCGTGACAGTGTTTATATAGGGTGTAAATGGATGCTTCAGCCTTAATACTTATTGTACTTGAGCGAGACAGCTTGTATTATTTTTAAATAAAATATCTGATGTGGACAACACATGACTTCCTTGTACGCCTATTAAACTATAAATCGGTGGCTCAAAAAGTCCATCTATTGACACACAATCACAAATGGGGAGGAAAATCAGTATTTTACACTAAATTTTAACACTTAAACCAAGTAATAAAAATGTTTGATTGGATTGGAAACCAAATTACGTTTGTAACCTTTATTACCGAAACATATGATTTATGTATTTAATTTAAATATAATTTTTGATATAAGCTTATTATGACCTTCAAGTAAAGTACCTTTTTCGTCTCACCAATTTTAACCAAAATATAGTAAATACATCCCTATCGATATAAAAGTCCTATTTACCAAATTTGAAATGTTTTACATTATATTTTAATGTAATTTTTGATGAAAGTCTAATAAGACCTTCAAGTAAAGTACCGCTTCCGGTTTTCCAATTTAGACCAAAATCTAGTATGTTATTTGAATCACTATATAAATACTAAATAAATTGAATTTAAGAAATATAAATACTAAATTTGAGAAGTTTTGTATAGTATTTTAATATAATTTTTGATGGAAATCAATTATGACCTTCAGGTAAAGTACCACTTCCGGTGATCAAGTAGTGACCAAAAAGGTAGGTTCATAACTAGATTTCAGAACAATCCTAAATACAAAATTTCAACTTTCTACGACTAATCGTTATTGAATTTTGCGAAATACGAACGAACGTACGTACAGACGCCACGACGAAACTAGTCAAAATGGATTCAGGGATGGTCAAAATGGATATTTCCGTCTAAATCTGAAAACCGAAAATTTTCGCGATTACAATACTTCCTTTACTTCGTACAAGGAAGTAATTATAATTTCGATGAATAAATGATTAAAAACATTGTAAGCCAAATATCGATTTTACCTTATACATCGCCAAATAAAACAAAGCTTTTAGCGAAATATCAATACTTTTAAATATTTTTTTTTAAAAGCATCTTATATATATATATATATATATATATATATATATATATATATATATATATATATATATCAGGTTATTTTAGGTTTATCCAGCAGTCTTATTAAAAAATAATAATAAGAAATTAATAAATTAAAAAAAAAAAACTATGGTTTGCTATTGCCAAATACATAGTTATATACCTAACCTAAAAAAAACAAATTGGATGCGATTATTTAATTTTTTACATATTTTATTAATTACATATGATTAAAAAAAAATATATTTTTCACTATCTTCAGAAATGGCAGAAATATGGAGGTATGAAACTAGTAGTTCTGTGAACATAAGACATTGGAAACATATTTAGGAATTTTTATTTTATTTTACATCCATTTATTCTAATCCCAATGCAAATCAAAAGCCAATGTGGCTTTGTATAAATCTCTTACGCCTGAGTTCACATTGTGCATTTGTAATATCGAAATCAATAATACAATAACAATTCTCAATGTCAAAAAATTACTAGGATATTACAAGATTCAAGATAAGACATATCACAGAAAATTCACAATCGCAGAATCCGTTATACAATAGTAATATTTTTCCATTAAAAAAAAAAATTAATTTCCTTACGATTGTTGTAATTATCTCATTTTGTTTTTCTCCACCACCCGTGACAATGCGTAAAAAAAAAAAAAAATATATATATATATATATATATATATATATATATATATATATATATATATATATATATATATATATATATATTATGAATCAAGAAAATTCTTAAAACACTTTACTACTTAATACCTTCAAACCTTCCAGGAATAACCATGTCAAATTTAAAGAAAATGGAACAATATATTTGGTTACGCCAATGCTAAAAAAACAGATTAATTACGATATAAAAAAACAATAAATCCCTACATTTACATCGTTTTTTCTGACTTCAAGAAATATTTTTGCCGAATTTGAAGAAAATCTCATAACAAAGAAACTGGCAGACGGGAAGAAGACATACCAAACGGTTGAGTTGAAACAGGATTTCAGGACCTGATCAAAATCGAACTTACAATAAGACAGTTGAGGTGAGATGTACTATCTTAGTTTAAACCCTCAGGCAATTAACGAGTAACATCTCATGTCTGTATTTGTGTGATTTTATCTTATTCTATACTGATGATACCAGAATTGGCGAAATATTCACTGTTTGTAATTTTTGTCTTTTTTTTGGGGGAGAGGAGAGGGCGCTTTTGATTTTTTTTTTACTTTTATTTTTGATTTTTTACACTCTTTAGGTAATTGAAAATAATTTAATTAATCCATTTGATTTATTCAATAAATTTTAATAAGATGAATACCAGGTGCACTATTCATATTTTTTTCCTGAAATGATTCGATAAATGCTAGCATATTAGCATACATGTTAATTATATAATAACTTTTAATTGTATTATTACCATATAGAGTGCCTGCAATCAACTAATAATACTAATAAAAATGTTCGTTTAAAATGTAAATATGTAATCCAGTACTATCAAGACCACTTATATATAATGATAGTTTAAGTAGCTATATTATGCAGAAATATTATAGGCTTTTTTTTTTTTTACTCCAGTATCTCGCATTCCTCAAGTGCATCTGCACGCAATATAACCTCGTACATACATCCAATAAAACCATGTTGAAATTAATACTATAATTTTTATGCAGTAATCTGAAATGACTATATGAAATATTTAAAATATTTACGTTTTCCGTTATTAAGTTGCTAATGGCCTGAAGCCTATCTTCGAATCTCTAACAATTTGAAACTATTTAAAAAAAATCATTTTATTAAGATTAAAACTTGAAAGGCCAACTAAAAAAATTATAATACATTCCTTGCATTGAAATCTATTATTAAAAATATATTCATAGGAGCAGTGGTGACAGCGAGGATGGAAGTTAACCCTCTGTGAAATGTCTTTCATGGTTTTGTTTGCGTGTTAAGCACCTTATTATCAATCACCTTCGTTTATCAATGTTCATTTAGTAAGTGATTTTATTTTATATATCAGCATGTATGTATATAATTGTGTAAATTATTTCTTTATTCGTCAATTTTAAGCTGTATCATTAAGTATAAAATTATTTCAGGATTTTGCATGTTCGATGAGCTGGATAGGAACGCTTAAAAATCTTGACTTCGGTAAATTATTTTGAATTACTAATTTATATTATATTTCATTAAACAAAAGATAGTTCAAGGTAAGGAAAAGAAAAATTATAAAATTCACCGTTGTTTTAAAAAAAATATTTGTACATTTTTCTGTATCATTATAAATTGAATTTTCAATAAAACGATGTCTTTATTATGGACTCTTAAACTTATCCCAATAAAAATAAAAGAGAAAAGGTCAGTAAGCAATTGAGCTTACTCGGGTTGGCAACGCTGTTTGTCAGTGACGAGGTTGAAAGAGCAGCGCTGGGATCTCCTGGAGACTTTTTTCCTCAGCAACTAAGGAGACATATATTAAATAATTTCTAATTTATTAAATTAATTTGTGAATGACACTCTCCCTTTGATCTTTAAACATATATTTAAAAAAACAAAACATTTTTAGAAACAATGTTACGACGTTTCAAAGTACTTCATCGTTGTTAGGATATATGCTTTCTTTAAATTATATGATTCTCTCCCTTGTTATAAAAATGTTTTAATTCCTTGTTCGAAGTAAAGGAAGTATTGTAATCGCGAAAATTTTCGGTTTTCAGATTTCGACGGAAATATCCATTTTGACCATCCCTGAATCCATTTTGACTAGTTTCGTCGTGGCGTCTGTACGTACGTACGTTCGTATCTCGCCTAACTCAAAAACGGTTAGCTGTAGAAAGTTGTAATTTTGTATTTAGGATTGCTGTAAAATCTAGTTGTGAACCTCCCTTTTTGGTCACTGCTTGATTACCGGAAGTGGTACTTTACTTAAAGGTCATAATTGATTTCCATCAAAAATTATATAAAAATATAATGTAAAACATCTCAAATTTGTAAATAGAACTTTAATATCGAAATGAATGTATTTCCTATATTTTGGTTAAAATTGGTGAGCCGAAAAGAGTACTTTACTTGAAGGTCATAATAAGCTCATATCAAAAATTATATTTAAATTAAATACATAAATCATATGTTTCGGTAATAAAGGTTACAAACGCAATTTGGTTTCCAATCCAATTAAAAATTTGTATTGCGTGTTTTAAGTGTTAAAATTGAGTGTAAAATACTAGTTTTCCTCTCCATTTGTGTGTGTCAGTAGATGGATGTCGGGACGCCGAGTGTCGTTTTCAAGACACTGTAATCTTCGGAAACTAGTAACCAAATTCAGGATCACTTTTTGAACCACGGATTTATAGTAGGCGTATAAGGAAGTCACGTGTTGTCCACATCACATATTTTTTTTAAATATAAAGTTATAGATCAAAGGGAAAGTGTCATTCACAAATTAATTTATTATCTAAGGAGACAAGTTTAGTTCTAATTTCCTATGGATGATTGTTAAGTACATAAGTATGATTATGTTTAAGATTTTTATTTTAATAAATTTAACTAGTTTTCTTCATTTTGTTTTATTTAACTATTTCTCTATTTAGTTGACATCCGCATAATGGTATAGAAGGGTCAATCTAATTAGGGATTGATAAATATTTGTCACTTCTATAAATAATGTATTTGATTTCTTGTCTTAATTAAATTTATAATTCATAAATGTGTTATAATAATGATTTATATTACATCTAATTTAATAAGTATAATAATACTAAATTATATTTTGAATTGCTTATTTTTGAATTTTATACATTCGAAACTAATTTTCAATAAAACAAATTTATAGAAGTGGCAAATAATTTATCAATCCCTAATTATTTTTCTATTATTTACAATAATTTATTTAAGTTGCCTATACATTTGGTATGGATGACCTACATTATTATTATAAATTATTAACCGCAATCGAGACATATTTTAATATTTCAGAATAAAAACAGGTTATATTAAAAAATTTATTATTCGGTGTAAACATTTTAATGAGAATGAAAATTAATTTTATATTTTATGGTAATGAAACGCTCAGCATATTTACAGAGGGATCGAAAAATCAATTATCTAAATAAACATTAAAATTGAGAGAAAGTAAATTATTGAATGGGTGGTCCAGGTGGGCCACGCCCTCTCTTCTGATATGTAAAAAAAAAAAATTCTTGAAAACTGTTTTCTACAGCATATATAACAGGCGCTTTTATTGAAATGATTATTAAATATTGGTAGATTAATGCGGATTTCAAAACGCGAACAAAGCATTTAATAATTTAAATTTTCTGCGGAGGGAGGGGAGGGGTAAGATTGATGATCATTAATAATTTGTATATAAATATATACAGGTGTGCTTCTCCCCTCAGAAAATTCGTGGATCTCCCCACTCTTGACAATATTTGTACTTAACAATAAATATATTTTACATATTTAAACATTTATATATAAACGTTAACTAATTTGATTAGATAAGAAAAAATATTGGTCAATCAGGAATATAAACATATATTGCGATATAATCCTGAAAAATGTGTCAGGTAAAAACGTGAGAAGGTAATAAAACACCAATCAATGCTCTCGGCCCCTGTTTCTGGTTAAAATTTAACTCCCACTCAACACCTGCTCGACTGATACGAGCAACCAATTACTCCGACTGAAAAGTTTCAATAGATAAAGTCAGTGATCCAGAATGATATGTAGGTATATATATATATATATATATATATATATATATATATATATATATATATATATATATATATATATATATATATAATTTATAAATATATATAAATATTAATTATAGTAATTATAATATATATATATATATATATATATATATATATATATATATATATATATATATATATATATATATATATATATATATAGTAATATAAATAATATATATATATATATATATATATATATATATATATATATATATATATATATATATATAATTTTAAATTATATATATTGAAGCATAATTTAGTGATAAAATCGTAGGTATATATATATATATATATATATATATATAATTTAGTGATAAAATCGTAGGTATATATATATATATATATATATATATATATATATATATATATATATATATATATATATATATATATACCTACGATTTTATCACTAAATTATGCTTCAAAATATATAATTTAAAATTAAATCAATATAACAAATGAACGATCAAGATCTAGCAAAAATATGAATTTGAATCAAAATTACTGCATAAACTAATCTTAGGCCTTCAAAAAAAATCAATCTATAAATTAAATCATTGATGAGCGTAGGAACCAGCGATTTCTTTATCTAACTATGTCATTGCATTATAATTATACTTTTTTGAAAACTTTTTTAACTTTAATATTTGATCATTATAGATTTTTATGTGCTGAATTTAAATCTGGCCTTAGTTTTTTTGTATCACCCATAGTTTTCCGTAGGTTTCAGGCTCATCAAACATCCAAACTTTTTAAAATTCTGTAACATATTAACTACAATAGAAACATATTCTGGGTCTTTTTCATTTCCCAAGAACTTTGTAACGACTTGCTTGAATGATACCCATGCTTCTTTCTCATTTAAGGTCATTGTGAATTCAAAGTTAACATCAAACATTATTTTTCTATTGTCAGGTCCGACAAAGACGCCTTCTTTTAGTTTAGCTTCTGAAAGGCGTGGAAACTTTTGGCAGAGATACTTGAAACATGGTCCATCTTTAGGCAAAGCCTTTACAAATTGTTTCATGAGGCCTAACTTAAGGCTTAATTGTTTCATGAGGCCTTAGACTGAAAGCTGTTCAATTCTTTAAAAATCGCTTAATTTAATAAACTTAACTATAAAATATTAAGGAACTGTGGGTGATACAGCTTTTTTAATATCATATTTGGATTCAGCACCCTAAAAACTATAGGAATAAGATATTTTTAGTACAAATTTTTTTCTTCGTTCGCCTGTGAAGCTGTTCAATTCTTTAAAAATCGCTTGATTTAATAAATTTAGGTATAAAATGTGAAGAAATTGTGGGTGACACAGCTTTTTTAATGTCATATTTGGATTTAGCACCCTAAAAACTATAGAAATAAGTATTTTCAGTAAAAAAGTTTTTTCATCGTTGGTCTGTGTTATTAAAATACTACCACCTCTGTAATCTGTAATCTCCCTTATTATTAAATATACTAATTAAAAATAAACAAGAACAACATATAATTTAAAACTACGGCATTACAGTTTTTATTTTTAAAATACGGTTAATCAAACCTGTTGCCACCATGTTCTGTGAATGAAGTGTGAAGCGGACAGACAAACGAGATTCCACCAAATGTAAATTTTAGGTTTTGGTTTATTATTTTGAATAATGAATCCTTGTTATCGGTGAAGAAAAAAAAATTATAAACTCCCACAAACATTGAGGTTTTACGTTTCAAGATACTCAGAATCCCAAAATTGACCGTCCGCTGACCGCGGCTTTTCACACAGACTACTGGACAGATTTACAGATTTATTTAATATTATTTATTTTTTCTGTACGATTGTAAGATTTTATACCATAGGTCACGGGATGATCCTAGGAACTCGACATTACCATCCAAAATGGCGGGATTAAAGGTTTCATATGTCTATATTTTTATGCCACTTACAATAAAGTGTTTTTGAATCATTGTACTAAAGCCTTAAAATAAAAAAATAATATTAAGAAATAAAATCCATTTTTTAATTTTATTTTATTTTTTACTAATCGTAAGATTTTGTACCAAAGGTCACAGGTTACGGGATGGTCCTCGGAACTCGACATTACCATTCGATATTTCTTTTATATCGAAATAAATGTATTTACTAGATTTTGGTTAAAATTGGTGAGCCGAAAAGGGTACTTTACTTGAAGGTCATAATAAGCTCATATCAAAAATTATATTTAAATTAAATACATAAATCATATGTTTCGGTAATAAAGGTTACAAACCCAAATTGGTTTACAATCCAATTAAACAGTTTTATTACTTGTTTTAAGTGTTAAAATTGTGTGTAAAATACTGGTTTTCCTCCCCATTTGTGAGATCAACAAGTCTTCATCATGAGAATAAGATATTAGTTAAGTGGGTTTTTCCGCTTAAAATGTCGAAACTGTCGATTTCTAATGCTTTATCCAGTGATATTGACTGTCGGGATGCCAAGTATCGTTTTTACTGCAATCACTTTTTGAACCACGGATTTATAACTTAATAGGCGTACAAGAAAGTCATGTGTTGCCCACATCAGATATTTTAGAAGATAATTCAGAAGTGTTAGACTATAAATGAAATATATAATTAAAGATTTAACGATAACTGTGTAAAGTGACCATCTTATTAACATGATAAAGGATTTTAACGACCCACTTTATGATGCTTCAAAAGTAGGTAGACATGTTAAGGAGAAGACGAAGGATTAAGAGAAAGACACGGAGGGACACATTAAGAAGAGGCGACGACGTGTGGTGGAGGGTATCTCCATGACGACAGCTGAGATCGATCACTGCCTTCCTAATACCGCCGCTAAACCCGCCAATTACGGGCCCACTTGGCGGGGGGACCCTTGTAGTTATTGTCCCTCCACAAATACGTTTATCCCCTCCCATCCTCTCCCGCCCCAACCAGCAACTCTTTCTGCGGTCTCACTCCTTATTTGATGTCACTCTCGTTTAATAAGGTGTAACACTGTAATTTAGAGTTTATTCTTAATAGTATTTACTTTTATTTAAGTAACTCTAAAACTCAAGCTCGTCTTAAAAGCAACTGTTGTCACATTATATGAAACTATCTGTCACAACTATTTAATTAATAGTATATAAAAACTAATAAATTTATTTAAATAAAAAAAAATAAAAAATTTCCTTGGTCATTTATTTAATGTATTTTATAATAGTATAGTAATTTAGTATATTTTATAATAGTACAGTCATTTGGTATATCTTATAATAGTATAGTAATTTAGTATATTTTATAATAGTATAGTAATTTAGTTTTTTTATAATAGTATAGTAATTTAGTATATTTCATTATAGTACAGTCATTTGGTATATCTTATAATAGTATAGTCATTTAGTATATTTTATAATAGTATAGTCATTTAGTATATTTCATAATAGCATAGTAATTTATTATATTTTATAATAGTTTAGTCATTTAGTATATTTTATAATAGTATAGCCATTTTGTATATTTTATAATAGTTTAGCCATTTAGTATATTTTATAATAGTACAGTCATTTGGTATATCTTATAATAGTATAGTAATTTAGTATATTTTATAATAGTATAGTAATTTAGTTTTTTTATAATAGTATAGTAATTTAGTATATTTCATTATAGTACAGTCATTTGGTATATCTTATAATAGTATAGTCATTTAGTATATTTTATAATAGTATAGTCATTTAGTATATTTCATAATAGCATAGTAATTTATTATATTTTATAATAGTTTAGTCATTTAGTATATTTTATAATAGTATAGCCCTTTGTATATTTTATAATAGTTTAGCCATTTAGTATATTTTATAATAGTATAGTCGTTTAGTATATTTTATAATTGTATAGTCATTTAGTATATTTTATAATAGTATGGTCATTTAATATATTTTATAATGGTATAGTCATTTAGTATATTTTATAATAGTATAGTAATTTAGTATATATCATAATAGTATAGTAATTTAGTATATTTTATAATAGTTTAGTCATTTAGTATATTTTATAATAGTATAGCCATTTTGTATATTTTATAATAGTTTAGCCAGTTAGTAAATTTTATAATAGTATAGTCGTTTAGTATATTTTATAATTGTATAGTCATTTAGTATATTTTATAATAGTATAGTAGTTTAGTATATTTTATAATAGTATGATCATTTAGTATATTTTATAATAGTATGGTCATTTAATATATTTTATAATAGTATAGTCATTTAGTATATTTTATAATAGTATAGTCATTTAATTTTTTATAATAGTATAGTCGTTTAGTATATTTTATAATAGTATAGTCATTTAGTATATTTTATAATAGTATAGTCATTTAGTATATTTTATAATAGTATGATCATTTAGTATATTTTATAATAGTATAGCCATTTTGTATATTTTATAATAGTTTAGCCAGTTAGTATATTTTGTAATAGTATAGTCGTTTAGTATATTTTATAATTGTATAGTCATTTAGTATATTTTATAATAGTATGATCATTTAGTATATTTTATAATAGTATGGTCATTTAGTATATTTTATAATAGTATGGTCATTTAATATATTTTATAATAGTATAGCCATATTGTATATTTTATAATAGTTTAGCCATTTAGTATACTTTATAATAGTATAGTCGTTTAGTATATTTTATAATTGTATAGTCATTTAGTATATTTTATAATTGTATAGTCATTTAGTATATTTTATAATAGTATGATCATTTAGTATATTTTATAATAGTATAGTCATTTAGTATATTTTATTATATAATAGTATAGTCATTTAGTATATTTCATAATAGTATAGTCATTTAGTAGCTTTTTTTACCCAGTAGCGGTAGGAAAATAAAAATGTGGTTTTGTTAGAATAAACATTAGAGACAGGTCAAGTTCTACATAAACTGCTTTTTAAGATTTGTGCCTCGAGGCGAAGTAAAGTGGCTCTTTCCCTCCATCCGGCGACAATATTTCCTCGGTTTTTCCTGTACCAAACCATCAACTCCCAGCACCCTTCCTATATCTACAGCTTTTTTCAATTCAAATCCTCTGTCCACGCATTGGAAACAAGATCGCGCCTTTCTGACCTCTATATCCCCTCCCACAGAACCAAAACATTCGAACATTCCTTTCTCGCCCGCTCCATTGTCCTCTGGAATTACCTCCCTTCTAGTATCCGCCATGCTTCTTCTCAATCCTCATTCAAATTCCACCTTTTCCAACTTCTCCTCGCTTTCCGAAAAGCAAAAAAAAAAAATTAATTTTAGGTAAACAAAGTGATATAAATATAATTTTAATTTTCTCTCATTTTTACTTTCTTGTTTTTTCAATACATGTACATTTGTGTTATGTGAAGTATTCATTTTTTGCTTATTCATTTTTATTACTATTGATGTAAAAAGTTATGTACTTTTATTATTGTAATATTTTGGGTAGATGTGGTTTACTTTATATTTGTTCATTAGTCGTATTTTCTCCGTAAAAATAGGCTATTGCAGTGGGTCGAAGGTCGGCGGTGAGCGACGGGACTGCGTTTTCTATCTGTTTCATAACCCTGAGAGCACGATTATGGAAGATTTGGAGATGTCTGATATATATATTTTTTTTTCCCCGCTACATTTGAGCACCTCCAGCGGCCCCTTTCCGAAAGGGTCAAATGAGCTGAAATTAGGTATGTAGGTCTTTCTTCAAAGCAGAACGATACCATTAAAGAATTCCAGTAAAAATTTCGGTATGTTTACCTGAAATTTCGGCGTTTTTTAAGTTTTGCGCATCGCTACAGCTCCACCATATTAGTTTATAGGGCTGAAAATTTGTATGTGAATAGAGTTGGTGTTGGGGGAGTGTCCTTTGGGGGTCTCGACTTGGTTCTCCCACCCTCCTGGGTTTTCAGATTTTTTAAAATATTTGCGTACCTTTAAAACCCGTTTCATAATCCCTAGCTCCACCATATTAGTTTATAGGGCTGAAAATTTGTATCGAAGGTCAACGGAGATGCAGAATCATGTTAACTATGTTAGGAACTGTTTTTTCTGGATCTAATTTTTTTTCTTACCCCCCCCCGTTTTTATATTTTTTTTTAACGTGAAAATACGACTTTAGTGACGGTATTCTAGTGCTCACGGATTTTTTTTTATTATGAAGGAAAATTTCTATCTATCTATCTAAAAGCCCTCAGGGAGTTTCCTCTGACACATGTTGCTGGTAGATCACCTATTGTGTCTATTAGTTGGACCTGAGATATAGGGGGCTCTTGGAAATGATAGGGGTCCAACCTACTAGCTAACTCTTTTTTTTAAATTCTAGCATCCATTCAACGCAAGTTATTCTTCTATCTCAATTATCAATCCCGATTTGCAAATTTACAAGACTTTTTATTAAACAGCCATATTAGTGTAGCTATAATCTGTGCATTAAGTTATTCATAACGGACAATATATGCCACATACATTTTTATTTTATTTTTTAAATTTAAATAACAAACATAAAATATATAATGGTGGGATTGGGTAGGAGGGAGACAGACAGATAAACTCGCCGCCGCTAAGAGAAGAGATATCCCAGAGGCGGCGCGATAAGAGAACAGCGGCGGAGCGAACTGCTATAAAGTAGCAATCGCTGGCTGCTACTGTACTGATTAGGGAACGCCCAGCTCCCACGTCACTTCGTCTTCTTCTGCCATTTTTTTTCTTTTCTCTCTTTTTATTACAGCAATGCTCTTGTGTCTCTTAAATTGCTTAAGAGGCCTTTTTATTTATAACAACTGGCTTTATCAGGCGGATCGCTGCATTGCAAGATGGAAAATATTCAAAATATCCGATCACAAGTAAAACCGTTTCGTGCTTAATTTAATTCTAGATGTTCCTATATACGATAACGATTAATAATTCTAGATGTTCCTATATACGATAACGGTTAATAATTCTAGATGTACCTATCTACGATAACGGTTAATAATTCTAGATGTTCCTATATACGATAACGGTTAATAATTCTAGATGTTCCAATATACGAAACGGTTAATAATTCTAGCTGATCCTATATAAGATAACGGTTAATAATTCTAGATGTTCCTATATACGATAACGGTTAATAATTCTTGATGTTCCTATATACGATAACGGTTAATAATTCTTGATGTTCCTATATACGATAACGGTTAATAATTCCAGATGTTCCTATATACGATAACGGTTAATAATTCTAGATGTTCCTATATACGATAACGGTTAATAATTCTAGATGTTCCTATATACGATAACGGTTAATAATTCATTAGAACTAATAAAGAACAATACCTGTTACAATATGCGAAAAAATGAAAATTAATTTGAGATAAAAGTGATGACAAAATGTGTGAAATTTAGGTATTTTAAAATTGAAGAGGGTTTTCGTTGACCGTAGTATATGTATATCTTAGGCGAGAAGTTGGTTGGGGGGTGCGGTCAAAAAGTAAACTTATATATTTGTGCCGATGTTTCGGCCTAAGTTTTAGGCCATCTTCAGGGCTAAAAGAAAAACAAAATAACAACAATGAAAAACGACAGAGGCAGTAACAGTAACAGTAAAAAAAAAAATGATAAAAACAGAAATTACAAGTAAGATAAAAAAAAGTATTAAGTATAAAAAGAAAAAAGATAACACTAAATTACATGATACAAGTGACAAATGAAAAAGTAAAATAAAATAACAATGTAAAAATTAATTGAAATTAAAATATATGAAACCTATTAATTAAAAAGACAAATAGTATGAAGGTTTGGGTAATATGTAAAGCATAAAAAGATAGTTATGATGTGACAAGTTATGAACACATCATTATATTATATTAAAAAGAGAGGAGTTCTTCTCAATATAAAAAGCTATGGCATTATCTTAGAAGGTCTTCGTAAAACAAGTTGATTATCAAATAAAGTCTAACCACTTACCCTTGTAAGACTAACCGCGAGCTAAAATGGTCTTTGCATGCCTCTGTGATTCATTAAATTTAAGTAAAGAAAAGTTTTTATGAATCAAGGACGATTACATTATTATATTATCACACATTACATTATTTTATTTTATTTTTTTTTAAGACAAACAAGTTACACTGTTGAGAGAATGAATAAAGAGATAGTAAAATACTTTTCGGGATTTGATGTATAAGTGAACCGGATTGACAACTTGGAATTAGATAAATAAGTATTTTTTAGGCTTTAATTTAATTTATTTTATATATTTATTCTTCAATTGTGCTATTTACATGCACAATTAATTAAATGTTATTTAATTCTTATTTTTTAATTATATTTATCATATATATCTTTTTTTATTTTAATTTTTAATTTTTATACCTATTGCTTTTAGATAATCTATTGTTTGTAAAATGTATATGTATGTAGTTACCATATTATAAGGTATATATACCTTATATTCCTTGTTAATGCATTAATTTAATACGCGTTATGTTGTGAGGTGATGCGCATAGAAATACATGCACACACAGCAGGGATTACTGCAATGTGATAAACATTTTCCATTTCAACTTTTCCTAAACCGAGTATATACAATGATTCAGGTAAATTTTTCGGTATAAAATAAAATTATCAAATATTATAAAGGGGCGTATAATTCTTATTATATACTTATTAACAATACATTTTTGTAATTACACAGTGAAACTTATACATTCGGAGTATCTGATGAAGAATCCAAGCCATTGAACCCAACAGATTTTAGTAGAAATAGGATCCGTGGAAATTCCTTAGCATTTAGCCCAACCATTATCCAGTTCGCTCCTCATGATAACCATCTCTCCGAACTTCTGGTGTCTAATCGGCCTGGTATAGGCTGGTTTCTTATAGCCTTAGATCTGGTTCAGAAAATGAGCACCTAATAGCTCCAAATACTAGTTTATTATAATTTTATAGCCAAGTTAATAGATTAAATACATTCTGATGAGTGAATTTCAAAAGAAGATTATTATTAAATTTAAATTTAAATAAGTGCAAATATGACCAGAGAACGGATTTTTATCATATTTAATTCAATCACGTTTATATTTTCTTTTATAATACGAAGCAATAGATTAAGGAATAAAAGAACCACTCAATCCCACATTTATTTAATTAATCAAATTTTTTTTACAAAATCATTACTAAAATGCATTATTTTATTGTAAAGTTTCGGTCCTAATTTTTGAAAAAAAATTATTGTTAAATATTAAAAGTTTTATTAGTTATTTATAAACCATAATTTAATTTTAAATTATTTATTTATTGTTACTTTATTGCATCTACTCTGCAGGGTCTTTTACCATTATCAAAGACGTTCTTGTAGAATTTCACTATTTTAAAATAT
This sequence comes from Rhaphigaster nebulosa, assembly GCA_948150685.1. Classification (NCBI taxonomy): domain Eukaryota; kingdom Metazoa; phylum Arthropoda; class Insecta; order Hemiptera; family Pentatomidae; genus Rhaphigaster; species Rhaphigaster nebulosa. The sequence goes on along the minus strand of OX411306.1, from coordinate 238,437,167 downwards.
GGAATCGGTGGGTCGGGATGGCCGAGTGGCTTAACGCGCTGGCAATAGTGCACGTTACTTTAATTTAATTTAATTAATAATTAATTAAATTCCTCAAGCAATTAATCACCCCTCTCCCCCGGGTATGTGAGGTTCGTCAGCCAACTGGAGGCAACTCGCACAGACCGGGCGTAGGAGTGATGATCCCCTGCCCCGTGTACCAAAATTGTGAATCGCGTTTTGGTTTTCCAGGATGTAAAATAGCCGCCCGAAGGTTTGGTCCATGGACGGTCTGCTTCGGAGAAAGAAATATAGATCCTCGTGAGCCTACTGACCTCGGACAGCTATAATCCATGGATCTTGACCGATTTTTCCTTTTTCCTTAAACCAGCGTAGACCTGGCGAACCAATTTAGGGATTTTTGTTTTATTTCGCATTCAAAATACAACACAAATCTACTAAATACGAATCAACATCAGTAATACAATTGAAATTCTCAATGTCAAAAAATCGCCAAGATTTTACAAGATACAAAAATCTACTAGAGATATCAAAAACATTCCACAAATAATCACAGAACCCATAATAAAATCGATCAATTTTCTTCATTAAAAAAAAAATAATCTCCTCACAATTATCTCATTATATTTTCTCTTTACCATCCGGGTCAATACTTATAAAAAATGAAAAAAAAAAAAATTACCAAATTCCTCTAAGGAATATTCCTGACAAATTTGGTTCTGACTAAGGCATTTTTGATGATACAGGACGAACAAAGCGTCGTTTTTCCTGACTTCAAGAAACATTTGGACCAAATTTAAAGAAAATCCCGGACGCGTTTGGTCGTTATCGCGTAACAAACAAACTAAATGCCAAACGGTCGAATTGGAACAGAATCTTGCTTACGCTCGGGCAATAATTCAAATATTTATTAATTAAGCGGGATAAAATTTCATTTCAAAAATTGTAAACATTTCACAGTTTTAAGTATTATGACTCTTATTTTTAAATAAAAGCAAGTCCGTTTTTAAATCTTTTTTTTTTTTTTTTTTTTTTGTAGTTCTGCCAGAATCATAATGCATTTTATCTTCTATATGAAGCACAAAATATATTTCTAATGATGATAAGGATTTCCTTGAATTTTATTAGTACTCAGTACTTTCAAGATGCGGTACTCTCCCCCCACCCCTCCATCGAGCAGGTCAGCGAACCAGCACCCAATAAAAGCCCAATTAGCAATCCCTGAAGCCGCCTCTGAAGGCTAGAAGACCCAACAAGTCTGGAGCAGTGAGGTCCTTAGAAGGACACTCCAGCACCAGCCATTACTCCTTAACTGATAGTCGCTTCTAGTTTTTGTCTCGGAGGGGCGACATCGGAATCCCATCTTCTACGAAGATATCAGGCGTCATGTGGCGAGGCATCCACCACCGAGAAGGGTTCTAACAGGAAGCTGGCTGAAGAATGGCTGCCCTTGGCAGATGGTGGACGATGGATAGTTAATGGTGAAATATCGAATAACACAGGCCAACAAAAAAAATTTTTTTGAAAACTTTTTTAACTTTAATAGTTGATCTTTATAGATTTTTATGTGCTGAATCTAAATCTGGCCTTAGTTTTTTTGTATCACCCATAGTTTTCCGTAGGTTTCAGGCTCATCAAACATCCTAACTATTTAAACTTCTGTAACATGTTAGCTACAATAGAAACATACTCTGGGTCTTTTTCATTTCCCAAGAACTTTGTAACGACTTGCTTGAATGATACCCATGCTTCTTTCTCATTTAAGGTCATTATGGATTCAAAGTTAACATCAAACATCATTTTTCTAATGTCAGGTCCGACAAAGACGCCTTCTTTTATTTTAGCTTCTGAAAGGCGTGGAAACTTTTGGCAGAGATACTTGAAACATGGTCCATCTTTAGGTAAAGCCTTTACAAATTGTTTCATGAGGCCTAAGACTGAAAGCTGTTCAATATTTTAAAAATCGCTTAATTTAATAAATTTAACTATAAAATGTGAAGAAATTGTGGGTGATACAGCTTTTTTAATATCATATTTGGATTCAGCACCCTAAAAACTACAGCAATAAGGTATTTTCAGTACAAAATTTTTTTCATCGTTGGCCTGAGTAATAATGCACATTATGTTGCATTCACAATTCAAAATTTTTAACATCAGCAGTTTTAATAGTTGGACCCTTATCGTCCCAAAGAGCTACCAATCCACAAATATCAGGCAAAACAATGGGCATCATGGAAATGATCAACCAGCAACATGTAATATAAGAAACACCCTTGGGACTTATATGAAGAACTTAACTTGTGTCTAATGTTCATTGTTGCAAAAACACAGTTTTTGAGTCGTACCCCTTTCAAGCAGCATGTGCGAAGTAGCATTTCCAAATCAATTGTCACCTTTTCCAATTCAATTTCGACCTTTTCCATTTCATTTGTATCTTTTTCCATCTCAATTATCACACAACCGGACATGAATATTATTATTTATTATATCTTTGAAAAAAAAATACATTTTAATTACAGTGACTTTTGAAATAATTTTATCATGTCTTCGAATTTTTTTTTCGTTTATTACATAATTGATATTAAGTGCTAATTTCAATTTGCTAGTGTCAAATTTACTACCGAAATTTACTTAATTATTAGTTTTCGAAATTCTTCGGTATAAGTATCGTTAAACTAGGTTTTCAAGGCCGCTGTTTTCGAATTTATTATCGGATTTCCTATCGCGCATGCGCATTTCGATTTTACGTTGTTATTGAAATTTTCTATAATAAAGGGATCGTTTATTAATTAAATAATGAAAAATGATGTTAATTGATAATTTTGACAATGAAAATAATAAAAATTAAAATGATGCGAAAAGAAAGAAAGGAAGATTATGATTTATATACAAGATGTAATAAAATACCCGAAAAATTCTAACAAAAATAACTACAAGTATGAAGATGTAGGAGTATGACAAGTATATCAAGATTATTATGATAAAAAATTTAATATAAATAATAAAAAATGATGTTAATCAATAATTATGAAAATTTAAATAATACAAATAGAAAGAAAGAAAAATTATGAAATATACATAAGATATAATAAAATACACTAAAAAAAATAAAATAAATAAGATATTATGATCTCAAAGCTTAAAGATATAGATAATATAATATAATCGTAAGTTAATATCATATGTAGAGAAAAAATGAAGAAGGATAGAAAAATAAGAGGAAAGAAGAACATGGAAAAATGAAGTCCATTCAATTGAAGACTACGCCAACGAAGACGCGGGTAACAGCTAGTTAGTAAGTATTGAGTGTATATATATATATATATATATATATATATATATATATATATATATATATATATATATTTATGCTATTTTCATAAATTCTTAATGCTATTTTATCATTATTTCTACTGTTTTAATATATACATGTATATATATATATATATATATATATATATATATTTTTTTTTTTTTTTTTTTTTTTTTTTTTTTTTTTTTTTTTCTGTTGGCTCTATAGACTTTGAAGATCAGTGGGCGCGCGATGTGCTGTTCTTACAGACATGTATTGCTTGCGGGAGCACATACAGCCTGGAGGGGGTTACCCAACCTCACGTTGCTGCGAACCATGGTGCAGGCTGCCCATTGCTCCATAACCGGTCCCTTTGGGACCAATTCGGCAGTGTCCTTCCCACCGACTCACTCGGGTTCAAGGGCAGTGACAAATCGGTCTAGATCCACGGATTCAGCAGGTGCACGAGGACCTATATTTCTTTCCCCGAGACAGACCGTCCATAGACCAAACCTCCGGGTGGCTATTTTATGTCCTGGAAAACCACAACGCGATTCACAATTAAGGTACACGGTGTACTCCTATGCCCGGTCTGTACGAGCAGCCTCCAGTAGGCTGACGGGGCTCACATACCCGGGGGGAGGGGTGATAAATTTCTTGAATTATTACTTTAATTAAATTAAAGTAGTGCCGGGGTCGGGATTCGAACTCACAACCTTTGAATTTGTGAGTAGGTGCACTTTTGCAAGCGCGCTAACCCGCTCGGCCACCCCGATCCCATATATATAAAATGAATAAGGATAACAACATAAGAGGGAAGAAGATTATGGAGAAAATGAACTGCGTTAAATCGAAGACTACGTATATATATATATATATATATATATATATATATATATATATATATAAGTTATAGTCTGGAGCTTATCATTATTGTACTTAATACACAAATCAACTATGTAAACAATGATAAGTGTATTCAAGGAGGATTATTAAGAGGAATATAGCAATATTGATTTAGTCTTTGTGCGTGTTCTTTCTATAACATTTTATTTTTTTTATCAGTTTTAACTCGTGGTCACTTAACTTATATGTATCATATATATATATATATATATATATATATATATATATATATATATATATATATTAAAACAGTAGAAATAATGATAAAATAGCATTAAGAAGATAAGACAGGCTTAGCTATACTCCTTAAGGCCCGCCATTTCCAGAAGCTAATAGAATGAAAGAGTGGTCACTAAGAGGGAGCGATTATGTTCGCCACGGCCACATCCATCAGCTATTGCCTCATCTCGGCTATTATTGTCCAGGCAGTGGCGTTCCCACGATCTATGCCTCTTATATCTTGTCCAGGAGCGAAAAATGGATTTCGATTCGTTCCAAAATCTACGAAAATTCCTTTTTCCATTATCGCAAGTAATAAGTTGAGTTCGATAAATTGCGATGTGATGAGAGAAGTAAAGATACTCGCTATCATTAACTAGGTTCGACTCGCGTATATTACGAGGAAGTGTGAAATAATTAATTGGATTATTAAGTGCATATTAATTAAATACTGATTAAAACGTTGGAATCAGCAATGTATAAAATATACAATGAAGTAACATCACACAGAGTTCCTGCATGGGAAAAAGAAATAATCAATGACTCATAAGGAAACATAAAATATATATATATACATTAAAATCTGGTGCGCTGTGTGCATCACACAATTTTCACGTAACACCCTTAATTGTCGCAATACTTGAAGCTTGTTTGTAATACGTGAAGTTGACAACAACAGAGTTCGGTCGCATCCGTCTGCTTTCGGATACACTCGGCATTCTATATATGGTCCAGTGTTGTAGTCCTTCTTAAGATACTCTTAGATAATTTCTAATTCTGGTTCAGTGTAGACGATTTTTTTTTTAATTTAAGAATTCAATTACTTTTTCATAAGATCATGCTCATAATTTACTATTAAATGCATAATCTGAATTATGTAAAAATAAAATTTTCTTTTCGTCACAAATTTTTTTCCCTGCATTTTCTCGGTCATTAATGCATACATGAAAATTTAAAGGGCTATCTTTAGGAATGTTTCATCAAAATCATCAGATATTTTTTATTAGAAAAATTGTAAAACCGATAATATTAAGCGACACTTCCGGAAAGTCGATTTTAATGAAAAAGTTGCTGAAACATTCCAGGTATCTTTAAATAGGTAATTATCATGAATTCGTAATTTCAGTAATAATAACTAACATTATATAGGTAATTTCAGTCTCGTTATTGAGTTATACTGTTCACATACACACAGACATATTTGGTCTCAAGGGATCTTAAAACTTGTATTTTCGTTGATAACTCGTTGATAACTTCCCTTACTATATAAGTGAAAATAAAAATAAACGATAAACAGAAAATTATGAATAAATTACAAGGGACAGGAAATGATTAAGGGAAAGGAATCGACGTTTTTGAGCTGTTATGCAAAACGATCCAGATTATTTCGCTTAAATAGCACTTCATTACCACGGCCCTCTTAATCGGCTCTAAGTGCTTCATTGCGGCTCTATTTAATAGCTCTAATCTTATTGGCTCTTACCTTGTTAGCTTATTTCCCATTGGTTGGCCATTTATTTCGGTTGGATTTTATTGCTCGATAGATACTGGCAGTTTCTATCAATATTATCGTACATTGACAAAAATATAACTGTATTTTAAAATACCTTTTTGTTATATTTTCGAAGGAATAACAATCATTCATTATCACTGTGTATCCAGACACAGACTAACAAAAACAATTATGATTCACCAAATAAGGTCAGATCAGAGTTAAAACTAAAAAAAAGAAACAAACTATAATTCGATATAAAATATGGCATCATTCGAGCATCAAATTAGTATTTTTTAATTTTAACTATTGACTATAGTGTCAACAAATTTTCAACAAAACATTATTTTTTCTTTCTCAAATTACTGAAATGAATCAGATAAAAAATTTTTAATTCATATTAATAAATTTGGAATTTAAAAATCATAAACAGTTCGATATGAAAACTAAAATGCACAGTTTAAATACTATAATATTATTCTCTCAGATATCAGAAAATAAAAGTCATATCTTCTCTTTGATATGACTTTTATTTTCAAGGTCAAACAAAACTCTTGGGAAATCATCGATACGGAGGTATATTATTAGATTACCGAGGGCGCTGATCATGAAAACAATATCGATTTTAATATCGCGACTAAAGGTATCGATTTGTTTTAACACTGGGGATACCTCGATATGGAGATCGTTTATTAGGTTATCGAGAGTGCTGATAATGAAAAAAATATGTATTTTAATATCACAACATCGGGTATCGATTTATTTTAACGTTTTGGCTATCAACAATATTGAGGTTGTTTATTAGGTTTTCGAGGTTGCTGATAATGAAAAAAATATGAATTTTATATCACAACTATATCGATTTATATATCGGGTATCGATTTATTTTAACATTTCGGATACCATCGATATGGAGGTCCATTATTTGGTTGCTGAGGGTGCTGATAATAAAAAAAAATATCGATTTTAATATCGCGACTTAACGTATCGAATTAATTTAACATTGCGGATATTATCGATATGGAGGTCGTTTATTAGGTTACCGAGGGTGCTGATAATGAAAAAATATCGATTTTAATATCGCGACTTAACGTATCGATTTATTTTAACATTTCGGATATCATCGATATGGAGGTCCATTACTAGGTTACCAAGGGTGCTGATCATGAAAAAAATGTCGATTTTAATATCGCGACTTCGCTTATCTATTTATTTTAACTCTTCGGAAATCAGCGATAAGAAGTTCCATTATTTTGGTTGCCGAGGGTGCGATGGTATCCGAATTATTAAAATAAATTGATACGTGAAGTCGCGATATTAAAATCGATTTTTGTTTTGATTATCAGCACCTTCGGTAACCTAATAAACGACCTCTTCTTTATATTTCGATTTATTTTAACATTTCGGATATCATCGATATTGAGGTCGTTTATTAGGTTACCGAGGGTGCTGATAATGAAAGAAAAAATCGATTTTAATATCGCAACTTCACATATCGATTTATTTTAACAATTCGGATATCATCGCACCCTCGGCAACAAAATAATGGGCCACCATATCGATGATTTCCGAAGAGTTAAAATAAATCGCGATATTAAAATCGACATTTTTTTCATGATCAGCACCATTGTAACCTAGTAATGGACTTCCATATTGATGATATCCGAAATGTTAAAATAAATCGATACGTTAAGTCGCGATATTAACATCGATTTTTTTTTCATTATTAGCATTCTCGGTAACCTAATAAACTACCTCAATATCGATGATATCTAAAATGTTAAAATGAATCGAGATATAAAGAAGTCTTAGAACCAAATTCATAAAAACGGACAATCCTTTTTCCTTTGTTTCTGTAAATTAATAACTATTGGTTGCATTGAATCACAATAAATATCATTTCAAAAGGCTAATATTAACTATAATATTGCTATACTGTTAATAAATATTAAAAATATAATTAAACATTTTTTACACTATCTGAGAGAATCTGACTAACAATAGTTAAGTATAAATACCAGTATAGTATTACTGTATGTACTATACACTGCTATAATACACTGAAAATCTTATGTTGTATTATATTGAAAATATTATGTTAAACCGAAGACTCGTTATTGCATTGCCAGACGACGACTAATAAAATCAACGAAGAACTGAGAAAAAAAAAACGGACTTGGATATAGCCATTGACACAACTCGGTGACTCAGCAAAGGAGAGCTTTGTGATACGGTGGACATGAAGACCCATGGGGTTTATGCTGTGTCACCACTTCCAAGCATTTCTACCATCTGACGTCTCCATTAACAGGGTCCGGCATAAAAAAAAGAAAAGAAGAAGAAGAAGAAGGAAAATATAAACATTTACACCATTTCTGCTACAACGAAGGCACATTCTTGTTATCCCGTTGGTAGATTCACTGCCTATATCTAACAATGGATTTTCAAGAGACTTATTCTTTATAACTAATAATTTTTTTTTTTTTAAACTTAAAATCTTTATTCAAAAACCTGCCTATTATCTTATCAATCAGTGAATAGGATCTATGACAACATGGTATGAGAAGCAAGAGGGGGAGCAGTGCCCAGCGGCCCCTCCTGGCGTGATTTCAACATGAATTGTTAACCGAGGAGATCCCTCATCCAGCTTCTTTCCCTCATCGAATCGTTTGTTCTGGGTCCGTATGTGTTTATTAACAGTTGGCATGTGAAGGTCAGTATGTAAAGTTATATTGCTGATATGTTGCTAACATAACCAAGGTGCATTTCATATTGTTCTGAAAGTTTTTCCTTAAAATATTTGAAGTTTGTTAACGTACTTGTATCTCTGTTTAGCGGTCCTATATATCTTTGATGCGTAGATCAAAATAGGTTTCAGTGAGTGTATGTTCGACAGGAGTGAATAAAGAAGTATTAGTGTTTGGTTTAGGGTTTTAAATAAGTGGAATAACTAAGAAATAAACCTCTAAATGATGAATTTTTAGTGTGAACTCATTTCATAAAAAAAAAAAAAAAAGCTAAAATTACTAAGCAACAGACCGATTGTTTATGACAGTTGTCCAAATAATCTATAAAATTTCAATAATTCGATCATAACATTTTGTGAGAGGAAAAAAAAAGTTATAAACAAGTAATTTTTCCTCAGGACAAAATTTAAATACCCTTCCAAATAATTTAAAATAGAGTTCCATTCATAATCGTGGTATAAAAAAATAAATAAATACAACTAATACATCGTGAGATGACTTATAGATTCAGCTAATTAAGGATTGATAAATTATTTGTCTCTTCTATATATTTTTTTTTAAACTATTTTCGAATGCTATATATTCATCTTCAGTTCAAAAAATACACAAAAATTCAAAATACAGTTTTGTATTATTGAGCATATTAAATTAAATGTAATATAAATTAGTATTATAAAACATTTATGAAATATGAATTTAATTAAGACAAGAAATCAAATGCATCAATTGACATCCGCATGATGGTATAGAAGGATCAATCTAATTAGGGATATGAATCATAAATTCATCAAAGACTCAGGAGTTAAATTAATACATCACGTTGAAAACAGTCTCAAATTAAATATATATGAAGCATTTGAAATAATAAAATCCTTCAAATCCAATCCAGATTTTTGCTTAAATGACCAAATAAATATCTACAATAGTCCAATCTTAAATTTATTCCCATCTATAACGGAAAAAACAATTACTCACCGGCATTACTGGAAAAATCCTGACACTTAAACCGTTTACCTAAAAACATCCTGCCTACCTCTCGTTCATTGTTAGTTCAATGCGAGAAGAAACCAGTACAAACTTTCTGTTTGATATAATCCATTTAAACCTTGGTGAGTACCAACATGTATTCGATTTCTTGTCTTAATTATTCATAATTCATAAATGTTTTATAATACTGATTTATATTAATCTAATTTAATATGTATAATAATACCAAACTATATTTTGTATTGCTTATTTTTGAATTTTTTGTGTGTTTTTAGAACTGAAGATGAATGTATAACATTCGAAACTAGTTTTCAATAAAACAAATTTATAGAAGTGGCAAATAATTTATCAATCCCTAATCAAATACATGTTGGTAAAAAGTTAGAAATGATTTCTTGTCTTAGTTAAATTCGTAATTCATAAATGTTTTATAATACTGATTTATATTAATCTAATTTGATATGTATAATAATACCAAACTATATTTTGTATTGCTTATTTTTGAATTTTTTGTGTGTTTTTAGAACTGAAGATGAATGTATAACATTCGAAACTAGTTTTCAATAAAACAAATTTATAGAAGTGGCAAATAATTTATCAATCCCTAATCAAATACATGTTGGTAAAAAGTTAGAAATGATTTCTTGTCTTAGTTAAATTCGTAATTCATAAATGTTTTATAATACTGATTTATATTACATTTAATTTAATATGTATAATAATACCAAACTGTATTTTGAATTGCTTATTTTTGAATTTGTGTGTGTTTTTAGAACTGAAGATGAATGTATAACATTCGAAACTAGTTTTCAATAAAACAAATTTATAGAAGTGGCAAATAATTTATCAATCCCTAATCAAATACATGTTGGTAAAAAGTTAGAAATGATTTCTTGTCTTAGTTAAATTCGTAATTCTTAAATGTTTTAAAATAATAATTTATATTACATTTAATTTAATATGTATAATAATACCAAACTGTATTTTGAATTGCTTATTTTTGAATTTGTGTGTGTTTTTAGAACTGAAGATGAATGTATAACATTCGAAACTAGTTTTCAATAAAACCAAAATTATAGAAGTGGCAAATAATTTATCAATCCCAAATTAGATTGATTCTTCTATAGCATCATGCGGATGTCAACTGACCAATCAGATTGATCCTTCTATACCATCATGCGGATGTCAACTGACCAATCAGATTGATCCTTCTATACCATCATGCGGATGTCACCTGATCCAGATTCAGAGTTCAGATTTTTTTTCTTGATGATCAACTTATCTATTTTTGAAAAGGATACACCTGTGGTTCATCTATAAAAGTTTCCAAGTTATAATATGTTCTGGATCTAACCTAATGGAAACTTTTTGAGTAATTAATTAATCATGTTTTGTAAAACTGTAGTTACCTAATTCTAGAACTCGTCCAACGATACGTATAATAATTCGAAAAAAAAAAGAAGAAGGTATTAATGAATTATAAAAAATTATAAACGAATTATAAAAAGGAATAAGGTATTTTTTAATATATGTATTATAAGTGGTGGACTCGAGAATGGACAGATATCTGAAAATTGCGCTGCCTTAAAAAATAAAAATTGTGAAGTTTGAAATTATTTTATAACTTAAAATAATATAAGAAGATGCATCCATAAACACACTTTTAAATTACAAAGAGCCATTAAAAAAAAATGAGATTTGGTATTATGAAGCACTCCAACAAGTTTTAAAAATTAAATATGCAGCACAGAACAACGTTTTTATTTCAATTATATTCAAATTTTTTAATAACCAATCCTTTATTATCACAAATTGAATAAATAATAACTAGAAATCAAATAGGAATAAATTGATTAATATAAACAAACATTATAGGAAAGATTTACCGCACTTAAAAGTAAAAATTAAAAAAGTTCTTGTTATTATAATCAATCGGAAATTAGCAAGAGGGACCTCCTTTCCCCTCCGCCATTAATTAATCGGTCGAAAGCAGTCTCATTGAAGCCGATAACGAACTTTTCAACTCGTTTATCCGACTTGGAATTACTTCTCTCTTCATCAATCACTCCTCTGAAATATAGGCTTGTCGAAAATTATAAATCGTTAGCTTCCTGGTTTTTAAAAATGAAATTCGTTGTATTCGATGAAAGGGGGTGGAATGGTTTAATGTTTACATTATGGCCTTCTAATGGGCTTTTAAACTCGAATGCTTTCGCTGATTGGGGCAAATCGATCTGCCTCCACTCAGGCCCGGGAAGTTGAAGGTACTGCTGTCTGATTAAACCACTAATAGGCTGGCAGCCAATTATATTATAGAGAGTAAGGTTAATTGTGTTTGCGTAAATTCATAATGAATAATAATGAATTTACGCAAACACAATATATATACATATATATACATTAAAAATGCAAGAAATAAAACACTGAATAAATATTATATAAAGTTAATAAGAATAAATAACAATATAATCATAAAGAATAATCATAATAGTAATAATATATATACAAATAGTGCTTAGTAGTTATATATAAAAATTCGGTTTAACTTTGGATGTTATGGTACGCAGATAATTTGGTACTCTTAAATGAAGATACGGAAAATATTAAATTAAATACCAACAATGTTGATAAAAAAAGTTATGAGTGGGAGTAGGATAGTATTACTTCTAATACCATAAATGCTAAACATAAACATTGTAGAATATATATAAGGAGGATTATAAGAGAGAATAAATCAGTATGTTTTCAGAAGTCGAACAGTGAGTTTTATTTTCAACCTTTTCATTCTTTTTTTTTATTATTTTTTGTGTCACATCGCTTAACTTATATATATATGTATATATATATTTTTTATAGTATATATATATATATATATATATATATATATATATATATATATATATATATATATATATATATATATATATATATATATATATATCACAACAAATAAATACAAAATAAAAATATTTAAAAAAAATAAATACAAAAATTAAATCTAGATATTTGATTTACATCTGAATTTTAATGGCTTGAGGAAACACAGTATTTTTAAAAACAGCATTTTCTGATTTATTTTTTTGTTCAAAAGTCTCGTCATCCACAACAGTAGAGCACGAAAAATTTAAAATAACGAAAATGAAAACCTCATTTTTGCATATTCGATAGCTTGACATGGTAGGAATGATATAATAGAGAACACGTTTGAATACGTAGAAAAATTCAAGTATTTAGGATCTAAAATAGCCGAAAAGAAAGAAAGTCAGGAGGAAATCAAGGCAAAGTTAAAGAGGGGCTATGTTCGTTATTTTTCAGTTGCAAAATTACTTATGTCTATAAACTTTTGAAACTATTATTCTTTCAACTGTTCTTAATAGGCTGGTTATAGCGAAATGTAACCGCTTCTTTTCAACAACGCCTTAAGGCCTTCGAAAAAAAAAATATTTCGCAGAATATTTGGTTCGAAAAAAGCGTAGTCCATAGGCTACGTATTTAAGTCCATAGACGTATTTAGGAGAGTACATAATGAGGAATTTAAGTGATGGTATCGTGGCCAGGTAAAGTTGTTGGGCTTAGCAACGAACGAATCCCTAAAAAGTTTACAATCTCTGAATCGACTGATAAACGTCCAAGAACTAGACCAAAGCGTAGGTGGGAGAATTGCGTTAACTCTACCTTGTGAAATTAAGTTTTGAAGTGGGTGGGTTGAAGTAAGGGAGTAAATGGCGATTGATGTAATCGGCATCGAACCTTTGGGTTCCTAAGCCTTTATGCATTTATACCTGCACACATATGTAGCGTTATGGAAACAATAATCTGATTGTTTTGAATAGCACTCGAACGGAAGACCATTTATGTTTGGCAGGTTGTGAATAGTGCATTACTCGAAAATCCATACCGGTTCAACTTTGTTCGATAGGCTTACCTCAACAATCTGGTTGTTGTTCTCATTCGCTAGCTTTATAATTACATGCACAGATGCAAGGAGCTTTCAGTATTTTGCCATGCACAAATGAATGGGACAGAATGTATATGCAAGTGGCGGTAACGTAATGGAAGGCACCCGACTACTACACCAAGGTTTAATATTCACTAACAACCCACCAATGCGCTTAAGTAGATATGTAAGTACATTCCGTCCCTTAGGGTACTTACGAATCAAGTATTTAGGCTATTTATAATTTCTTACCATATGAATAAGAATTTACAAATTATATACCTTATATATAATTAAAATATAATGAAATATTTTTTTCATTATTTTGAGCTCACAATGTTTCAAAACATTCACGGGAACTGACTGAGTAAACTGAGCCATCAAACTTAAAAATCTGTCGTGAAGTTCGCTCAAAAGTCGTTAGATACGCTAATACGGACAGATTAATCGCATTTAATACAATATTTCTTTAGTTTTCTTACACTTACTACATTTTAGTAATATGGAAATGTCTGTAAAAATATTATATAACAATTGCGATATAATTTCAACCGTATTAAATAAAAGAGTTATTAAAAAAAAAAAACAAAAAAAAAACATACTTTTAGGTGGCAATATGCAGTTTTAATTTTTTTTACAGTTGCAGATGGTGTATGGTACTAAAATACAATGATACAATTTAATCCATCAAATGTGACCAATCAGTGTTATGTAGATTCGAAGATCTGAAGCCCTATATTTAAACATTACATATATTTTTAGGCCATTAATTTAGGCATAAGCCTAAAATATGCTTCATATTATCTTATTTGTCATTTATAATTTTTGTACACACGATATATTTCGAATAAATAAAAAAATAGTATATTGTTAACTTAAATTTTCTTTTCTTCAAATACATCATCACCGCTGCACAGTGGGAAAAATTGTCGATTTAGGAGCCAAAATTCTATAACTTTGATTAAAAGACAATAAACAAAAAATTAATTTTTTTTCATTTATGAGCATGGAATGTCCGTTATTAGTGAAAGTGAAAAAAATTATATCCAGGGTGTTTCCAGGCCTTTGAAATTTATTTTTTTCTTAATTATTTCATTACTTTATTTTAAATAAAACAGTTTATTACGTAGAGGACCAAAAAAAGAGGAAGAAATGAACTAATATTCTTCACTATAGAGCTTTCTACCTTATATAATTGCCTTCTTCAGGTATTTACTAAGTTTGCAAGATTTATAAATAATTATTACTTGAAGAAAAGAAAATTTAAGTAAACAATATACTATTTGTTTAATATATTTGAAATTTATCGTGTGTACAAAAATTATAAAAGACAAATAAGATAACATGAAGCATATTTTAGGCTTATGCTTAAGTTAATGGCCTAAAAATATAAGTAATGTTTAAATATAGGGCTTCAGATCTTCAAATCTATATAAACCTGATTGATCACATTTGATGGATAAAATTGCATCATGTTATTTTAGTACCATAGACCATATACTACTGTGAAAATAATTAAAACCATCTGTTGCCACCTTATTTATTTTTACAACCTTGTACGAAGTAAAGGAAGTATTGTAATCGCGAAAATTTTAGGTTTTTAGATTTAGACGGAAATATCCATTTTGACCATCCCTGAATCCATTTTGACTTGTTTCGTCATGGCGTCTGTACGTACGCTCGTATTTCGCATAACTCAAAAACGGTTAGCTGTATAAAGTTGTAATTTTGTATTTAGGATTGCTGTAAAATCTAGTTGTGAACCTCCCTTTTTGGTCACTGCTTGATTACCGGAAGTGGTACATTATTTGAAGGTGATAATTGATTTTAAATACTAATTATATTAAAATACTATGCAAAACTTCTCAAATTTAGTATTTATAACTTATATATTGATTTAAATAACATACCAGATTTTGGTCTAAATTGGAAAACCGGAAGCGGTACTTTACTTGAAGATCATATTAGACTATCATCAAAAATTATATTAAAATATAATGTAAAACATCTCAAATTTGGTAAATAGGACTTTTATATCGATATGAATGTATTTACTAGATTTTGGTTAAAATTCGTGAGTCAAAAAGGGTACTTTACTTGAAGGTCATAAGAAGCTTACATCAAAAATTATATTTAAATTAAAAATCATATGTTTCGGTAATAAAGGTTAAAAACGCAATTTGGTTTCCAACCCAATTAAACATTATTATTACTTGTTTTAAGTGTTAAAATTGAGTGTAAAATAATGGTTTTCCTCCTCATTTGTGAGATCAACAAGCCTGCAGCATGAGAATCAGATATTAGTTAAGTGGGTTTTTCCGCTTAAAATTTCCAAACTGTTGATTTCCAATAATTTATCCAGTGATATTGACAGTTTTATTTTTGTCACGGAACATGGAAAAATATCTTGGAAACTAGTTACCTACTGAAGGAAAACGACATATAATAACGTAATGAGACCTCCAGTAACAAAAGTGTGTGTCAATAGATGGATGTCGGGACGCCGAGTGTCAATTTTCGGAAACTAGTAACCAAATTCAGTATCACTTTTTGAGCCACGGATTTATAATTTAATAGGCGTACAAGGAAGTCATGTGTTGCCCACCTGAGATATTTTTTTTTCTTAATTTTAGTTTTATTGCATCTAATATATTTTAGAAATGTGGAAATGTCTGTAAAAATATAAAATAGCAATTGCGATATAAATTCGACCATATTAAATATAAAAGTTATTAAAAAAAAAATACGATGCAATCGAATACCACCTAGCAATCGATCTACCTAAATAGGGAATCGAAATACTCATGGCCCGGGGAAATCCCCAACATAATCACGGCGGCTGTGGATTGCAAGCTTTTGCCCCCCCCCCTCCCCTCTCCCCCTCCGCGACGTGACATTAATATCTAGGAGGCTCAACAGTTCCTCTTAGCATTCAGCCAGCGGCTCATTTGACATCTGTAGTACCGCGTCCAACTTGATTACAATAACTTCATTAGTCCGATATTCTATCTAATTTAATCATACACCGTCATAAAACTTAAATATTAAGTACCAAAGATATGTAGTAATAAAAAATAAAAAAAAATTAAATTCGCATTACATATAGAAATTATAAAATATATCATATAGTATATATAAAGAAATAATATAGTATATTAGTAATTCGACCCTAATTCTAGATTGATTTTCTATTAATCTTAACAACAAATAATATGGCAAAACTAATTTTCAGTTGACATCCGCATGATGGTATAGAAGGATCAATCTAATTAGGGATTGATAAATTATTTGCCACTTCTATAAATTTGTTTTATTGAAAACTAGATTCGAATGTTATACATTCATCTTCAGTTCTAAAAACACACAAAAAATTCAAAAATAAGCAATTCTAAATATAGTTTGATATTATTATGCATATTAAATTAAATTAATATAAATCAGTATTATAAGACATTTATGAATTATGAATTTAATTAAGACAAGAAATCAAACACATGTAGGTAATAAATTTAAAATGATTTCTTGTCTTAATTAAATCACCTATCACCTAATGAAATAATATTTTTATGTGTTATGTTTATAGGTAAACGGTTTACCTATAAACACCCCACCTTCTTTCATTGCTAGTTCAGTGCGAGAACAAACCAATACGAACTTTTCTGTTTGATATAATCTACTTAAATATTGGTGAATACCAACATCTATTTGATTTCTTGTCTTAATTAAATTCATATTTCATAAATGTATTATAATAATGATTTATATCACATCTAAATTTAGAATGTATAATAATATCGGGATCTTGATATTAGTAGCATTAGCAGATTAGTAGCACAGTGCCCTACCCACTGAGCTACCCAGCTCCCAAGACATGTCCAACGGCTTGACATGTAAAATGCAAAACAACTCGACAATTTTTGGTTTTTAACCTATGAATTCCTAAACGGTGTATTATATCGAAAAAGCTAAATTATTAAATTGAAGAACATTAAATTTAATTTGAAGAATACGAGAATATAATAATTTGGTTTAATGATGTCAAAAACGACGATTTCGTCAAAAACAGTGACAGAGTACTATGTTTGAGTCTACAGCTTGGAAATGACTGATTTAACAGAAAAAAATCAGAAAATAAAAGTTGTAGAGCATCAAATTTTGCGTCCATTGAGCAAAAAAAAATTTTAATTCGGTCAAGTAAACTTCTCGAAATTAGCGATTTCCCGAAACCCGGCAATTGGCATTTTAGCCCAGTTCGGTTTGCAAAAAATTGAGTCATTTCAATTTTCAGGTATGTTGCATGTATTATCCCTCCTGTAAATTTTTTTTTTTTACCTCCAACTCCTCGTACGTTTTAGCTATCTTGAAAAAACCCTAAGAAGAAACTTTTTTTTTCAGTTTTTCCAAAATAACTCGCTTCCGGCCCATTTAAGGTAAATATTTGTCATTACCAATTTTAAAGAACGTTAAATTTCATGCAAGTCTGCATATAACATCTTTAAATATTCCGGATAGCTACTGAGATACGGGGCCGTGAAAATCATCAAAAATGTCCTTTCACAAAAAATAATTCTAGAATGTCAAGGTGTTTTGGTCGCCATTTTGTATTTCAGCGGCTATAAGTTGGCAGATGTACATTTTTCATATCAGGACTGTGGACATATTCATTTATATGCTCAAACCTTTGTATGAAATGAGTCACTTTTAATTGTCACGGACTAGATGCTGGGTGCTGCCAGAACACGCACAGCCCCTACGGGCCACTAAATTTAATAATTAAATTATATAATATTGCATTATAGTAATAAAAATTAAAATAATTAAATTAATCGTTGAACATAGACATAAATTAATATTTCTGAAACAGTTTTCCTGATTATAAAGAAGGAATACGAAAATAGAATAGGTTAAACGCTTTTCCTTGTGGTGTTGTATACCAAAATAGAGTAGTTATATGCAATTGATTTGATTCTAAAATTAACTCTTTTGGTCATTCAAACATCTTCAATCAAATACAGTCTGAATTCCAATCAACTAGGTAAAAAAATGCATGTTTGAGCATACCCAAAGTGTTATTAACGGTATATTCAGTGTTGATTCCTTTTTACTTCCTTGTACGAAGTAAAGGAAGTATTGTAATCGCGAAAATTTTCGGTTTTCAGATTTCAACGGAAATATCCATTTTTACCATCCCTGAATCTATTTTGACTAGTTTTGTCGTGGCGTCTGTACCTACGTACGTTCGTATCTCGTATGACTCAAAAAACTGTTAGCCGTAGAAAGTTGAAATTTTGTATTTATGATTGTAAAATCTAGTTGTGAACCTCCCTTTTTGGTTACTGCTTGATCACCGGAAGTGGTACTTTACTTGAAGGTCATAATTGATTTCCATCAAAAATTAGATTAAAATCCTATGAAAAACTTCTCAAATTTAGTATTTATAACTTATATATTGATTTAAATAACATACTAGACTTTGTTCTAAATTGGAAAACCGGAAGAGGCACTTTACTTGAAGGTCATATTAGACTTACATCAAAAATTATATTAAAATATAATGTAAAATATCTCAAATTTGGTAAATAGGTCTTTTATATCGATATGAATGCATTTACTACATTTTGGTTCAAATTGGTGAGCCAAAAAAGGTACTTTACTTGAAAGTCATAATAAGCTTACATCAAAAATTATATTTAAACTAGTATACCCGAGCGAGAACTCTCGCAATAGATATCTTCTAATCCCTAATTTCAAGTATAAGCGATATTAGGGAATCATATTTATTCGTATAAACAATATAATATTATTAAGAAAGTTTATTTAACACACATATTTGGTGAAGCTACATAGTTTGTAATGACTATGTTGAAGTTACAGTTCATACTTATTAAGTACTTAAAGCTTATCCCATTGGAAAACATCTCTTCAATTTAGCAGTTAGGCAATTAGATTCAGCTATACCGTTTTTTATATGTAGTATTTATACTTAACAGTTACCTTAAGGGTTGGGCATGGAAACAAAATATAATTTCCCACTCATTAAAAGTTTTTGTAAACAGACTCAAATTGATATAAAGTTGCCATGACAACGACACGTACGCAAGATGGCATAGGGCCCGTGCGGACCTATATCGTGCATTCTCTCAAAAACGGTAGGTTTTTAAGCTTTAAAACAATGGACCAGTATGGTCCAAAGGACCATACATGATCTTGATGCCCGCGTCAAAATCTCTAAAACCCAACCTATCCCGTCTCGATCCGTCGACTCTCAGTCGTCAAAGTTTTGAAACCTTCCAGTTTTTTCATCACTTTTATTTAAGCCCTAGTAAGAATTTAAGAAACAAAATCGGGATTCGTCACTTCTCTGTGAAATTCCCTTTCTTTTGATACCTCATTCATCAAAATCCATCGCTCCTGAGAGCCGGAAAAGGGATCTATACTACCGTAATAATATATAGTAGTGATTAAATACATAAATCATATGTTTCGGTAATAAAGGTTACAAAAAAAATTTGGTTTCCAATCCAATTAAACATTTTTATTACTTGTTTTAAGTGTTAAAATTTAGTGTAAAATACTGGTTTTCCTCCCCATTTGTTTGTGTGTGTGTCAATAGATGGATGTCGCGACGCCGAGTTTCGTTTTTGAGATACTGCAATCTTCGGAAACTAGTAACCAAATTCAGAATCATTTTTTGAGGCACCGATTTATAGTTTAATAGGCGTACAAGGAAGTCATGTGTTTTCCACATCAGATATTTTTATTTAAAGGGAGAAGTTGATCGGGGGTGCGGTCAAAGAAATAGACTTAATAAGTTTGGTCTTATATAATTGTGCCTACGTTTCGGCCTAAATTTTAGGCCATCTTCAGGGCTAAAATGAAAACAAAATAACAACAATGAAAAAATAGAAAAGAGGCAGTACCAGTAACAGTAAAAATGATAAATGATAAAAACAGAAAATACAAGTAAGATAAAAAATATAAAGAATAAAAAGAAAAGGATAACACTAAATTACATAATACAAAAGACAATTGAAAAAATAAAATCAAATAAAATAAATGAAATAACAATGAAAAAATTAAAAATTAAAAAAATTAAAAATTAAAAACAATGCGATATTTACACAGGGAATAGTGAAATATATGAAATCTATTAATTAAAAAGACACATAATATGAAGGTTTGGTAATGTGTAAAGCATACATCACCCATCATAAATATTCCATCCTTCCATTCCATATCAGCATCATCACCCAACATAAATATTCCATCTCTTCCCGCAACCAGACTGCCTCTAAACTCTCAGAACACGCTTTATCCTTAAACCATACTTTTGATTTTGACAGTACTTCAATCCTCGCCACAGTCCCTAACCATGACAAACGACTCCTCTCAGAAAGCATCTTCATCCAATTAGAATCCCTTCCTGTCAATCAAAAAACTGATATACAAAATCTTTCTCTAACCTACTCCCAAGTATTCAATTTATTAAAAAAAACATAACTTTTCATTACCCCCCCCCATTTTTTTTTTTTTTTTTTTTTTTTTTTTTTTTTTTTTTTTTTCCTCCCCGTGACAACTCCTTATACAAAGTATTTATTTTTTAAAAATTTCCGTAGTAAATTAAACCCCCATTGTGATTATTTAACTTATACTTATTGTTTACTTAACTTTAATTTCATTATTATATTATTTTTAACTCGTCACCCGCAACGACTCCTTATACAAAGTATTTATTTATTTTTTATATTTTTTATTTATTTTTTTTTCCTTAGTAAATTTAACCCGTAATATTATTTAACTTATACTTACATTTAACTTAACTTTAATTTTTTTCAAATTTAATTTTTTAACATTTTTTTTTTTTTTTTTTTTTTTTTTTTTTTTTTTTTTTTTTTTTTTTTTTTTTTTTTTTTATATAGTTTTCTAAATATACTTATATCAATACGTTTTTACAGTTTTCAAATCAATTGTTATGTCTTTTGATCACACATTTAAATTTAATGTTAGTTTTATTTCAAATCAGTAAGTTGGTAACATTGTTTTAACGGTTTTCCTAATTCCCGGCAATCCATTATTAATATTCAGTTGGCGCTAGACCTCACGCCTCGCTGGTATGTAATTATCACGTTTTCTTTACATTTCCTCCTCCTCATTCTTTTCTATCCTTCTTCTTTCTTCACCACATAGGATTTTTATCTATTTTTGTTTTTGGGGCTTACATTATTTTATATTTTACTCCTTCATCTCATAATTACAAAAATCAATTACAACAATGTCAACTTCTTTAACATCATAGTCATCTTTTGCATAACTTACAACTATCTCTGTATGCTTTTATATACTGTATGCATTTATGCTTTATGCTTTGCTATGCATGTATGCTTTACACATTACCAAACCTTCATATTATGTGTCTTTTTAATTAATAGATTTCATATATTTCACTATTCCCTGTGTAAATATCGCATTGTTTTTAATTTTTAATTTTTTTAATTTTTAATTTTTTCATTGTTATTTCATTTATTTTATTTGATTTTATTTTTTCAATTGTCTTTTGTATTATGTAATTTAGTGTTATCCTTTTCTTTTTATTCTTTATATTTTTTATCTTACTTGTATTTTCTGTTTTTATCATTTATCATTTTTACTGTTACTGGTACTGCCTCTTTTCTATTTTTTCATTGTTGTTATTTTGTTTTCATTTTAGCCCTGAAGATGGCCTAAAATTTAGGCCGAAACGTAGGCACAATTATATAAGACCAAACTTATTAAGTCTATTTCTTTGACCGCACCCCCGATCAACTTCTCCCTTTAAATATAAATATACGGTCAACAATAACTCCCTCCATCAGATATTTTTAGTGATTATTAATATGTCCATTTGAAATATTTTGTATAAAATTTTCAATGCTTAAGCATTAATTATAAATAAGCGACCAAAATCTATTTAAATTAATTAATTAAATTTGTATTTAAGAATTCCACACTATTCGTCCACCTAAAGACAACGAGTGAATGAGAAAGGAATTATAATATGGATGACAGACAAGAAGAAGAAACTCATCAGCACTCATTCAAAATTCTAAATTTAAAATTCGGCTTTAGCGCTTTTACTCAGTCTCCATTGGCTCGGTACCAGTGATGCTGCAAGAAAGATGCGCTGGGAACTCACGAGGCTCTGATTTTCCTACCACACGGAGGGGAGGGAGGATGGGGCGAGTTCAGGAATCCTCTGTCCGAGTGTGTAAATATTGTATATACATAAGGAAGTGATTAGTATCCTTATTTTACTATTATATTTTAGTTTCAGTTTCTAATATTTTACTTTTATTTTATATTCTTCACTTTTTATTATTTTATTTATATATTTTGATAGTAGTTATTGATTTATTTTTATTATTATTTTATACGTATCATAGTTATCGCTATTACCTATTGCCCAAGATTGGGACAGATTGTAATATTTATCAATAAACAACATAAAAAAAAAATAATTAAATTATTTTATTCAAGGTCACTTAACCAGTTCTTTTTTCAGTCTTCGGAGAGTATTTTTTTTCATATAAATCGTAACCATGTTCTACATAATTTTATTGAAATTTCCAAGGTTTTTAAGATAAAATGATTTGTATAAAAAAGGGGCCAACGATGTTACTATTTACTATTACCATTTACTAAAATATCATTCAGTAGCATCACTATGAATGACGGTGCCCCACTGCAAGCGGTTTTCCCTTCTCCTATGAAAAAAAATTTCAACTTTATCCTTGCCCCCTAGATAATTGGTTCTCAACGTGGGTGCCGCAAGAATTGCTAGGAGAAACAACATTAGGAAAATGGAATTGAAATGTCAAACACGTGGTATTTCTTCGATTGTATTATTCGATTGTATTATTCGATTGTATTGCTTTTGTATTAAAATACTCTCAATAAATAAAGCATTTCTTCTATTCTTTCTCATGTACTTTCTTCAAATTTTCAATATGAGTTTTCTTTATTGTCTAAATATGGACAATAATATGTAATATCGCCTCCAAATATGTAAAAATATGTAATATACTCCAAATAAAAAAAAATAAAAAATGCTTTATTTGCTTTTAAATTATATGAAACATAAAGTAAAACGTCGAAGAAGGGTGTACAAATATTAGAAAAAATATGTAAATACATATTTTATATAAATATATAAATACACATATAATAATAATAAAGGCGCCTTGAATTTAGTATAATAATTAAAGGATGCTGCGGAAAATTTGAGCACTGTTCGAGATATTATTATACCTCGCGAAACTCCCTATTATAACTCGGCAAACTGCCTCGTAAGTATTAAACAGAGAATAATTATTCTAGAAAATGTCGTTTTTAAGAAGCATTTTTAAATAAAGAGGCATATATTTATATATAAAACATTTGTAAGAATAATAATTGACATAATATTTTATTTGTGTTTTACATCTTTTATTAATAGATTGTTTATTTATTTTTTTTTTTAAATTCAGATTATAAAATATTTATTATAATTAATTGATCATTGGTTAAAATAGGGTACCTATAAATCCCGGAGAAAAAAAATTGTATTAATATAATTCCAAGCAAATATTATTAAGTTACATTATAAACATTGTGACGTTTAGACCTTTTTTGTTTTGGCTATTTTCAAACGTTTGTAGTTAATTTATAAAACTAAAATGTTAACACCATTGTCCGTAAAATAAATAAATGCTTTTTTAAAAAAAAATGTCTTCCGAAAGCAGTAATTATTTGAAGTGTACGGCCAGATATTCAATTTGATGAAACATTTCTAAAAACTAATATTCATTAAAAACATAATTATTAGTTAAGATTATTTTTTTTTAAATTAATAAACAAAATTTACCCCTCAATTATTTTTTAAGTGCACTTTATATGGAAAACTTTTCAACAATGATATTAAATTATATCCTAGAATTTTTAGTGCAATATAAAAAAATAAATAAAAAAAAAAATAAATTTCGCCTATATATAATTAAAAAAAAATCTGAATAAATATTGTTTTGAATTTTTAGAAATATGTTATCACCAAATTGGCTGATTAAACATACCATTCAAATAATAAATGCTTTTGGAAGAATTTTTTTAAAAAACTTTTATACTTATTAAATGATCAACAGGTTCTTCTTAGAGTTGTACATATTAATTAATTTAATGGACACTGATGTTAACAGTTTATATGAACTACAAAAGTTCGAAAGTGGCCAAAACCAAAAAAAAAAATAACGAAAAATCACAATGTTTATAACGTAACTTGATAAAATTTGTTCGAAATTTTATTAATAAAATTGTTTTCTTGTTGCTTATAGTAGTTCTATTTTAACCTATGATTAATTAGGAAGTTATAATAATATTTAATTTGAATGGAATTATTTTTCAGTATGAACGTCGCATAGGTCACATTGAATTTGTAATTCCAATCATATATTACAGTAAAAGGTAACAGTTTC
Organism: Rhaphigaster nebulosa; assembly: GCA_948150685.1. Classification (NCBI taxonomy): domain Eukaryota; kingdom Metazoa; phylum Arthropoda; class Insecta; order Hemiptera; family Pentatomidae; genus Rhaphigaster; species Rhaphigaster nebulosa. The sequence continues at coordinate 238,412,104 of OX411306.1, read as the reverse complement.
ATGATCGATAAAATATCTGATGTGGACGACACATGACTTACTTGTACGCCTATTAAACTATAAATCGGTGTCTCAAAAAGTGATCCTGAATTTGGTTACTAGTTTCCGAAGATTGCAGTGTCTCAAAAAAGACACTCGGCGTCGCGACATCCATCTATTGACAAACACACACTCTTGTTTCTGGAGGTCTCGTTCCGTTATTATATGTCGTTTTCTTACAGTAGGTAACTAGCCTGCTGCAGACTTGTTGATCTCACAAATGGTGAGGAAAACCAATATTATCACTCAATTTTAACACTTAAAACAAGTAATAAAAATGTTTAAACGGATTGGAAACCAAATCGCGTTTGTAACCTTTATTACCGAAACATATAATTTTTAATTTAAATATAATTTTTGATGTAAGCTTATTATGACCTTCAAGTAAAGTATCCTTTATCACCAATTTCAAGCAAAATCTAGTAAATACATTCATATCGATATAAAAGTCATATTTACCAAATTTGAGATATTTTACATTATATTTTAATATAATTTTTTATGAAAGTCTAATATGACCTTCAAGTAAAGTACCGCTTCCGGTTTTCCAATTTAGACCAAAATATATTATGTTATTTAAATCAATATATAAGTTATAAATACTAAATTTGGGAAGTTTTGCATAGCATTTTAATATAATTTTTGATCAAAATCAATTATGATTTTCAAGTAATGTACCACTTCCGGTAATCAAGCAGTGACCAAAAACGGCGATTCACAACTAGATATTATAGCAATCATAAATACAAAATTTCAACTTTCTACCGCTAACCATTTTTGAGTTATGCGAGATACGAACGTACGTACGTACAGAAGCCACGACGAAACTAGTCAAAATGGATTCAGGGATGGTCAAAATGGATATTTTCGTTGAAATCTGAAAACCGAAAATTTTTGCGATTATAATACTTCCTTTACTTCGTACAAGGATGTAAAAATGAATAATATTAAAAATCAGTAGTTCATGTAAACTATTTTCAAACCAGAAATAGAATCAAATCCGAATATTTGGGAAATTCAAACTAATTTAACCTTTGAATCAATAATGAGAATAATTAGAATGTCAGAAAAAAAAAAATTCAAATGAAATTCCTCTCGACTGCAGTTGATTTTCCAATTTAATGAGCTAACAGAAGAAACGATGCCCTTTCGAAACATATACACATCACTGACGTTTATAAAACTAATTATATATTACGAATTAATAACAAATAAAATGAAAAACCCTTTTGTAATGAAGCCAAAATGGCCTTTGGTAATAAAGACTATAGTCAAATAATGTCACAAAACATATAATGGACCCTAATGAAATCGTCAGAAGCTTTTTTGATAGCAGATAGCGAATAAAGCCGAAATAAAAAGTAAATGACGAAGTATCGCATTATCACGTAGGGATCGACCATTAATTAATTCAGGAGGCATTGGTCAAAGGGACATCACACAGCCCTCTAAATCCGTAACAAATATATATACATCGAATAATGTATTTCGTAATGTATGCACAAACGTCCTTTTATCAAATATAATAATGTAATTTGGTGAAATAGCAATTTTCTGCATTAATTTAATTTTTTTAATAACAATGGAAAAGATCCGTTTGAAGCATGGACTCGAATTATTGAAGTATGGAACATATCGAATAGATTGTACTTATATCATAATTGCATTGAATCAAACTAAATTATCAAATCAAATAGGAACTGATTATTATTAAATTGATATTACCTTAACTTAAATAAGTCGGGTATAAATTTTTGAAAATATAAAATTGATAAATATAAATTGTTTTTTAATAGGGGATTTCTTCTTATAAGAATATGTTCTGGTAAAATAGTACAAATATTATAAAATAAACGATATGGTATTTATAAGTAATCAAAGGTACAATAATACTACAGTAACAATAATAATAGGACAGCTACATTAAACATGCTTTTTGTTTTTTACTTCCTTGTACGAAGTAAAGGAAATATTGTTATCGCGAAAATTTTCGGTTTTCAGATTTCAACGGAAATATCCATTTTGACCATCCCTGAATCCATTTTGACTAGTTTCGTCGTGGCCTCTGTACGTACGTACGTTCGTATCTCGTATAACTCAAAAACAGTTAGCCGTAGAAAGTTGAAATTTTGCATTTAGGATTTTTGTAAAATCTAGTTGTGAACCTCCCTTTTTGGTCACTGCTAGATCACCGGAAGTGGTACTTTACTTGAAGGTCATAACTGATTTCCATAAAAAATTATATTAAAATACTATACAAAACTTCTCAAATTTAGTATTTATAACTTATATATTGATTTAAATAACATACTAGATTTTGGTATAAATTTGAAAACCGGAAGCGGTACTTTACATGAAGACTTTCATCAAAAATTATATTAAAATCTAATGTAAAACATCTCAAATTTAGTAAATAGGACTTTTATATCGATATGAATGTATTTACTATATTTTGGTTAAAATTGGTGAGCCGAAAAGGGTACTTCAAAGCTTACATCAAAAATTATATTTAAATTAAAAATCATATGTTTCGGTAATAAAGGTTACAAACGCAATTTGTTTTCCAATACAATAATAACAGTGTGTGTTTTTGTGTATGTGTCAATAGATGGATGTCGGGATGCCGAGTGTCGTTTTTACTGCAATGTTCGAAAACTAGTAACCAAATTCAGGATTACTTTTTGAGCCACCGAAGTCATGTGTTGTCCACATCAGATATTTTTTAACTATAAATATGAGAGATTGTCCTCCCAGGCACCTGCCGTCTTATTTTTTCGATATGTCTTAAGATTACCTTGCATAAATTATAAAAGGCTAACTGATGCATTAAAAAAAAAAAATTAATTCGCTGAGCGCTGATTAAAAAAATAAAAATCATCCCATTAAGCGTTCTCTTCTCCCCAAAAAAGTTTACACAATTTTTCTTCCAAAAAAAAAAAAAACCTGTGACTATAAAAAAACATCTAAATACGAGGAGAAAAACCCCCAACCTGTCATCATTGCCAAAAATAAAGTATTCTTTGAATAAGACGTGACTAAGCAACTTCAAAACGTTTCTCCCATGGCAATAAATCAAGAAAGCAATTATAAGTAGTAAAACAGCAGGAAAAGATGGATAGAAAAGAAAAATCAAATAGAAACAAAGCTCTTCATAAAATTATGGAAAAAAAGATAATTGGACAAATGACGGTTATAAAAACAACCTTGATTATATAAAAAAAAAATATTAAACACGATTTTACAACTAAAACTGAATTCAAGATTAAACAAACACATAAACTGTAACTAAACAACGGAGTCGTTATTAATTAAATTGGAAAAAAAAAAACCAAAACAATTAAAGTTAGGTTGATGGTTAATCGATCAAGAATAATCATAAGATGTGGATAATTGGACATAGGCAAAGCTAACAAATCGGTTCCCATCACTGGAACTGCCTGCTAATGTCGTTCCCGTGAAAAAAGTTATTAAGTTTTAATAGCCTCGGTAATGGGATTACATGGTGATTTATATTATACTAAACGGCATTGATTTGGGACACATTTCACACTAACGGATCTCTGAAACTTAATATAGTCTGTAACTGTTAAGCAATTTTTTTTTATTTTTTTTTTTTATTAAAATGGTTATAATTAAAACTGATTATAATAGTTCCTAGTTATATTTACATGTTACAATGTAACAGTGATTCAGTCACGGTGTTATATCTTAAGACCTCTCAGTTATATTTATAGAATTATGAAAATATTTTAAATGTTTTCTTTTATTTGAAACTGACCTTTGGAACGGAAACTTAGTATTTGTCCCAAGATGATTACCGCAAACTTAGAGTGTTCGAAGGTAACTGTATCAAAGCAAGTAGGCTAGGATGGGCAGGATATGTATCAGAACGGTGGATGAAATGGTTAAAGAGGAAAATGTTAGAGGTGCACATCAGTGGTAAAAAAAAAAAAAAAAAAAGGGGGGGGGAGACAAAGAAGCTGATGAAAGTCGAGGATGGGTCTAAAGAAGGACGAAGTAGAGAGACGAAGCTGGGAGTCTTCGATTGAAAACTCAGCAGGCCAATTGACCTGTAGCGCCGGGCAGTTAGTCTAAAAAGTTCAACACGCTATATTTCAGCTAATACTGGTCCGATTTCAACTTTTTTTTTATGGGAATTTTATTACCTTTCGATTGACCATTAAAAAAAAATGGGGTGCATTCGGCCCTTTCTTCGGTTTTCATTAATATCTCGAAAATGATGCGTTTTACAGAAAAATGAACTCATTCCAAAATTGAAGCTGGTAGCATTTCCTTAAAGAATGTTAATATTCGTTTTCTTCGTATGTGTAATAGTTTTCGAGATTATCGCTATAAATGGTCGGCCGAACTCGGGTTATGGGGCAATAAAACCTATAGTCGGTCGCTATTTTTGAAAGAAACAATTTATTGTAAAGTCGAGTTCCGAGGATCATCCTGGAGTGCCTGTGACTTTGGCGCCAAATCTCAAGAATATCGAATCGGTAGCCTCGGAAAAAAGCCGCGGACGGATTTTGTTTTCATCGATATTTGGATTTTAGGTATCTTTGTAATGTAAAATCTCAGATTTTGACGGGAATTAATTTTTTTTTTCTTTGTCTATTGCAAATTTTCAAACAATAAACCAAGAAAGAAAATAATAAATACAATAGAAGTAAGAAGTAAAATGAACAGCAGAAAAAGTTTATAACAAAAAAAAAACAGCTGATCCAAAAATAAATCAAACACAAAAGGGGTAAATTAGTTACATTTATACTAGTTGGCATCCGCATGATGGCATAGAAGGATCAATCTAATTAGGGATAATTAGTTCCCAAAACACCCAAAAAATTCAAAAATAAGCAATTCAAAATATAGTTTGATATTATTACACATTTATACTAGACTTGTCTAAAATGCTTAACACTTCGGATTAAAAACACACATAAATAATATACAGTAACTCATCCAGTATGTGTGAAGATGTGTGGGAGTGAGGTACTGTCTCTCATTGGTGTGTATTTTTAGACTGTTGATGTGGGATATGCTGCACAATATGTTTGTTTTTTCTGTCCTGTAGCATCATCAATTCGCGAAACACCAACTGAAAAGTTGTTTACCGGTATTTTTGAGACTCTAGACTTGTGAGACTCTAGTGTGTAGAATCTTCCATTTATATACTGACAATTATAATATTTCTCTTCTGCATGAATGTATTATAAGGTTATTATAAATTAATTTATAGTCCATATAACTTTATATAGAGGTCGTGGTGCCCTAGCGTGAATCTAAGCCGCTCTGGCTGGAACCGGTTGGTGATTTATTAGGGTAACTGGTACTTCCTACTCTGGTAGTTTATGTGATTGCTAAAAAAGTGTTTAAAATATTAATTTACACCTGTTAAACAGCAAGTTGACAATCATCAAAGGAGCTAATAATAAAGGTATCAATAATATGTGAGGCATGAGGAAGAATAGTAACCAGCCATACATCTTCGTTGGCTTGAATTAACCTTTAAAAGTTAAGAAAGGAGATCTCGAATCCAGCACCTTTTAAGTCTCCTTCTAATATTCATGGGTAAGTCGGCTGTAGCCGTATCTTTAATCAGTATATTTATATGTACATGTAAGTTATTATAAAATCGTTATACAATTATTATAAAATTATATGTTCGTCGATTGTTGGTAGGTGTAGGTCAGCATGTTGGGTTTTGTTAGTTACGTACCAAGGTGTATTTGTAATGAATCGGAATATTTATGACTGGAAAATTCGGAGTTTTTGTAAGTCGGCCTTTTTGGTTATAACGAATATCTGTGAGGAGTATGTTCATGTAGTTTTAGGTAAGTGTGTGTATGTATTTAGCTTCTGTCTCAGTTTCATTTTTACTTCCTTGTACGAAGTAAAGGAAGTATTGTAATCGCGAAAATTTTCGGTTTTCAGATTTAAACGGAAATATCCATTTTGACCATCCCTGAATCCATTTTGACTAGTTTCGTCGTGGCGTTTGTACGTACGTACGTTCGTATTTCGCATAACTTAAAAACGGTTGGCCGTAGAAATTTGAAATTTTGTATTTAGGATTGTTATAAAATCTAGTTGTGGACCTCCCTTTTTGATCACTGCTTAATCACCAGAAGTGGTACATTACTTGAAGGTCATATTAGACTTTCATCAAAAATTATATTAAAATATAATTTAAAACATCTCAAATTTGGTAAATAGGACTTTTATATTAGTGTGAATGTATTTACTATATTTTGGTTAAAATTGGTGAGTCAAAAACGGTACTTTACTTGAAGGTCATAATAAGCTTACATCAAAAATTATATTTAAATTAAATACATAAATCATATGTTTCTTTCGGTAATAAAGGTTACAAACGCAATTTGGTTTCCAATCCGATTAAACATTTTTATTACTTGTTTTAAGTGTTAAAATTTAGTGTAAAATGCTGGTTTTCCTCCCAATTAGTGTGTGTGTCAATAGATGGATGTCGCGACGCTGAGTGTTGTTTTTGAGATACTGCGATCTTAGGAAACTAGTAATCGAATTCAGGATCACTTTTTGAGCCACCGATTTATAGTTTAATAGGCGTACAAGGATGTCATGTGTTGTCCACATTAGATATTTTTAAATTTGGAAAAAAGTTAGTAAAGTACTTTGAGTCGTTTAATAGTCTGTCGTTTCATTTTAACATACGGGCCCCATACCACACTTCTGTCAAAGGTCAAAGTCCATTATAGAGAACGGTTTACGTCTGAGCAATTTGGTTGTTTTAGATATAAACCGGAGGGCAGGTATTTCTTCTAAGTTTAAAGTGTAAATATGCATAAAAAATTAAATTTATAATCTATAACCAACAGAATATATAAGTGGTTGTTTTTTATTGTATGAAAAAATACTCTATACTACAAATTAAAAAATGTCTAATGAAAGCTGTAGCACAACAAGTCGAAACTGGAAAGCAGTTTATACAAGTTGCAGAACGACTGGACGGTCTGGCGAGGACTTCCAGAAGGCTTCTACCGTTACACAGGAATCTTGAAGAAAAAAAAAAGAAGGTGAAATTTCTAGAAATTGTTTTAAACTGGTTCAAAAACATTTCCCTTGAATCGCATTCCGAACTGGACGATCTGGACATTTAAAGGAATGAGGAATATTTAATAATATCCAGTCTTAATGAGGCTAACACAATATAGTAATACTAGTATACCCGAGCGAGAACTCTCGCATTACATATCTTCTAATCCCTAATTTCAAGTATAAGCGATATTAGCGAAATATATTTATTCGTATAAACAATATAATATTACCAATAAAATTTATTTAACATACAGATTTGGTGAAGCTACATAGTTTGTAATGACTATGTTGAAGTTACAGTTCATACTTAATAAGTAATTAGCTTACCCCACTGAAAAACTTCAATTTAGCAGTTAGGCAATTAGATCTAGTTATAACATTTTCTAGGTGTAGTATTCATTTTTAACAATGCCCTTTAGGATTGGACATGGGAAACAATATATAATTTCCCACTCATTAAAAGTTTTTGTAAACAGACTCAAATTGATATAAAGTTGCCATGACAACGGCACGTACACAAGATGGCATAAGACCCTTGCGGACCTATATAGTGCGTTATCTCGAAAACGTTAGGTTTTTAAGCTTTAAAACGCTGGACCAATACGCTCCACAGGAGCATATATGATCTTGATGCCCGCGTCAAAATCTTTAAAACCCAACTTATCCCGTCTCGATCCGCCGACTCTCAGTCTTCAAAGTTTTGAAACCTTCCAGTTTTTTCATCACTTTTATTTAAGCCCTTGTAAGATTTTAAGAAACAAAATTGGAATTCGTCACATCTCCGTGAAATTCTTTCTTTTGATACCTCACTTGTCAAAATCCATCGCTCTTGAGAGCCAAAGGGATGGAGCCTGAGAGGAAAAGGGATCTATACTACCGTAATAATATACAGTAGTGATTTATCTCAACGTAATCCACTATTATTTAATTTACTACTAATTATTAGTCGTTTTTTCTCCGAAAAAATAGACTATTGCAATGGGTCGAAGGTCGGCGGTGAGCGGCGGGACTGCGATTTCTATCCGTTTCATAACCCTTAGAGCACGATTATGGAAAATTTGGAGATGTCTGATATATATTTATATATATATTTTTTTCACGCTACATTTGAGCACCTCCAGCGGCCCCCTTTGGGTCAAATGAGCTAAAATTCGGTATGTTGGGTTTCTTCAAGACAGAACGATACTATTAAAGAATGGGTAAATTCCAGTCAAAATTTCGGTATGTTTACCTGAAATTTATGCGTTTTTTAAGTTTTACGTATCGCTACAGCTCCACCATATTAGTTTATAGGGCTGAAAATTTGTAAGTGAATTGAGTTGGTGTCGGGGAAGTGTCCTTTGGGGGTCTCGACTTGGTCCCCCCACTCCCCTGGGTTTTCCGATTTTTTAAAACATTTGCGCATCTTTAAAGCCCCTCCAAGTTGAGTTAGGAAGCTCAAAACCTGTTGCATTCGAAAGGAAATTAAATTACTTATAAAACAAAAGAAGTTTCATCGAAATCGGATGGCTATTAGCAAAGATATGGCTATTTCAACTGTTTCAATGCCTTATTAGTCGTTTTTTCCCCGGAAAAAATAGACTATTGCAGTGGGTCGAAGGTCGCCGGTGAACGACGGGACGGCGATTTCTATCCGTTTCATAACCCCTAGAGTACGATTCCCTAATTTTTGGAAAATTTGGAGTTGTCATTTTCGGTAAATTGTCATTTCTTATGTAAATTTCGGTAGGTTAGGGACTGTCTTTTGTGGGTCTCAATTTTTTTCTTACTCCTCCGTTTTTATCTTTTTTTTACGGAAAAATACGGCTTTAGTGACGGAGTTCTACTGCTCACGGATTTTATACTAATATGATATACAAGAAATATCTGGCTACATCTAAATTCTTGAGGAAAAATCATTGATTCCTGAACCATTCAAGATTGCAGCACAAGAATAGATTATAGCAGTAATAACGCATCAACAAATATTTCAGATTATTAGCCATATATAAAAATAAATTAGCCACATATTCGTTCGTATGTATAACTCAAAAACGGTTAGCCATAAAAAGTTAAAATTTTGTATTTAAGATTATTGTAAAATCTACTTGTGAACATCCAGTTTTGTTCACTGGATCATCACCGGAAGTAGTACTTTATTTGAAGGTTATTATTAATTTTCATCAAAAATTATATTAAAATATAATGTAAAGCCTAAGATATATATGGCATGTATACAAATAAGGATAGATATCAGTTGACGTACACCTGATAGTACAGAAGGATCAATCTAATTAGGGATTGATAAATTATTTGGCACTTCTATAATTTTGTTTTTATTGAAAACTAGTTTGAAATGTAATACACTCATCTTCAGTTTTAAAAACACACAAAAATTCTAAAATAAGCAATTTAAAATACATTTTGGTATTATTATACGTATTAAATTAAGTATAATATAAAATAAATATAATTTATGTTGCATTTAATTTAATGTGTATAATAATACCAAGCTGTATTTTAATATGCGTGTGTTTTTAGAACTGAAGATGAATGTAATAACATTTTAAACTAGTTTTCAATAAAAACAAAATTATGGAAGTGGCAAATGATTTTTCAATCCCTAAGGATACATATACCTAACGGTCAAATATGCCTAATGGTTAATTTGAGTACGGCGAAAGAGACGCAATTAAAGGATTTTTCAAATGACACTTGTGATCCGTATCGACAATTGCTATCGAAATGACATTATATATATATATATATATATATATATATATATATATATATATATATATATATATATATAAGAAGGAAAATACTATCCATAGAGGAGAGATAGGAAATGGAGCGAATAATTAACTGTTTGTTGCGGAGGGTGGACCATTAATTTCAGGGTAAGTAGGGTGGACTCAGCTGGCTATTCGGACAGCCATCTCTACTTCTCGTTCAATGAGGGCTTAAGGTGGGACAGGCAGTAATAATCAACAATATTGTTCTCGGGCTCATTTATAATACTCGAGAGGAAAATATTTGATCTAGAAAACGTATGTAGGTAAGGTAAAATAATATATAAATATAGTAATATCAACTAATATATACATAAATGCATATGCATATATATATATATATATATATATATATATATATATATATATATATATATATATATATATATATATATATTATTGATCGTAAAAATTTTCGAATTCGAGTTTTCGACGGAAAATACGCGTTATAAGACCCCATGAATCGAAATAACTAAGCTTCGCAAAATGGTATGTGTGAAAAGCCTAGCTCAAAAACGAAAAGTTGTACGATACTGAAATTACATATTTAAGATTGGTACATGCATGTGATGTTACAGGAACTTTTCCGTAAAAATCGACTAACCGAAAACGCTATCGATAATATAATCGATTTTAGACTTTTTTACAATTTTCTCTAAAACGGCTCTAACGATTTTAATGAAAGTTGTCTAAATTATTCTTCATATATGTGGTACATCGCCGAGAAAATGCAGGGAAATAAGTTATAATGAAAAGAATATTTTATCGAAATCGGACCAGTTTTAGCAAAGATACAGCGCATCGGACTAACAGGTAGTGGAAATTATATCATGGATTTTGCAATTTTCTCGTAAACGGCTCAAAAGATTTTCATGAAACTTGCCTAATGCCTTCTCCTTAAAGTCCTCTAACTTAATATGTATTTAGTACATCAACGAGAAAATGCAGAGAAAAAAGTTATGATGAAAAGAATATTTTATTTGCGCATAATTTAAAAAACATGCATTTTATAGTAAATTATGTACATAGTTGTATGAAACGTGATTAAATTATCTAAAAAACTGATAAACAACCGGACCTGTACAAATTTTTAAGTTATATGAAAAAATTTTTTATGGAAATCTGATAGTGAATATTAAAAATACCTGTAGACAACTATATTGAGGGAAGACCATAAATAATTAATTAATTAATTCGGGATGGATAAGTAAATATTATGTTTTGTGTTTTTTTCCAAGCGATCATAATCTCCTTTCGTTGGCACCCTTTTTTCATTGATAATCAGAAAAATGTAAGGAGGTATGAAGGATATATATAAATATATATATATATATATATATATATATATATATATATATATATATATATATATATATACACATTTATTTTTGTCATTAATATTCATCTTGGATATACATGTATTCATTATTGATGAATTGAAGAATTATAAATGTATGCGATTATATTATCGCACATTATCATATTTATAGAATATCAATAGCAATATAGGACACCATTGTAACATACGTAGGCTCACCAGAAGCGCTATATAAACCTGTGATTGGAGCCGACTAGACCGATACATGGGCGAGGCAATTAGATATGCCATGTTACATACATATATGTATGAGGGGGGCAGCTACAACTGGAGCCTGTTACCGCAACTAGTGACAGCTCGTAACAGGCTTCTGGCAACTGTTACTCTTGTCACAGCTATTTAACGAGTAACACTCGTTCCAGAAGGAATTGAGATTCCAGGTGAATGGGATAATGAAATTGTGACATTTGAAAGTTATAATTTTATAAATAATAGTCGTTTGACTATTAAGTTGATAAGTATAAAAACTACCTAAATCTAATCACAGAAAATAAAGTGAGTACTTTCCACTGAATTTCGAATTCAGTGGGGTTCGAGTCAGGCAGTGATAAATATTTTTTCTGTTATACAACCCTCGATCTTCGGGAAACCTTCCCTTGGACGCGTTCTATAAAGTGGAAACTCGATACTTCTCTGGGTAAGGGCAAAAAACCTGGTGATTGAACGAGATCTTGATCACATCACCTCCTTGCATAACCCTTAATTTCAGGATTTATTAAAGGGACATATGACACATTTTTCTGGCCAGGAATAAGAGAGAGAGAGATTCACTCTTAGGTCACGATATTCCGACACATCTAGACTTCCTATCTCTGTTGTCTCGTTCGCACAAAAAATAGCAAAATTTGGTGAACCCAAGTTGCAAACTAAGCAATAAAGTTATGACTTTTAAATCACCAGAGATATACCATATTACAATATTCAATAATATCATAATATATAGCATTTCTTTTTTTTTTTTTTTGTGGATGAGAAGTCATTTTTCATGCTGTAATCGAGATTTTATCAAGTTACAATAAAACATTCGCGAATACAATCGAAATATTGTAAACGCACAGTTCTGGAATTTTTCAAGTTTCTCAATCCGAATCGGATTTTAAAAATTCAAAATGGCGGTTCCTATGTAATGTTCGACAATTTTCTTGTCAAAACAGTAGACATTCGTCCGAGTACACTGAGCTCTGATCCCACCAAAGATTATAGTGCAACATAAAATATTGACAGTTAAAAAGGGTTTAATAACCATTAAACTGAGGTTAACTCAATAATAGACAGCTTTACTACGCAAAGTAATTTTCGAAGTGCCTAATGACAAGTTCAGCCGATAAGGTGTTGGACTAACGAGCGGTTGTCAACAAGCAAAGACAAGCCGGCTCGATAGCGGTCAGGTAAGTATTTGAGGCATGTTTGGCTGCATAGCATCTCAATGAAGGCTAGTTCTTCCTCGCAGGAAAATAGAAATTTCATTATATCTTACACAGAAATCATTTGCATTACTTAGGTTGTCATATTAGCTTGAGATACTTTTCGCACTCCTTAATCTTCATTCTAGTATTATTATAATTACTAATATTCATGTATTTTACTATATCTTTCATTTCATTCATCTTTCTTTCTATATTTTATATATCTGTATCTTCACAATTATTTTAAATACTTTTTTATTTCATGATCCATTTACATATTTTTTTTATACTTTATCAACATATTCTTCTATTTTTCTTATTTTTCATATTATTATTAACATATTTTTCTTTATACTTAATATTTTTTCATATTACTGTTTTGTTAACTATCTTATTATTACTGGTACTGGCACTGTTGTTACATCTATAGTTATCTTGTTTTTTCTTAGCCCTGGTGATGGCCTAAAACTTAGGCCGATACGTCGGCACACATTATAATAACTCTTTTCTTATTTGTGTGTTTATTTATTGACCGCGCCCCCAACCAAGATTCTCCTATGTACATTTTCCACGGTCGACCATACTCTCAACTCTATTTTATTTTATAAACCTAAAAGCACATAATTTCTACAATCATTACAAAAATATTAGAGAAATACACGGATAAACAGAAGTCGTTTAAATATTACAAAATCGAAAATAAATTGCAAATGAATGGCACTCCTTTTTTATATATGTGGATGGTAAAACTATTTTAAATGGTAATTTAGTGAATTATTAAGCATTAATTAAATTGAATTAATTCATCAGTAATTAAGATTGTCGAATTGGTATAGATGCGGGTAGTATCTTTAGCAATCTAGCTGAGGGGCGGATATCTTCAAAGCGGGAAAGGTGTTTGTTTCAAAACCAAACAATGGATCGCTGAATAGTAGATTTATCAGCTATAAGGAATTAAGTACATCTTTGGATTCAATCTATTTCAAGAAGTTGAAACAAGGATATATATATATATATATATATCTATAATCAAAATGAATTTTTATTATTAATAGCTGATTCAGGAGGAACGATTAAAAAAATTATCATCAAGAGATATGTAAATTTCGATACATAGAAAGATTGCAATTTTCACATTTTTTTCAGGCTAAAAACAATTGTAGCTATTCTTAGGGCTAAAGACGTAACAAAGATAATTTTTTGGGTTTAATCATGTAACAAAGGTATTGTAATTTTTTACGTATAAAGAAAAACAAAACTGAATGATCATTAGCACTCATTTTGAAAAAAATTACAAATCACATCTGTGATTGAAGATTTTTTATAAATGTACATTTATAATTTAATAAGGACACGTATTAAAAACAAGCAAACATACATAAAAAATTTATTTATTTTTGTTTTCGACCAAAATAGCTTCTAATGTCTTTTTGTGTATAGTTCATCACGGACGTCATGTTTAGGAGCAATGTTCACAACAAGAAAAGACAAAGTCTAACTGAATTTAAAATGAAAATTTCACTCTATGTTTGGAAAGAGATTCAGAGAATTGAGGTACTCCTGTGCTTCTTCTGAGCATTTTTTTTTTATTTAGTTATTGCCCATTCTTATGTAAACAAATTAAGGACTCTTTTTGTTGACAATTATATTTTTTTAAATTGGAATTTTTCGTTCGATATATAGAAATTTTATTTGATACACAGAATATTTTTTTCTAATAAAAATTCAAGGTTCCTAAAAATAGTTCTATATATAGAGATTTTCGATATAAGGAAGTTCGATAAACAAAGGTTCGACTGTATATATATATATATATATATATATATATATATATATATATATATATATATATATATATATTTTTTTTTTTTTTTTTTTTCTTTCGGTGATAAAAATAAAAATGTCCGAAAATTTCTATTTTTTTTCTAATCTTCATTTCTTAAAGACAGATATTAATTATAATATTAATTATAATAACCATATCGGAAATAACAGTTATTCCCTCTTACTAGAGTAGAGAAAAAACTGGAATTTATTGCGATTGGCAAGCATATCACGTTACAAGAGAAAAAAATGGAGCAAGATATGTTTAAATCTAACATATTTCACAGTTCTTGATGAAAAACCTCCTAAAATTTTACTATTTTTATTACTACGAATAATAACAGATGATATTATCAATCAAAATAAGGGAAAAAAAAAGGAAAATGGCACTGCCTATCGGTCCATGGCGCCTTAAAAATCCTTCACCAATGAAAATAACAAGACACTCAAACGTAACTTACAGATATTAACGGTTCTACTCTGTTTAAATTGAACATAAATTATATAATAAATAGAAGCATCAGAGATGTATCAAATGTTTGCTACATCTTAATTGATATACATAAATTAATATTCAAAAAAGTGCTGATAGAAAAATAATTTTATGACAAATATTTTTATTGCGGCTATTTAGAGAAAAAATTTACAGTGGTCCGCTGATAAAAATTTGCAATAGTAAATTAATTTAAATTGAGCAGATAAATTACAAAAATCACTGTGCCATTACAAAATGGAATTTCTGAGATTATACGATAGGTTTGTAGAATGAAATTTTTTAAACAAAATATGATACTTCCTTAAAATCGTCTTTACTTATATAATCTGAAAAACACCCAAGCTTGTCTATGAAACACTGCAAAAATAAATATTATAATTTAAAAAAACTGGGGTATGTACTTTTAGATCTGAAATCCTCAATTTATTTTTATAATACTATTAAAGATATAAAATACAGTTTTTATGGTTAAATTAATTGTATTTAGTAACAGACAAAATCAATAATGATGGATATTGATAATAGGAGTATATAGTTTATAAAACAAGAACACCTTGAGGATTGGAGAATACCCCGAAATGTTGGTAAAACGCTGTAGCAAAAAGAATATAAAGATATTAAGGAAGAAATTATTCCATTAATATAACACTATAATTCTCCTTCTTCCCATTATTAATATAAGATAAACAGAATTTTATAATACTAATTTTTTTTTTATTATTAACTTTCATATACCTAATTATAATAATTATTAATTATAATTATAATTATACCTACGTATAATTGATATTATTTGTTTGTCTCATTGTTATAAATAGTTGTTTCTCCCCTCCTAATAATATTAAATTTATTATTATATGTCGATTGCATAGAAGACATTTAATTTTATGATGAAGTCAGAATCAGAAGAAATTAACACTTAAATAAAAGATAAATATTATTACGAAATTTATTAATATGTAGAAAAAAGATGCATAAGAGGAAAATGAACGAAGCAGTATTAATTTTATTAAGAAAATTTAAATATGCACCCACATTATATGCATAGGGTACGTCATTAAAACAAATAGTATATATGATTATTTGTATCGTTATTAATATTATTATGATTTTATTACTTATATTTTCGAGTTCACATCTGAATCGTTGATTTAAGAAACCACATAAATCATTGAGACCAAATTTTTGGAAAGCAACAAAAACCAGTCCAAGCAAAATCATTATTGTTCACGGCTAACCAAAACGACTGATAATTAAAATTTGATTGAATCTGAACTTATTATTAGTACTAATTAAGATTTTAACAGTCATCATGGTGTTTAAATTTAAATTTAATTAGAAATCAACTTTACGGATCAAAAATTACCAATAAATATTTTAAAAAAGTGTTTATTTATGATAAATAATAAAAGTACAATCAGAATAAAAAATAATAAATAATAAAAGTACAGTCAGAATAGATTATTCAGCTTCTGATTCTTCATCCCCTTCAGATATCTAACTTAACTTCACTGACTTAAGAGTTTTCTCAACTAAATGATAACTAGACACCATTACAAAAACAGCGAAAATGCGTCGGACTTACAGAGATATGCTTGCAAAACGACACGTGCATCTGAACAAAATGGAAATCAAATATTAAATATCCCCAAAAAGTGACTATAGGGTTTCTCAACTCAACGATTCATCAAAACTCCAACAATGTACAAAATAAATACAAGGATATAAGATTTGATTGAAAAAGATAACAAGATCATAAATATCTAGAAGCTTTATACAATTTTTTTTCTTTCAATAATTTACTAATACTCTATACACTTTTGCACACTTATAAGCCCCCCCCCCTCCTGTCCCGCCTCAAATTTAATTGGTTTCATCTTGTTTGTATATTTATCTTCCCTGGCCACTTAAACCACTTCTTTTTATAGTTTGTTTATGCTTCAAGCTGAACATTGCCTTTTATTATATTTTTTTGTTTGTTTTTAATGAATTATAATTTTATATTAATCTTTAATCTATAGTTTATTTATTAATTTTTTTTTTGGTGTAAAATTGGAAAAATTTAAGTTGATGATTAGAGGATTCAAATTAAAATGTTTATTAGGTTTTTAAAATTATCACTAAGAATTTTATTAATATAGGCACAGTAATATTATGAAGTTATTTTTTTTTCTGTATTTTTACAACAATGAGATGAAGGTGCCTTCAGTAATATAGCGTGACACGGTATTAAAAATATGATAAATAATATTTAAAAAAAATTAAACCCATATTTAATACAATAATGAGGGATGCCTATTATCAAAGGAGAATTTAAAAAAAAAAAAAACAATTTATTTCTATACATTTATTTCTAAAATTTTCATGTTTTTTTCATATTGATCTCAGGAATTTTCAAGGAAGTAGTTTTGAAAAATAAACAATTGACTGGAGTTTTTTTTTGTTTTGTTTTTTTTTGCAAGAAAAATGACTATACACATCCCTTTTTATCTAAGTGTATTTAATATTTACCTTCTATGATAATTTATAATTTACTATAATTTATAAATATAATACCTATAATTTATAATTATAAATCTATAATTTACTCTTGATTCAACCACTATAATCCACTACTTAAATCTGATCCGGTCTAATGTTGACTTGTACTATCAGGTAAACGCTGTAATTTGGTAATAAAATAAAAATAAAATGTTTTGTTTTTTAAATTAAAAAAATATATTGAGATATTTATTTATTTTTATTTTTTTTTAATTGATGGTTAAAATTCATATTAATATATCTACTAGATTTTTGAAATTATCACTTGAAATTTTTTTAATACTATCACTGAAATATTTTGATTTAATTTTAATTTCTGTATTTTTATTTATAACTATATATCGCATTATACGACACTAAAAATGTTAGAAATTATGAAACACAATTAAACCCTTATTTAATAAACCGATAAGTGATAATTATTACCATTAATTTTGTTAGTAATTTTTGTTATAGCTATGCATATACTTGCATCAATTTTTAAAATAGTGTCAGCATAATCTGATGTTGTAAAAATGATAACACTAATTTTCACAGAATTCATTTCAGCAGAAAAATGCAATTAATGTTTTGAAATTATTTTTTTTTTATATTATAATGTTTAGGTACAAAGAGGTGTTACCTATGTATATCTCATGAATTCAAAGATGGAATAGAATTTACGGTTAATACAACCCTTATCTGATCTGTTCCGTTCTAACGTTGATTTATCTGTTAATAAACATAATTATTTATTTTGAAGTGGAATTTGATTTACTTTTCTCTTGTTTATAATTTAGCAAACATTTTTACAATCATGTAAACGTTGTAATTAGCTTTTTAAAATTTTAATAATACTTAATATTTTTTCATGGGATTTTTTATGAATTTTTTTTTTTACTTTGACATATTTAAATATGATTAATGTATTATGGTCGGCACCAACATTTTTTCAAATAAATATTACACACGCGTCTGAATTTAATTTTCATTCAAACATTTAATTTTATTTTTTAAACACTCGATTTTGGAATATTAATATTGTTTTAATAATAAATAATATTTTTGCATAGAAAGTTTTATATATAATTTTCCCTCGGGGGCACGTTTAAACATGCTGTCACCTGTATTACGGACGGTTATAAACAATTAGCTGATGACACTTACCTTTGTTGTTGTTGGCGGCAGTGACGTTATTGTTGTTGTTGATACTGGGCCTCCTCTTCTCGACAGAGCCAGGCTCCCTGAAGTCGAGGGGGCTCCTTGACCTGGTGGTGAGGTTGAGGGGCTGCTCCTGCCTCCAGCCGAGGATGTCCTGGATGTAGTGTGGCGTCGGTGCCTTGGGGGGCGTGCCGTAGACGTGGGGGTGCCAGGACCCGGGTTTTCCCTTCGTATCCAGTGCCATGACCATCATCGCGACCCCATGTCACCTCACTCACTGCCCGAGCAGAACTGAAGGGCTCCCTCCCCCCCCCTATTAGTCGGCTAATCTCCCCGCCCCCCCTCCAGTTAGCCGCTTATTTATCTACCCGCTACCTAACCCGTGTCTCTTCCTCCATTATAGCCAATAACCGGCCGGGCTAATGATTAATCATTACATCAACCCTTATAATGATAAAATAAAATAATATTAAATTTAATTATGGGTATATTTTATGAAGTCAATCACCTTCCATTTTATATTAGGTATGTTTTATTAAAAATGATTTTCACGATACATCCTTATCGACGTTTCTGAAAATTTCTCCATCCTCAGGACAACCCATTTATTGTCCTAATTCTCCACTCTTTTAGTCATATTGCCACTATGGCAGCTTTTCATTAAAAAACTAAAATAAATTTTTATCGAGGTAAATATTCAGACTATTTATATATATATCAGATTAAAAACATGACATTTTTTCTCAAAGGAATATATGTGATTAGAAGTACTTTAAGCAAAAATAAATTTTTTCGTATTGTGGCAATCTTCTTCCAACCCAGGGATATTAAATAAAAAAAAATAATAATACTGTTGTTAATTATTAACACATTTTTACTTCCTTGTACGAAGTAAAGGAAATATTGTAATCGCGAAAATTTTCGGTTTTCAGATTTCAATGGAAATATCCATTTTGACCATCCCTGAATCCATTTTGACTAGTTTCGTCCTGGCGTCTGTACGTACGTACGTTCGTTCGTATTTCGCATAACTCAAAAAGGGTTAGCCGTAGAAAGTTGTAATTTTGTATTTAGGATTGTTTTAAAATCTAGTTGTGAACCTCCCTTTTTGGTTACTGCTTGATTACCGGAAGTGGTACTTTACTTGAAGGTCATAATTGATTTCCATCAAAAATTATTAGTCTTTAAAAATTATTAGTTTTTTTTGTGACGTGAATAATTTTAACCAAAATCTAGTATTACGTAAATAACAAACCAAACAAATAAATTATAACTTTGTATAATTCTATAAATAACAAGTCTATGATATAGATTAAAAATAAAAGGATACAAATGGCATAAATTATACAGCGAGATTTCTGGTGAACGTTAATCATTACAGGTGCTGCCTAGCGCTTGATGAAATTAAATTCAATTAAACTCAATTGAATTGATATAAAAAATTAAACTCTTTCAGCATGAAGGCCGGAAATCAGCGGTTTTCATAATCCTCTTTCATAATCCTGTCTAGGAATCATCTTAAATGAAAATCAAACGGCCGTTAAAAATTGATTTCCTTCCCTGTTATTGTTTTATTACCCAGATTCAGTTTATTTTTTATTTTTCCCTTTTATTAGTTAATCCGCACCAATTATCAACAATCAGCAGATGGGCTGGCGTAATATACTACTTTCTAATTCCAAGTTATTTAAATCTGCCACTGGCTCCTCATGAGATAGTTAAGGTCACATACATTCGCCCGGAAGCGCATAATTATAAAAAATGGATAAGTTTCTCAACACAGAAATGTGCGTCTGGCAAAATTTTGGGATAAGGTTGCCAAAACTTACCCATCGAACACCTTCCTGGATTCTGTATCATTTTGTTTTTTACTTCCTTTTAAGTAAAGGAAGTATTGTAATCGCGAAAATTTTCGGTTTTCAGATTTCAACGGAAATATCCATTTTGACCATCCCTGAATCCATTTTGACTAGTTTCGTCGTGGCGTCTGTGCGTTATCTCGCATAACTCAAAAACGGTTAGCTGTAGAAAGTTGTAATTTTGTATTTAGGATTGTTGTAAAATCTAGTTGTGAACCTCACTTTTTGGCCACTGCTTGATCACCGAAAGTGGTACTTTACTTGAAGATCATAATTGATTTCCATCAAAAATTATATTAAAATACTATATAAAACTTCTCAAATTTAGTATTTATAATTTATATATTGATTTAAATAACATAATAGATTTTGGTCAAAATTGGAAAACCGGAAGCCGTACTTTACTTGAAGGTCATATTAGACTTTCATTAAAAATCATATTAAAATATAATGTAAAACATCTCAAATTTGGTAAATAGACTTTTATATCGATATAAATGTATTTATTAGATTTTAATTAAAATTATTGAGCCGAAAAGGGTACTTTACTTGAAGGCCATAATAAGCTTACATCAAAAATTATATTTAAATTAAAAGAGAAATCATATGTTTCGGTAATAAAGGTTACAAACGCAATTTCGTTTCCAATCCAATTAAACATTTTTATTACTTGTTTTAAGTGTTAAAATTGAGTGTAAAATACTGGTTTTCCTCCCCATTTGTGAGATGAACAAGTCTGCAGCAGGAAAATAAGATATAAGTTGAGTGGGTTTTTCTGCTTAAAATGTCGAAACTGTCTATTTCCAATGCTTTATCCAGTGATATTGACAGTTTTATTGTTGTCACGGAAATTGGAGAAATATCTTGGAAACTAGTTACCTACTGAAGGAAAACGACATATTATAACGGAATGAGACCTCCAGTAACAAGAGTGTGTGTGTCTATAGATGGATGTCGGGACGTCGAGTGTCAATCTTCGGAAACTAGTAACCAAATTCAGTATCACTTTTTGAGCCACGGATTTATAATTTAATAGGCGTACAAGGAAGTCATGTGTTGCCCACATCAGATATTTTTATTCTGTTGAAATCGAGTGTGGAAGTTTGGCTGATGATAACTGTTGCCAGACGCGCGCGAAGTGAAAAAAACCCTCGAAATTTTGGACCTTTTTTCAGTTTTTGTCTTATAGCATCAGAAGGATTTATCGCACATAATATTTTATTCTTTCCCGAAATTAAATTATGCTCTTCTTAAATACTAAATTTTATTCAGCAGTTTTTTCACAATCGGAAGTTGAATTGGGCCTGGTCTTTCCTTAACATTATTTTTTAAACAAATTATTTTAACTTACTATTATTGCACATCATTAAATAAGTCACAAGAATATCACAAATTCTGGGGTAACAAGATACAAATAAAGTATTAATTAAAAACATTAATAGCACATCTGTATCATTCGTGTTTGGTTACATCATTCATTCAACAACTGGTGCCATGTTCGACATTAAACCCTTTTATTATGTGTATGAATATATTTTAAAGTGGCCATGGCTTTTTTTTTATTTTTTTGTAATTAATGAAGTAAGAAATTAACTTGATGAAAATTGACTTGGGCCCTCCAGAGATATGGGGCTTTCGACTTTTTTTTAAACCCAAATATATTTTTGAAAAAAAGAAGAAAGGAGGCGAAATAACTAGTTTATTATTTCTCTTTAATCAACGCCCTTTAAAATTCAATATTCAGCGAGTTACCTACAAAGAGGATTAAAAGTTTAAAAAAAAAAATCAATTTTCCAATGCTATTATCAAATTAAACATAGAAATTCCTAGTCAAAATTATCTGACAACGTTATCCAATAAAATTGTATCAAAAATGTTTATAATCCACCATAAAATATATACTTTTTGAGTTATGCGCAAATAAAGTTTTCTTCATAACTTTCATAACTTTTTCTCGCGGATGTACTGTATACGAAAATTTAAGGGTTTTCAATTTATTACACATGAATCGCAGGTGACATAAATGTAAAACATGAATGTTTTACGTTGGCCTACATTTTTTTTTTATGACTGCTGAAATGATTTGTGGGTATGCGAAAGATCGATTCGGTCGCCATTTTGAAACGGAATGGCGAATGTTAATGTCGCGTTCCGAGGATCAACGTAGGGTTACCTGTAACTTTAGTGCCAAATCTTTCAAAAAAATCGGCCCTGTAGTGTCGGCACGACGATGGGCAGCAGACCGGTGGATTTTTTTTTTCGATTTTTCGATTTTACGTATCTTGAAACGTAAAACCTCAAATTTTAAGAGTTAATTTAATTTTCTTTGTTGATTCCAAATGTTCATTATTGGACATAATAGACCATTATTATGATATGAAAAGTATCATTCTTTATGGCACATGTTTTTGCTGATCATGTTACGGTTACATTATGTAACGGTTACATTACGATGGATATTATATTTATTCTGATGGCGAAGGATGAGTGAACATTGATTTGAAATATTGATGTTAAAACAATAAAATATGCTACAATAGGAAGGGACTGTGAGAACGTCTAAGGGCATTTTTGTAAGCAGATATATTGAAAATGAATTAGGAAATAAAAAAATGAAAAATGGATCTTCATAGGCTTTCACATTCAGATTATAAAAAATATGGAACCAGCATGCAGGAATGTTCTGGTTGATGAAGAACTATCAGCATTTTTAGAAATATTCATATTACTTTCCCTTACCTATATACGAAGTATATAGTAAGGGGAAGTATTGCGATCGTGAAAATTTTCGAATTCGAGTTTTCAACGGAAATACATGTTTTAAGGTCCACTGAGTCCAAAGACCAAGTCTCGCAAAATGGTATGTGTGTCTGTGTGTATTTGATCAGTCTAGCTCAACAACGGAAAGCTTTACGATACTGAAATTACATATTTAAGGTTAGCACATGCATGTGATGTTACAGCAACATTTTCGTCAAAATCGACTAACCGGAAGTGCCACTTTATATAATCGATTTTACACATTTTTACAATTTTCTCGAAAACGGCTCTAACGATTTTGACTAAACTTGCCTAAATTATTCTTCATAAAGACCTTTAACTTTTCATAAATATGGTACATCACCGAGGAATTGCAGAGAAAAAAGTTATGATGAAAAGAATATTTTATTTACGCATAACTTCAAAAGCGTGCAATTTATTGTAAATCATCCGGGACGTGTATGAAAGATAATTAAATTATCTAAAAAACAATAAAAGAATCATCAAAATCGGACCAGTATTAGCAAAGATACAGCGCATCGGACTAACCGGAAATAGCTACTATATTATGGATATTGCACTTTTTTACAATTTTCTCGAAAACGGTTCTAACGATTTTGATGAAACTTGCCTAAATTATTCTTCATAAAGGTCTTTAACTTTTCACTTATGAAGTAAATCACCGAGGAATTGCAGGGAAAAAAGTTATGATGAAAAGAATATTTTATTTGCGCATAGCTTAAAAATTATGCATTTTACGGTAATTTATCTATAGACTTTTATGAAAGGTAATTAAATCATCTAAAAAAGAATAAAAGAATCATCAAAATCGGACCAATAATAGCAAAGATACACCGCATCGGACTAACCGGAAACGATAATTATATCATCGATATTACACTTGTTTACAATTTTCTCGAAAACGGCTCTAACGATTTTGACTAAACTTGCCTAAATTATTCATCATAAAGACCTTTAACTTTTCATTTATGTAGTAAATCACCAAGAAAATGCAGGAAAAAAAGTTATGAAGAAAAGAATATTTTATTTACGCATAACTTCAAAAGCGTGCAATTTATGGCAAATCATCTAGCACTTGTATGAAAGATAATTAAATTATCTAAAAAATAATAAAAGAATCATCAAAATCGGACCAGTATTAGCAAAGATACAGCGCATCGGACTAACCGGAAATAGCTACTATATTATGGATATTACACTTTTTTACAATTTTCTCGAAAACGGCTCTAACGATTTTGATGAAACTTGCCTAAATTATTCTTCATAAAGGTCTTTAACTTTTCACTTATGAAGTAAATCACCGAGGAATTGCAGGGAAAAAAGTTATGATGAAAAGAATATTTTATTTGCGCATAGCTTAAAAATTATGCATTTTACGGTAATTTATCTATAGACTTTTATGAAAGGTAATTAAATCATCTAAAAAAGAATAAAAGAATGATCAAAATCGGACCAATAATAGCAAAGATACAGCGCATCGGACTAACCGGAAACGATAATTATATCATCGATATTACACTTTTTTACAATTTTCTCGAAAACGGCTCTAACGATTTTGATGAAACTTGCCAAAATTATTCTTCATAAAGACCTTTAACTTTTCATTTATGTAGTAAATCACCAAGAAAATGCAGGAAAAAAAGTTATGAAGAAAAGAATATTTTATTTTCGCATGGCTTAAAAAGTATGCAATTTATAGTAAATTATGTACAGAATTATATGAAAGGTTATTAAAGTATCTAAAAAACAAAAATAAATCATCAAAATCGAACAAGTATTAGCAACGATTCGGTGTATTTTATGAGGAGCATCTATTTCCTTTCGGATGCGCTCGGTTATCCAAAGATAATTATTATAGGGCGGTAAGGGAAAGTTGTGTGATGCGCGCACCGCACCAGATTTTTTCATGTTGCGATTAAGCAATACCAACTAACTATCAAATATCAAATTATTATTTTATATTGAATCCATCTTTAAATTATATCTTTAATTTAACAGTCTTTTTTAATACTTTAATTAGTACCGTCTTCCTCTTATTATTATTTTTTCTAAGTAATATTTTTTAAACTATTGGTTAAAAAAGCGAAGTAAATGTGGATTAGGAATTGATAAATTATTTGCCACTTCTATAAATTTGTTTTATTGAAAACTAGTTTCGAATGTTATACATTCCATCCTCAGTTCTAAAAACACACAAAAAATTCAAAAATAAGCAATTCAAAATATAGTTTGGTATTATTTTGAATTTCTTATTTTTGAATTTTTCGTGAGTTTTTAGAACTGAAGATGGAATGTATAACATTCGAAACTAGTTTTCAATAAAACAAAATAAAAATGGCAAATAATTTGTCAATCCCTAATTAGATTGATCCTTCTATACCATCATGCGGATGGCAACTATAAATGTGGATATATATAAAACGGCGATAGTAATATATATATATATATATATATATATATATATATATATATATATATATATATATATATATATATATATATATATATATATAGCGATAATGGCCATCGTATATCATTTCTCGGCTTTCTTATTAGTCCTTATTCTCTTAATTTTCTCACTCATTTCTCTCTTTCGCTCGTCCGTCCATTTATTGCCTTAACTCCTCTTCTTTCCCACTACAAGGATCTTAATGTATTCTCGGAATTTTTCTCTGTCTTGGTATTCTTTTTCTGTAATACCAAGCCTTGATATTACCTCTTTCATCTGACTGGGGTATCCTTGTCAAATATTTGTTTGTTCACCCCGTTTTCATAAATACCTTTTCATATACCCGAAAAAATTTGATCTCCTTTTCCTCATGGCTGTTTCCAAGTATTCAGTTTTCTCATACAGTTCTCTGATTATTTAGGCCAGTATTCTCCCCCCCCCCCTTTTCTTGGTCCGTGGATACGTCTTAGGGTTATTTCTAACAGTTTCTCCAAACTAGTAAACCCCATTGATTCCGACCCGGGTCTCACCACTGTTTCATATTGTCTGATTCTGGCCTTTTTCGATGGATCCTTTTTATTGGAGGTATCCTTTGCCAAATGTCCTTATCTCTCAGATTTACTTTCCTACTTTTGGTCGCCTAAGTGTCCCCTTATAATTCACGATTTTCCCGTAGGTACTTAAACGATTGTCCCATACATATATAATTCGTATATATGTATGGGACAATGTACGATATATATAGTCGAACCATCTATATATCGAACACGAGAGTTCCTTGAAAAAAATTCGATATATGGAATTTTCGATACATAAAAACATTGAAATTGCTCACCCTGCTTAGGCTAAAACAATTTCAGCAATTCTTTAGGATTAAAGAAATATCAAAGGCAATTTTTAGGGTTAAAGAAAATCAAATTTGAAAAATTGTACAATATACATCTGTGATTGCAGATTTATTGCAAATGTACATTTATAATTTAATAAGAACATGTATTAAAAATATGCAAACATGCATAAAAATTCATTTATTTTTGTTTCGCGCAAAATAGCTTATGATATCTATTTGTGTATAATTCATCACCGAAGATAGGTTTAGGAGCAATGGTCACAACAAGAAAGGCAAAGTTAAAGAGCATTTAAAATGAAAATTTCACTCTACATAAGCAAAGAGATTCAGGGACTTTACCCGAATTTCCATTGCTTTGCAAACCAGTGGAATATTTTTTTTTCTTATTTGATTATCACCCATTCTTATGTACGTAAACAAAGGGCTCGTTTTGATGACAATCATATTTTATATTTTCTTAAATGGGAATGTTTCTATCGATATATAGAAATTTTATTCGATATATAGAATTTTTTTTGTTTGAAAATTCAAGGTTCCTTAATTCCAACTATTCTTAATTCTTCCTTCATTTGCTTCGCATAACCACTCTGGCTTTTCAGGTTATATATTTTGTCAATGATCTGTTTATTTGTTCTTTAAGGATTCATTCTAATAATGTGGCCATAGAATCTCAGTCGTCTCTTCCTTATAGTTGTTTCCAAATCTTCTTCCTGCTCATAAATTTCCTTGTTCGATCTCAATCTGTAGTTTCCATTTACTATTCTTGGACCACAGATTCTTCGTAATATCCTTCTTTCGATTTTCAGAAACTTTTCCAGGCTTGTTAAGGTTGCAGTTTCCATTCCATTCCGGTATCACTGGCTTTACCACAGCATTATAGTGCTTTATTTTTGCATTGATGGACAAGTTTTTTTTTTGTTGTAGATGTTTTTAGTGATGAAATTTAGTTTCTGCAGTTTCAGTATTTTATTTTCTATTGTAGGTTTATCGGATCCATTGTTGCTGATAATCTCTCCGAGGTATTTGAACTGCTTTTGTGACTTTGATCTGTCCATATTTGGTCTTCACTGTTTTCTTCGTATAATTTTTCTTGGTCGTCATTATTTCTGTTTTCTGGAATGAGATCTGGAGTCCAGCTTTCTCTGCTATTTCCTTGAGTTCATTGATTTGTTTTAAAGCTTCTTGTTCAGTTTCAGCTAAGAGAGCCAGGTCGTCTGCAAAGGCCAGACATTTGAGATTGACGTTTTTGTTCTTTGATCCAATTATAACACCAGAGTCGTTTTCTTGCCAGAACGTCTTCTTATCCAAAACCACATTAAAAAGCATCGGTGAAAGGCTATCACCTTGTCTTCGTCCTGTCCTCACATGAAATGGCTTGCTGATCTCACCCTGAAATTTTATTTTTGATACAGTGTTTGTATTGTATATATATTTTAAATTAATATGTACTCACTCAAGGTACTATTTAATTGGCTTCTTCTGAAATGCGCCTCAAAGGCCTAACGAAGATCATCAACGAGTATCGCTCAGGGTTTAGGCGTCCTTAAGAATCGTCGAAAAATCGCTACACTCAGGTGTAGGTAATACAGATCTGTAGCTTTGGGTATTCGCAGTCTTACGAAATATTTTGAGAAGTCAAGTGGAGAAGCACATCATAAGATGAGCAATACAGAAAGCAGGATCAAAGAGAGTGGTGATACCCCCTTGAGATAAAAACAACCTTATTAAGCCTAATCATTAACACATATGAAGTGCATATATCTCACAATATGAAATTAATGTTTAATTAAAATGTACGTTCTTATTTAATATGAAATTGAGGGGGGGAGGCCTCCCCGACATAATTTATTTATTATTTCTATTTCATTTCAATAAAATATCTGATGTGGACAACACATGACTTCCTTGTACGCCTATTAAACTATGAATCGGTGGTTCAAAAAGTGATCCTGAATTTGGTTACTAGTTTCCGAAGATGGCAATACCTCAAAAACAACACTCGGCGTCGCGGCATTCATCTATTGGCACACACACACAAATAGGGAGGAAAACCAGTATTTTACACTCAATTTTAACACTTAAAACAAGTAATAAAAATGTTTAATTGGATTGGAAACCAAATTGCGATTGTAACCTTTATTACCGAAACATATGATTTATGTACTTAATTTAAATATAATTTTTGATGTAAGCTTATTATGACCTTCAAGTGAAGTACCCTTTTCGGCTCACCAATTTTAACTAAAATATAGTAAATACATTCATATCGATATAAAAGTCCTATGTACCAAATTTGAGATGTTTTACATTATATTTTAATATAATTTTTGATGAAAGTCTTATATGACCTTCAAGTAAAGTACCGCTTCCGGTTTTCCAATTTAGACCAAAATCTAGTATGTTATTTAAATCAAAATGTAAGTTATAAATACCAAATTTGAAAAGTTTTGCAAAGTATTTTAATATAATTTTTGATGGAAATCAATTATGACCTTCAAGTAAAGTACCACTTCCGGTGATTAAGCAGTGACCAAAAAGAGAGGTTCTCAACTAGATTTTACAGCATTCCTAAATACAAAATTTCAACTTTCTACGGCTAACGGTTTTTGAGTTATGCGAAATACGAACGAACGTACGTACGTACAGACGCCACGACGAAACTAGTCAAAATGGATTCAGGGATGGTCAAAATGGATATTTCCGTTGTAAAAATAGATGAGCGGCAATCCAATGAAGCTAGTCCGCTATAAATATTTTAAAGTATAAATTTATATTAACATGTATAAAATTTATTGTTTTGAACCTCCTGTTTCATAACTAAGTTATATATTAAGACCGGATTACGATGGTGTGTAATGATTTTAGTTGTTTGCATGAAAATTTGTAAATGTAAATGTTGAAGATTATGATTTATGTCTACCTCATAACTAACTTACTAACTTAAGTTTAAATATTCCCAGATAGTAGTGAGCTGTTTTGCAAATGAAGTCTAAATTAAGTCTGTTTTCCTGAAGAAAATGAATACAGAAATTTGATGTGCTTTTTCCGGATGAGTTCGGAAACCGTAGATAGTTTAAATTTATTATATATATCTTCTGCCTTCAGTTTCTTCAGTGATGTTGACCGCGCCACCTTTCTTAGCATGCTGTTTTGAAACCGCTGAAGGTGTTTCAGTGTGCCTTCATTAAGGTCTACAAGTTTCTGGCAATGGATGCCGTGAGACACAGAGTCGAATGCCTTCTAACAGTCGAAGTGTTTTATTGGAATTGTGGCAGATCTCAAGTTGTGGTATCATTAAATGACATTCAGTTCTGAGCTGTGCTTGGAAACATGTTTATTCATATGGTATGACCGATTGCTCCTCACAAAATGTTCTCAGATAGTTTGGAATTATCTTCTCGAATGTTCCCTTATTTCAATAAAAAAATCCAAACTGAGCTCAAAAAACAAACTTATCTTATATAAATCGGTCATTCGTTCTCAAATCAGTTACGCATCACCCGTGTAATTGGTTCAACAACTTGCATAACCAATTACAAAAAACTCGAAAGAGTCCAAAACTTGATTCAGTGAAAACCCACTGATAAAAGAGATCGGTAATTATAACAAATGTACACTGAAACGATACACTCATAAAAGGACAAAACATTTATTTAGGGATTGATAAATTATTTGCCACTTCTATAAATATGTTTTATTGAAAACTAGTTTCGAATGTTATACATTCATCCTCAGTTCTAAAAACACACAAAAAATTCAAAAATAAGCAATTCAAAATATAGTTGGTATTATTATACATATTAAATTATATAAATTTTAAATTGTAATGATTGTGCAGCCAAATACACGGGAAAAACTGGAAGATCGCTTAATCAGAGATTAAAGAAACATATACGTGCATATAATAATAAGACAGATAATTCCAACTTTGCAATTGATTTAAATGAAAATAATCATAAATTCATCAAAAACTCAAGAGTTAAATTAATTCATCACGTTGAAAACAGTCTCAAATTAAATATATATGAAGCACTTGAAATAATAAAATCCTTCAAATTCAATCCAGATTTTTGCTTAAATGACGAAATAAATATCTCCAATAGTCCAATCTTAAATTTATTCCCATCTATAACGGAAAAAACAATTACTCACCGGCCTTACTGGGAAAATCCTGACCCTTAAACCGTTTACCTAAAAACATCCTGTCTATCTCTCGTTCATTGCCAGTACAATGCGAGAAGAATCCAGTACAAACTTTTCTGTTTGATATAATCCATTTAAACCTTGGTGAGTACCAACATGTATATGATTTCTTGTCTTAATTAAATTCATAAATCATAAATCTTTTATAATACTGATTTATATAATTTAATATGTATAATAATACAAACTATATTTTGAATTGCTTATTTTTGAATTTTTTGTGTGTTTTTAGAACAGAGGATAAATGTATAACATTCGAAACTAGTTTTCAATAAAACAAATTTATAGAAGTGGCAAATAATTTATCAATCCCTGATTAGATTGATCTTTCTATAACATCACGCGGATGTCATCTGAAAACATTTATTGTTAAACTAACAATTTTCATTCAAGTATTTTTATTATGTTTTCATTAACTTAATTATAGTTTTAAAAGTATATATTATTTATTTTCATCAGTTTCCTATTTTATTAATTAATTTTTATTATTCATTCATAATTACTATTAATATTGTTTTGTGTGTGTAGGTTTTTGATTAATTTTTCCTACTGTTGTTCCAATATATAAATTCACTTATGAGATACGACTTATTCTCAAACATTATTAATCACAAAAATCAAATTTGTTGATTTTAAGGATAAGTTATCCGAAATCATGTTAAAATATTTGATAATATTGTTAAAGTGTACATATGTAAATGAAACTTTCTATCTCCCTCTCTCTTCTCGAAAATTTTGCAAGATGAGGTAGAAAACTCATAGGTCTATAGAGTTTAGAACCATCGCCTGTTTTTGCCGAAATCAGTAGTGGTGGGAACAATATGGCGTGTTTCCATAATTCGGGAAAATATCTCAACCGAAGGCTTGCATTATTCCTCTCCGGGGAGTAAAATGCTTATGTAAAATGATTTGTACTCATAAAATATACGTTAACCTAAAACCAACATAATAAATTATGTTGTGAACTTGCCTCTACGGTTATGAAGTTGTCATCAAAGCGACTAAGTTCACCTACAACATTTTTTTATATAGATACTCGGCACTAACTCATGTATAATTCTTCAAAA
Source organism: Rhaphigaster nebulosa (assembly GCA_948150685.1). Classification (NCBI taxonomy): domain Eukaryota; kingdom Metazoa; phylum Arthropoda; class Insecta; order Hemiptera; family Pentatomidae; genus Rhaphigaster; species Rhaphigaster nebulosa. The sequence goes on along the minus strand of OX411306.1, from coordinate 238,380,220 downwards.
TGTGTCAATCATAATTGTTAATATAATAAAATACTTATAGTATTTAAAGATTTCCAATTCAGTAATATACAGATTTAAAGCAACTCTTAGATTAGCCAGGATCGTCAGATATCAATTTGGCGGTGGAAATGAAATGATGGGTTCCACCCCAAGGACTTTTGTCCCTTCCACCCCCACTACAAATAAAATCTCGGATAAGGGTCGATCCTGGAGGGTCAGGAACTGGCCCTTTGTCTGCTAAGTGGCCTCTGTTGTCCTTTCCGGAAGGGAACGTCTCCTCTGACCTGAAAGTATTCCGACAACTCTGGAATATTGCCGTCGACTTTCAAGTCATAGGCGTTATAACTTTCGTTAAAACCACGGTAGTTATATAATCTATTTATAAGAGTGAGTTCCATTAAAACGTATAATAAAGTTAATTACAGTATTTGAAATCATTCGATATATAATTGACATAATCGCTTAAAAAGCACATGATCGTAACCACAAAGTGTTTTTTTTTAACCGCCGATCATCCATTAACCCTTTCTTACCCAATTTCCAATGAAATCAATTTTTTTTTTGTTTAGGTTTGCACCCCTCATATTTGGAAAAATAATGAAAAAATCATACACACCCCTATCACAACATATCCATCATATTATATGTTGTGCCTCGAGGGGCACCTTGAGCACCTTGTGTAGAAGCATGTAATTAGGAAAAAATTTGCTAATAAACAATAACTAACAAAAACTAAATAAATATTACCACTTTTAAGGGTGTATTTTTTCATTAGGATAAAAAAAAACTTTCAAAATACATTTTAATTGAAAACTAACAAATACAATAATTTTTTTTTCTTATCCTCCGTTTAATTAAAATAGAATAATTTTTTTTTTCTATATCCCCTTATTTTATGGTTCTGAACTGTATATTTGCTGGAGATTCCCCTTTTTCTGCAGATGTGCATTTTAAGGAGTTCTATTTACATCTTTAGCTTTTATTAATGTTTTATAATTTCGAATTATTACTTAGGCGATGGGGCTCACCTTTCATTTTGGGTCGATCTTACCAAACTAATAATAAAACTAAATTTCAATATTCAAAATAGTTGTTGCCAACGCTGGGGTACTCCAGAGTGTATAAGCTCTCTAAATATGGGGTTTGTAATTTGTGATAAAGATGCGTAAAACTTTTTATTTCTGTCTGTTAGGAATTCCTTAATCCTTGACATTTTCAATTCCTCATGCAGCCTCGATGTTTTCGCCCTTTGTAGTGAAGTCCCCTTTATTATTTTTCGTAAAATAATCTGAAATTATTGCAGAAGCTTTTCTGTCGATTTAGCAACGTGGGAAAATAATGGTGCTCCATACAATAGGGTGGAGCGTAAAATAGTTTTATATAATAAAGATTTGAAGTTATATGATTGGCGTGAGGCAGAGAATAAATGATTAATAAATGCCTGTCAAACGTGATTCCAAGATAAACGATACTTTTAGATAATTTGTTTATGCAATTATTTATTTAAAACTTTGATGGGAGTTTTTTCTTCCCTTTCTGAAACGAGAATATAAAGCCTTTCGTTTTATCTGGATTCCCATCTACTCGTATCTTCAAATGTTCCAGTTCTTCCACTATTTGTTGACAATTACTCTGCTATTTGTTTACGACAAGATCATCTGCAAAAGCTGGTATTGTTGCATTCTGGTATTTGGTTCCAACCAATGGAAAAATTCATTTGCCAGTATAAATGGATAACAATACAGGTGATAGTACCGCGCCCTGTGGAACCCCACACGTGAGAGATATAGGAACAGAGAGTTCGTCAGAAATCTTCGCTGCCAAATAGCAATAAAAAGAAACATAAGTCAATAAAAGGGTACAAGAAATGTTTATTCAATGAGAATGTACATTATGTTTGTTAGTTATGAAATTGTAAAAAGTAATTTCGTCCTGGCACAAAGCATAATCTCAGGTTGCATTTGACACAACTAACTGTGGTCGTTTTCTTCTTGCACAGTTTACATTTGCCTCTATCTCCAAATTGTGGTAGATGTCCCACTTGATCCTTTTGAACCTCTTTGACAAGAATTTCTTCTGGAGTCCGGAGTCTTGAACTATTAGATGAGTTTGAACTGCGGCGAGACGAGACTGTTGATATAGGCTTATATTTAACCAAAAATGTCCAACGTGCCTTTCAAGCCACCTACGGTTTTCTCACTTTATTTTTTTAAATAAGTTACTTTTATTCCAATCTAAAGTCATAAAACACAAATTAAATAAACTACTTACCTTTGCAAATCAATTTATTCCAAAAAAAAGTATTCAAAAACACACTAAATCTATCACAAAAAACACTGGAGCACAATGTAGACAACAACCTGTGGAATTTTCCAGATGTAACTCCTTAATTTCTTACCTGCTCAAACCACTGCCACACAGAGCCCAATTTTGTTTAGGTAGATAACAGTATGAAGAGCGAAGGTGCTTGTTATCACAAAATATTCACTCCCGGGTAAATTTAAACATCTTAACATAAATGTATAGTGCCTTGGGCAAGGAAGGGTTAAACTTTCGTAAATATTTTCCTCTACTAGATAATTATCATTATCATGACTCCTTGGAGTGCTAATTTAGGTACAACTTTACAAGAGGGGCGCGTTATCATTGGTACTCCCGATCTTACCCGAATGTCGCTGGACTAGCACACTCTAGCGCCATTTTTGCTAACTAACTGCTTTGCATTCAAATGTAACATTCGCATTCATTGCAATTATTAAAATTATTACTGCCTTAATTACATATTATTTAAAATTGATAGTGCTGTCGACTTCCGGTGATCTAGGGAAGTTGTAGTAATAATTTAAAGGAGTGATAATTTAAATTAGGGTAAGGACCCGACCTCAACTGAAAAGGAACTTTTGGGGTCTGTTTATGTCTTGAGCGAGCGTAGTGAGCGGAAGTCGTCAGCTGTGATCTATTTAAAACAGTAATAATTAAAATTACGGTAAGACCCCGAACTCAGCTGAAAAGGATCCGTTGCTGTTTTGTTTATTTTTTCGTAATAAGTGGAAGTCGACAGCACTAATAATTTTAAATAATATGTAATTAAAGGAGTAATAATTCCAATGAATACGAATGTTACAATTGAACGCTAAGCAGTTAGTTAGCACAAATGGCGCTGGAGTATGCTAGTCCGGTGACCTTCGGGTAAGATCGGGAGTACCAGTGATAACGCGCCCCTCTTGTAAAGTTGTACCCTAATTTTAAGTATGAAATATAAATAAATGATATGAGCACCCCCAATCGCTGTTTACACCCCTCCGTCCAAACTATAATCCTCATGCTCAGCCTCAATGCAATCCTCCCGATTACGTTTCGGTCTACTCCTCGGAGATATATCAGTTGGCTTAGCGCTTACTAAGCCCAAACAACTTTATATGCCTATTTCAACGTCGCAATAATATCACTTCAGTTATATCAACAGGATGCATGCTGCACGATTCCGCGTTGTGTAATCGTAATAATCTGTAAGAAGACCACATCGCGCGGCAAAAGATCTGTGTGGTCTATGATGTCCAAAAAAAAAAAAAAAAAAAAAAAATATATATATATATATACACACAGGTGTGTGTCAATGCCTGTAAAATAGAACATCAGAATTTTGTAAGTTGAGGAATTTAGGAAAAGTGATATTACTTGAGGGAATGAGGTAATCAACGTCATCCAACCATCCTGTTTTATTGTCGACATTATCGATACTATTAAATATAATCGATATCCCAAGAGAGTCGAGACGATCCTCGCATACCGGTTCTCTTATCTGATTGACTTATTTCACAGCTGATCGGGCGGGCCCTTAAACTGTTCATAGCTCATTGAGTTGGCTTATCTCCGAGCGCCCGGTTCCGATCGAATAATTTAGATGGCACTGCTTTCCCTCTCGGATTAACATATTCAACCTGAAATATGAGTATCTGTTGAAAAGGTTAGCTAGTATCTTTAGTCTTAATCTTTAAACATATGATGAAAAATGGTGGATAGTCTTGCGCGTTTATTACTATGTAATTAGTGAACGTATTTTTTTTTGCTTTGACAGCTATATTATGTTCATTTAATGCATTATGTATTCATTTATATCTCTTATTCATTTTATGTTTCAAAATATAAGATACTTACTATTTGCTTCTGGTCTTCTACTAAAAAAACATAACATGGTTTATCGCTAAAAAAACCAAGTCTTCATGTATTCGATATTTACAGCTACTTTTCAGCCATCTAGCTCTTTTTTTTTACTAACCAGTTATTTTCTGAGGTTGTTGATTGAAGATTGTTGAGCTAACTTGTTGATAGCCTGAGTGAAGCGTCAATTTAAAATATCTGAACTAGTTTTGACTATAATTGATCAATTGAAATATATTGTTGATTTAACCTATGTAAATAGAATAATTATTTAATTATATGTAAGTCTTAATGTATAATACGTTATATATTGGTTGTTTAATTATATAAATAATAAAAACCTTTAGGTGCGTCCGGCCATGTTCGTCTTTTAGACCCACTAAACCCTCAAAACCATTCAGTATTGCGGGTACTGTATAGCTTTATGTGTACGAGTAGTTTGTCATGTGTCTATTTCTAAGTTATATACACATGTTTTCTCACTTTAAGACAGAATTGCTTAAATTTATTTGAAATATAGGCTTTGACTCACTAATCAGAGATTGGCAGCGTTAAATTATGTCCATGTAATGTATTATATATTCATTTATATCTCTTATTCATACAAAATACAAGAAACTTAATATTTGGTCCTGGTTTTCTTCTAAAAAAAATATATATATATATATATATATATATATATATATATATATATATATATATATATATATTGAAGAAACGCTTCTCTCAGGCCATCAATAAGATTCTTATCTCAGTAAATAACTAGTTAATAAAAAAAAAAGTAAAAAAGTAGCTGTAAATATCGAATACATGTAGACTTATTGTAGCTATGACTATATATATATATATATATATATATATATATATATATATATATATATATATATATATATATATAGTCATAGCTACAATAAGTCTACATGTATTCGATATTTACAGCTACTTGTTTACTTTTTTTTTTATTAACTAGTTATTTACTGAGATAAGAATCTTATTGATGGCCTGAGAGAAGCGTTTCTTCAATTTAAATTATCTGAACTAGTTTTAACTATAATTGATCAATTGAAATATATTGTTGATTTAACGTAAGTAAATAGAATAATTATTTAATTATATGTAAGTATAATGTATAATACGTTAGATGTTGGTTGTTTAATTATTCAAATAATAAAAATCTTTAGGTGCGTCCGGCCATATTCGTCTTTTAGACCCACTAAACCCTAACAACCATTCTGTATTGCGGGTACTGTATAGTTTGCCTTATGCCTATTTCTAAGTTATATACACATGTTTTCTCAATTTAAGACAGAATTGCTTAAATTTATTTGAAATATAGTCTTTGATTCACTAACCAGAGATAGGCAGCGTAGATAATTTCTTCTTGGATTTACTTTGCATTATTATTTTTTTGTTTATTTTTATTTATCACATTACTTCATATTTATTATTTTATTTTTTCTTCTTTTATTTAATACTTAGTAATTTAATTTATTTAATACTTATGCGTATGAAATGTGAAACTCTTATGATATGCAGTTGAATTTATTTACAACTTATATTTAAGACTTTTGTAATATGTAAAATTCCTGTTGTGAGTCTTTTTTGCATGGATCTGGCTTTCAGTTATGGATCATGAATGTAAGTCTAGTAAATGATGACCATTTAAGTAAAATATTAAATATATATGCATATAAAAATTATTGTCATATGGTGGTATATTGATTCTATAAAATAACAATTACTAGAGGAAAGCAATTGACGAGACTTGCAGCGGCCCGTGCTGACAGATACAACAGATACTACCCAGACTGAAGACATGGACCCCACCATTAGGGAGCAAGGGAGCTAATGATTTTGTGTTGGGAGAGATTGTGCTGCGAGCTCCCCCACCTCCCCACCCCCCACTGCTATCTCTAACTGCCTTCTTTAAACTTTAATGCCACATTTCCCGGATTTATTAAAGGGATTCCCTTGTTTCAATGAAATTTACCCCATTCCAACAAGTTATGTGCTAACATCTCTCACATCTGTCATATAATTAGCTCAGTGTAGAGCTGTTATACAAGATTGTGTAAACATACAAGGTAATAATTTTATAACTTACAATTTCTTTAATTACTAAACAAAGCAAAATATTTCTCACGATATAAGTCCAGAATTTTCTAATAATTCACATTCACATTTTCCAATAATCCACAATATAAAATAGAAATTCAAAAATATATTTAAAAAATTGTTGGAATCAGTATGGAAATAATAAAATCTTCAAATCCAATCCAGATTTTTGCTTAAATGGCCAAATAAACATCTCCAATAGCCCAATCTTAAATTTATTCCCATCTATAACAGAAAAACCAATTACTCACCGGCATTACTGGAAAAACCCCGACCCTTAAACTGTTTACCTATAAACATGCCACCTTTCCTTTCTTTCATTGTTAGTTCGGTGCGAGAAGAAACCAGTACAAACTTTTCAGTTTGATATAACCATTTAAACCTTGGTGAGTACCAACATGTATTTGATTTCTTGCCTTAATAAAATTAATAATTTATAAATGTTTTACAATACTAATTTATATTACATTTAATTTAATATGTATAATAATACTGAACTATATTTTGAATTGCTTATTTTTGAATTTTTGTGTGCTTTTAGAACTGATGATGAATTTATAACATTCGAAACTAGTTTTCAATAAAACAAAATTATAGAAATGGCAAATAATTTATCAATCCCTAATTTCATTATTTGGTTCAAATCATTCATAATAACAAAAATGGACCAATGTAATAACAAATTAATTATTTTTTTGGGGAGGAGGGGATGAGGGACTTCATCACGAAAGTCCCCTTTCTTGAATCCGCTAGTGTTTGTATAATAATTAGGTTCTGTGTATAGTATGTGTATTTTCTGGTTTCTACTGATCAGCTGTTTTTAATATAACCTTTTCCAGCTGATATGTCTCTCGCCTTTCCTTCAGGTGTCTCGAAGTGATGTATGGTCTCTAGTTGATGCGTCTTTATAGAATGTTGATGTGAGATGTACTGCATTTTGTCTGTATATGATGCCTGAATTGGCGAAACGGTCGACCGGTTAGTTGATAAACGGTATGTAAGAGACTCAACGCTTCGCCTGTGGAATGTTCCAACATTTATTTGTAATGTAATAACATGATAAATTTGATACGGTGTACAAGAAACAATATAAGCAATTAGCAATATCAATATTCATTTTTATTATTAGATTTCTTTTTTGTCAATATTTATTTGCAAAAACAAATCCGCGATTACCATTGAGTACTACCATGGACCGATTGAGTACTACTATGGACCGATTGAGTACTACCATGGACCGATTGAGTACTACTATGGACCGATTGAGTACTACCATGGACCGATTGAGTACTACCATGGACCGATTGAGTACTACTGTGGACCGATTGAGTACTACCATGGACCGATTGAGTACTACTATGGACCGATTGAGTACTACTGTGGACCGATTGAGTACTACTATGGACCGATTGAGTACTACCATGGACCGATTGAGTACTACTATGGACCGATTGAGTACTACTATGGACCGATTGAGTACTACCATGGACCGATTGAGTACTACTATGGACCGATTGAGTACTACCATGGACCGATTGAGTACTACCATGGACCGATTGAGTACTACTATGGACCGATTGAGTACTACCATGGACCGATTGAGTACTACTATGGACCGGTTGAGTACTACCATGGACCGATTGAGTACTACTATGGACCGATTGAGTACTACCATGGACCGATTCGAGAGAAATGTTAGTTTGTACTAACTATTGTATTTCAGGGCGCTTAAAAATATTAGGCCTAAAACCAGATACATTAGAAACAGATTTAAAACTCTTTTAATAATTTACAGTAAACTATAATTCATGTTTTATTAAGAGTAGTTCTAATAGCCTTATTAAACTACAATCACCATTTACTAAATAAGAAAAAAAAACGAACAGCCTGTGTTTAAAAAAAAAAAAATATCTGATGTGGACACCCCATGACTTCCTTTTACGCCTATTAAACTATAAATCGGTGTCTCAAAAAGTGACCCATAATTTGATTACTAATTTCCGAACATAGCAATACCTCAAAAACGTCACGGCGTCGCGACGTTCATTTATTGACACATACAGACAAACACACACCTAAGCTGTTGTTTCTTGAGATCTTATTCGGTTATTTGCCGTTTTATTTCAGTTGGTAACAAGTTCCAAAGATATTTCTTCGTGTTCCTTGACAACATTAGAACTGTCTATGTCACTAGATAAAGCATTGGAAATCGACGGTTTTAACATTTTAAGCGGAAGAAACCGCTTAACTTATATCTTCTACTGCAGACTTTTTCAGCTCACAAATGGGGAGGAAAACTATATCGTATAGGAAAACTATATAGTATTTTACATTCAATTTTAACACTTAAAACAAGTGATAAAATTGTATAATTAGAGTGGAAAAAAAAACGCGTTTATAATCTTTCATCACCGAAACATATGAGCTATGTAATAAATGTCGTTATACCTTTTGATGTAAATTTATTATGACCTTCAAGTACAGTACCCCTTTCGGATCTTCAATTTCAACCAAAATCTATTATACTCCTTATATTGAGATAAAAGTCTAATTTACCGAATTCGAGATGCTTTACATTATAATTTAATATAATTCTTGATGAAAATCTAATATGACCTTCAAGTAAAGTACCACTTCCGGTTTGCCAATATTTACCAAAACTTATTATGTTGTTGATATTGGTATGAAAGTCATAAATACCAAATTTGAGATGTTTCGCATTAAATATTAATCTTATTTTTTATGAAAATCATAAATGACCTTCAAGTAAAGTACCACTTCCGGTAATCAAGCAGTGACCCAAAAGAGAGTTTCACAACTAAATTATATTATAATCCTAAATACAAAATTTTAACTTTCTACGACTCACCATTTTTGAGTTTTGCGAGATCCGTACGAACGTACGTACGTAAAGACGTCATGACGAAACTAGTCAAAATGGATTCAGAGATCGTCAAAATGGATATTTCCGTTGAAATCTGAAAACCGAAAATTTTCGCTATTACAATACTTCCATTACTGCGTACAAGGAAGTAACAATTTCCATAATGTTTGAAGGAATATAAAAGAGGGGAAGAGACTGAAGATTGTATGCCCACCGTTTATCCTTATGCATTAATATTTACTTAATGCAGCCTAATTTAAAAAGGCTTAATTTGCTTATAATAGCCGTTGTAAAAAGGCTTTTATTTTGATGAAACAAGTGAAACTTATTTTTCTTGAAATCATTGTGGGTCTCTGTACTAGGTTCCTTCTCTGAGAAATATTTTTTCTTGATTTTAGAAATTATTAAGACCTGGCCCAGTTTTATTTTATTTTATTTGTTTTTTTTTTCATTCCAATTGTACTAATTTTTATCCCTTATTCATCATAATGTACATAAGTAGCACTTTATTTTACAATTTTGTTTTCAGTTCTAATTTTTTAACCTAATTTTCAATTAAACATACAAAACACCACAGAAAGTACAAATGGTTGTTTGAGTTCAATTACTTACATTGGAAAAAACATCTTTAGTAGCTCCTTATTTCAAATCTAATATGCTGATTTATAGTTAAAGCACTCACTGTCAGTTTTTTTCACTAAAATAGTCCATCCTCGGTAAACTGCCAAATCTCTGCAGATAATAAATGGGACTTAAAAGGGTGGAAACGATGGTTAACCAGCGACTTCTTGTGTTATAACCCAACCCTAAAATGAGAAGCTGCATAATTCAGAGGATAATTTAGATATTTGGACCAGAGTGCTTACCACTCAGTCTACCAAGAACACAGAAAGGTTGATACAATTATACTTTGGCACCAAAGTCACAGATCCTCCTAGAATCCTGGTCCTAGACATTACCATTTATTATTCTGCTTCGAAATGGCGGCTGATTAATTTTGTTCATAATTATTTGAAAAATATAAAATATAAAGTAATAATGAGAAGCGTTTTTCTTATTTATTCTTGAGCGAATTTATTAATCTTTCAATACAATTAATATCATTTTAAGTTATATTTATACCGTAGAACAAATAGATTATGAAAGACACAATAATTTAATAATTTACTTTTTAAAAATCAATAAGACCGAGAAAAGTAAAAATAATTTAATTAGTTTCTACTTCCCAGCCAGCCCTTGCTTGTTTTGCACATGACACCAGGACTTTATTCTCATGAACCCCTTTTCCCAGGCCTTTTGAAGTCCCGTAAATGTAAACAGATTTTCACAGCAAAGGCCTAAGTGCGACCGCAGAGGAAGAGGGATTTTTTAATATTCATTTTACAAAAGAATTGAAAGACCATTGTAGCCTTATTAGTATCTCCAAACAGAACTTTATAATACTCCTCTCAAGTCAATAGAGAGAACAGTTCCATAACCTGAATAGAGAGAACAATTCCATAACCTAAATAATTTAAAAAACTACTAAAGCTGATACAATTCAATATTCTTAAATATATAATATCCTGACTTACCTGTATAATCTAGTGCTTATGATTATCGTTTTCAATTATAAAAAAAACTGCAATGAATTCCGTTTAAAAATTCAGATAAAATTACAAATCATGTTATTGATATTTATTTCACAAACTTTCAACTTTTTAGTCGTATTTTATCCAAAAATACTAGACTATTACGCTGTATCTAAATATGTGTATTTACATATATATATATATATATATATATATATATATATATATATATATATATATATATATATATATATATATATATATATATATAAATATATATATAAATACACATATTTATAGATTTATAGAGGGGTACTAGAGGTGCCCAAATCCTTTAAAGCCACGTAAAAAAGAGGGGGTGGGAGGAAAAAGTTGAGACCCCCAAAAGGCACTTATTAAATAGTATAATCTATTAAATATATACTAGTATACCCGGACGAGAACTCTCGCATTAGATATCAATGCTTATTCTAATCCCTAATACATTCCAGGTGTAAGCGATTTTAGGGAAACAATATAATGTTATCAAAAAAGATTATTTAACACACACATTTGGTGAAGCTACATAGTTTGTAATGATTATGCTGAAGTTACAGTTCATACTTAATAAGTAATTAGCTTACCCCACTGGAAAACATCTCTTCAATTTATCCGTTAGGCAATTAGATTCAGCTATACCATTTTCTATGTTTAGTATTCATATTTAACAGTGCCCTTTAGGGTTGGACATGGGAAACAATATATAATTTCCCACTCATTAAAAGTTTTTGTAAACAGACTCAAATTGATATAAAGTTGCCATGACAACGACACGTACGCAAGATGGCATAGGGCCCATGGGGACCTATATCGTGCGTTATCTCGAAAACGGTAGGTTTTTAAGTTTTAAAACGCTGGACCAATACGTTCCTATGGACGTATATGATCTTGATGCCCGCGTCAAAATCTTTAAAACCCAACTTATCCCGTCTCGATACTTAGACTCTCAGTCGTCAAAGCTTTGAAACCTCCCTGTTTTTTCATCGCTTTTATTTAAGCCCTAGTAAGAATTCAAGAAACAAAATTGGAATTCGTCACCTATTAATGAAATTCTCTTTCTTTTGTGATACCTTATTCATCAAAATCCATCGCTCCTGAGAGCCGAAAAAGGGATCTATACTACCGTAATAATATATAGTAGTGATCGTAAGTTTGTCACTATTTTCAGTTATACAACAATGTTACACAATCATCAGCTACACCAAAATTCACTTTGGTAGCAACGTTTCGGTTGTTTCCGATGATTATCCAGAGGATGTGGTTAATAAGGGAATCAAAAATACTCGGACTCGGACTCTGTCTTCTCACTTCTGCTATGATATCCTTTTCGAGGAATCTACCATCATCGAACTATCTGAGGAAAAAGTATTGGTCAATGAGAACAAAAAGAGGCAACTCATCTGTATCTAAAAGCACAGTTGACCGTTTGACTGTAGTAGGATCAGATACCGATCTCCTCGTTCTTTTCAATGGTTTAGGCTCTTATATTACCAACATCTACTTCCAGAAGAGTAGCAGAGGTATATTTGTCTTTTGGCAATTGCCATTACTCCAATTCCTCTTTCAGTCATCCACCTCAACACATATCAGGAATAGTGTTTTATCATACGTCCAGCTGGTGTGAAACAACTTCGGCTCCTTTTGGACATGGTAAAACCAAATATTAAACGAAAATCCCTAACTTGTGGAACTGGTTGTACTTTCCCTGCAACCAGACTCAGCTAAGGAGGCAAAAGCAAATGCTGGATAGAAATGTTCTGTAGCTTAGCAAAGGGATGATTTCTTAACAGCCACTACCAGCTGCTCGTTAAATCTGCTGCTAATTCCAAAATAAACATTGTTCGCTTGCTTAAAAATACTTAATACTGTATTTCAAATCTAATTTGCTGATTTTTTTTACTTTTTGTAAGAAATAAAGGAAGTATTGAGATCGCGAAAATTTTCGGTTTTCTGATTTCGACGGAAATATCCATTTTAACCATCCCTGAATCCATTTAGACTAGTTACGTCGTTGCGTCTGTACGTACGTTCGTATTTCGCATAACTCAAAAACGGTTAGCTGTAGAAAGCTGAAATTTTGTATTTAGGATTGTTGTAAAATCTAGTTGTGAACCTCCCTTTTTTTCACTGCTTGTTTACCGGAAGTGGTACTTTACTTGAAGGTCATAATTGATTTCCATCAAAAATTATATTAAAATACTATGCAAAACTTCTCAAATTTAGTATTTATAACTTATACATTGATTTAAATAATATACCAGATTTTGGTTTAAATTGGAAAACCGGAAGCGGTACTTTACTTGAAGGTCATATTAGAAAAAGGTCACATCATAAATTATATTAAAATATTATGTAAAAGATCTCAAATTCGGTAAATAGGACTTTTATATTGATGTAAATGTATTTACTATATTTTAGTTAAAATTGGTGAGCCGAAAATGGTACTTTACTTGAAGGTCATAATAAGCTTGCATCAAAAATTATATTTAAATTAAATACATAAATCTATATGTTACGTTAATAAAGGTTACAAACGCAATTTGGTTTCCAATCCAATTAAACATTTTTATTACTTGTTTTAAGTGTTAAAATTGAGTGTAAAATACTGGTTTTCCTCGCTATTTGTGTACGTGTGTGTGTGTCAATAGATGGATGTCGCGACGCCGAGTGTCGTTTTTGAGATACTGCAATCTTCGGAAACTAGCAACCAAATTCAGGATCACTTTTTGAGCCACCGATTTATAGTTTAATAGGCGTACAAGGAAGTCATGTGTTGTCCACATCAGATATTTTCACTAAAATAGCCTGATTCAGTTCCATCCTTGGTAAATTGTCAAATCTCAGCAGATAATGAATGGGACTTAAAAGGGTGGAAACGATGGTATAACAGCGACTTCTTGTATTATAACCTAACCCTAAAATGAGGAGCTGGCATAATTGGAGCCCCCAACAGAGGAATCAGCACACCACCATGGTTACAGAGGTTACTTACTTATAATTACTTACCACCAAATTCAAAAGAGGTTTGGAGTTGATAACAATGTTACATATTGTGGATGGAAGCTCGATGATCAGGGGCTTACCTGTATCACTACTATCACTTGGCTCCTACCCCTCAGATCCTACTGCAGATGATTTCCTGCAAGTGCAAAAACGTTGCTGAGGCGTTCGTAGCGGCCGAAAAGCTGGGCTAAAATGCTCAGTCTTCTGCAGATTCTTTCCTGGAAAATTATGTCAGAACCTTCAACCTCTTCAACTAGAGGATTCTGGTGATGAAGAAGACATCTCCAACTCTACCATGAACGAACGGCAAGACGAACCTGCACATGCGGTTCGGCTTGAGAATTTCTCTGACGATTTTACTTTCTTCAGAGGATCATTCTTCTTCAAATCTGGGCCGTTAGTATTAATGAAATTACAGTGATTTTTTTTTTATAAGTGTGTACACTACTCGTTATAATAATGATTTTTATTATTGTTTATATTTAAAATTCTTCTTCATCTGTTAGCATTAACCACCAGCCATCCCTGTTCTGTGTTGCCGCTTTCCAATTCCGGATCCCAAGAGGGATTAGGCATCATCAGCTACAAGATCCCTTCACGCCTCTTTTTCGTACGCCACAGATTTCTTCCTGTATTAGAGATCTGATCCTCAGGCATTCTCGCGACATGTCCAGCCTATCTGAGTCGACTTACTTTATTGAAAGTTACCACATCAACATCCACAAACAGCTCCATTAATTCAGCATTAGTCCGGTGTCGTCAGATTCCATTTATATAGATTGCTTCGAAGATTAATGTCGATCAACTAAAAACTAATCACAAAGTACGTAGATTAATTAATTTAAAAATTAAGAGCGGGGAAGTAAAAATAGTCTCAAACCATCTAACGCCTATTCAAACATATTTGATGTGGACAACACATGACTTTCTTGTACGCCTATTAAACTATAAATCGGTGGCTCAAAAAGTGATCCTGAATTTGGTTACTAGTTTTCGAAGATTACAGTATCTCAAAAAAGAAACTCCGCGTCGCGACATCCATCTATTGGCACACACACAAACACAAATGGAAAGGAAAAACAGTATTTTACACTCAATTTTAACACTTAAAACAAGTAATAAAAATTTTTAATTGGATTGGAAACCAAATTGCATTTGTAACCTTTATTACCGAAACATGTGATTTATGTATTTAATTTAAATATAATTTTTGATATAAGCTTATTATGATCTTGAAGTAAAGTACCCTTTTTGGCTCACCAATTTTAACCAAAATATAGTAAATACATTCATATCAGTATAAAAGTCATATTTACTAAATTTGAGATGTTTTACATTATATTTTAATATAATTTTTTATGAAAATCTAATATGACCTTCAAGTAAAGTACCACTTCCGGTTTGTCAATATTTACCAGAATTTATTATGTTGTTTAAATTGGTATAAAAGTCATATTTACTAAATTTAAGATGTTTTACATTAAATATTAATATAATTTTTGCTGGAAATCAATTATGACCTTTAAGTAAAGTACAAATTCCGCTAATGAGGCAGTGGCCAAAAAGGGAGGTTCACAACTAGATTATATTGTAATCCTAACTACAAAATTACAACTTTCTACAGCTAACCGTTTTTTAGTTATGCGAGATACGAACGTAGGTACGTACAGACACCACCACGAAACTAGTCAAAATGGATTCAGGGATGGTCAAAATGGATATCTCCGTTTAAAACTGAAAACCGAAAATTTTCGCGATTACAATACTTCTTTTACTTCGTACAAGGAAGTAAAAAATAAATTTTAATTATTTTTATTTCTTTCCGTCTCTGCCTCCTTCCTTCCGCATTAAAATTCGAGAACATTTTCGAATGTAGTTAAGCCTAAATCTTCTGATGTCTTCGTTTCTGGATTCTTGGACCTCTTCTGACATCCAACCTGACATATTTATAATCCATCAAACAAGCAACGCCTCGTTCTTTTGATTTTAATAGTTCATTTACTAACTCCCGATTTTTAATTTTTATATTTTCTATGGCATTCAGCGAACTCACCGTAATTGAGACATCATATTAACTTGAGCCCCGTTAGACATATCGTGGTGTAAATGTTCTTACTCAATATGCACATTTTTAATTATATAAATATTATTATTTTTAATAAATTTATCAAAGCCAATAATACGGTATATCAGTAAGGATCCTTAACTAAATCAAACCAGGATGAGCATACGCGATTCAATTCGCACACTTGATAAATGGCAGGGACGAGAGTGTTTTAGAGATCGGAGGCAATAGGGCAGGGGATCGACCAATCAGGGAGGAGATAATCCGGAGTTGTCAATATGGCGACGGGTTAAATTAAACCCGCGGGGCCAATGAGGCTTCGGTTTAAATTAATCCGCTAAATTAGCGGAGGATATTGGTCGGTTTTTGCCCTAATCAGCGCCCGATATATTGGCCCTGTATTACTTATATTACCTTGTCATTATTACCGCTTTTCAATTAAGCCTCTGGCAGTTTGATGGCTCGGCAAAAAACCCACGGCTCTGCGGCCTCCTGCTTTTTGTACCCTTTTCATCAAATTTCATTAAAAGCGATCAAACATTTTTTTTCCCTGATATTGAAATAAATTTGGAATTGAGAGTTATATCCACTTCGCGTTTGGTTGTGTAATTTGTTTACAGAGGTTTTGCAATTTATGCATCGCCCACCTGCCTAGAATAGAAGCAGTTCAACGGATTAAGATGAACATAAAAATATTTCATCAAGAGATGTTTACAATTTAATTTGTCACGTAAAAAAAAAAGTTATCATTCATACATACAATAAGCATTATAATATTTTGATAGAGATGTGAATATCAAAGAATTTCATTAACCTACAACTCACCCACAATAAGAAGGCATTAACGAGAAAGAAGGCGAAATCATGCGGCAATTTGCTGAAACATGTTTTTTATTGCTTCCTTCCGATTATATTTACGGAATATTCACAGATTTGTACATATAGTATTATCAACTTATAATATACGTATATATTTGTAAATATAATCGAAGGGTAAGGAAAAAATTCAACGTTAGTTTCAATTTAGGGCCATTCCATATGAAATCACCAGAGACTTTGATCTCTATGGCTCATATTTACACGACTTTTTAATATTAGTTATACCAACTAAATACATTACAAATATATTTTTAATGTTTTTTACTTGAGTAGTTTTTACTTCCTTGTACGAAGTAAAGTAAGTATTGTAATCGCGATAATTTTCGGTTTTCAGATTTCGACGGAAATATCCATTTTGACCATCCCTGAATCCATTTTGACTAGTTTCGTGTGGCGTCTGTACATACGTTTTTATCTCGCATAACTCAAAAACGGTCAGCTGTAGAAAGTTGTAATTTTATATTTAGGATTGCTGTAAAATCTAGTTGCGAACCTCCCTTTTTGATCACTGCTTGATTACCGGGAGTGGTACTTTACTTGAAGGTGATAATTGATTTCCATCAAAAATTATTTTAAAATACTTTGAAAAACTTCTCAAATTTAATATTTATAACTTATATGTTGATTTAAATAACATACTATATTTTGGTCTAAAGTGGAAAACAGGAAGCGGTACTTTACTTGAAGGTCATATTAGACTTTCATCAGAAATCATATTAAAATATAATGTAAAACATCTCAAATTTGATAAACAGGACTTTTATATCGATATGAATGTATTTACTATATTTTGGTTAAAATTGGTGAGCCGAAAAGGGTACTTTACTTGAAGGTCATAATAAGCTTACATCAAAAATTATATTTAAATTAAATACATAAATCATATGTTTCGGTAATAAAGGTTACAAACGCAATTTGGTTTCCAATCAACTAGTAACCAAATTCAGGATCACTTTTTGAGCCACCGATTTATAGTTTAATAGGCTTACAAGGAAGTCATGTGTTGTCCACATCAGATATTTTACAATGTAGAATCAACACAACAAATTTGATCAAAATCGGCGACGGACACAAATTCATATTAAGTGATAAATGTTTACTGGATGAACAAATTTACACTGGATGAATTTAAAGTGAAAATGTGGCTACTCTTTCTTGTACATTTAAAAAAATCTCAGGTGGTGACGTAATTTTCAAAATCAAAAATTTCGAAAACAAGTAAAAAAAATTGTAATTTTGTGGTTATGTTACTTTTCAAATGGAAGACCATATAATAAACTTTAAAATGAGCTATAAACGATCCTTCTGGCAAAACATAGTTAAATTCGGCTATTTCTGTATTTTTCAAAAATCGATATTAAAAAGATTTAAAATGAAAAAAAAAATATATTTGTAATTTATTTAGTTGGTATAACTAATATATTAAAATCATGTAAATTTGAGACATGCAGGTTCCAAATTTATTTTTCGTTAGGTGATCTGATACGGAATGACTCCTTAGTTCTATGTAAGTTCGCCCTTGGGCGGCTATCGGAAACATTCAATAAAGTCTTAGTCGCCAATTTTTATTATGATAAGTACAAAACCGGTTAAAGTTTAAAACACAGCGATTCTCTTTCCCCAGTTTTATTTAATTTAGCACTGGTCTTTAGAAAGGTAATATAAACTTTTAACTCTGGGTCGTAAAATATGTGTACTTAAGCATGCTGATGATTTGGTTATATTAGGTGAAAAAAATTAGTCGCAAAATAAATATGGATAAAAAAAAAAAAAACAATTGTATGGCGATATGGATATAATAAGGAATCCGTTGAGGAGTTGACGTATATAGGGTCAACAATAATTAAAATAAACGATAACCAAATGGAAATAAATAAGCCTATAAATAAATAAAAGGCAAGGAAGATCTTGAAACAGTCATCAGGACCAGGAGACTGAGGTTCTACGGCCACATGGTCAGAATGAACAATAAGAGACTGAAAAAAAAAATTTCGACAAAGTCTTAAGCTATAAGAGTATAGGTGGATATGTGAAACAAATAAAAGAAGAGCTTGTTAGGCTAAAAATCAAGGATAAGGACTGCTTGGATTGAGAGCTTTTCGGGAAAAAACTAAAAGAAGTTGGGGTTCTTGCAGGAAGGAAGGAGAGACGAGGGAGAAAATTAACTAAGGAAGAGCGAGAGGAACATTCCAGGAAGATGAGAGAGTATTGGAGTAGAAGGAAGGCGGAGAGTGTGATTATTGAGAAGATTATTAAGTGATATTCGCGTGGTCCTTGCTTGCCGATTCGTGTAAAATAAAAAAAAAGGCAAGGAGTTAAAAGTGAGAAATGCTTGTGAAAAAATTAATCAATTCCTGTCTTCTGTCTATATAGACAGCATTTGTTTTATGTCTTTGGGCATTGTTATGTCTTCGAAAAATACAAAAACAATTCAAAATTACGACTCTTTCTTTAGTGTGTCTTTTTGTAGCACGGATTACACAGGCCAACAAAAAAAAATGTTTTTTAAAACTTTTTTAACTTTAATAGTTGATTTTTATGTGCTGAATCTAAATCTGGCCTTAGTTGTTTTGTATCCATCCATAGTTTTCCAGCAATATGCTTTGTATTATTTAGTATAAACTCCTATAAACCCCTTACGGTATACGGGGGAATTAATGAAACACTATGTTACATCATCAGCATGGTTTGTATATACAGTGGCTACTTAAAACAGTGATATAATGTGCTAATACAGATTTCACTTAGCAACTGGAATTGGTCAACTCATTCATCACACCGGGAATGTCTGAGCAGTACACTAAATCACCTTCTTGTTCAAAAAACTTGGAAAATTGTCGCTCTCTCTTCCTGTACACATAAATGCTGGTTCCAACAGCCAACAAGTTCTTTTCTTTTAGTCTAGAGCCAAGCAATCTTTTTCACGAATGCTTTTTCTTTCGTTAAGCCAAGATCCCTAACCAAGTCGTTAAGCTCGATTTGAGTAAACAGCACAGGTCAATGATGAAAAAACGTCTGTACTGAAAATACCTTATTCCTATATTTTTTAGGGTGCTGAATCCAAATATGATATTAAAAAGCTGTATCATCCACAATTTTTTCACATTTTATAGTTAAATTTATTAAATTAAGCGATTTTTAAAGAATTGTACAGCTTTAATAGTTAAAATTGTGGTTGATACAGCTTTTTTAATATTATATTTGGATTCAGCACCCTAAAAAATATAGGAATAAGATATTTTCACTAAAAAAGTTTTTTCATCGTTGACCTTTGTTATCAATTAGACCGATGGAAGTTAAAAATATTTTTTTTTTTAAATTCGACTCAAACGATTACAAAGTTACGTGACACTTATCCTAATAAAATATCAAACACTTGGTTGCGTTTATTTTATTTCCACATTCTGACTACGACAAATCAACACAATTACTTTTCATTCATTTATGTTTACTACGCCACATATCCCACTCCACCGTTGCCTCCACCGTTTCCTCCACCCTTAACAAAAAAAAAAAACATTCATGAAGGTAAACAAATTTGACTCAAATTAAATCGTCGAATTAACAAAGTCGATGAGTGTAAGCCTTAGAAAATGCTTTATTAAACAGATGTACAGGTTACATAATATAAATAATGAGCTACTGTTAGCGTTAACTACAGATAGACTCTTCTAAAGATATTACTATTAGACTTAAAACTAATATAGTAGAGTCATTCATAGTCACATTCTCTTATTCTACCTTACATCCTAATAATACATTCTAATAATGATTGATCTATCCATTTTAGATAAGCTTTTATACATACAATAGGAGAAGGGATGATTCAGGAAATAAAACTTGTTTATCACTGATAAGCAGGAAGCATAACAATAACTTCTTGGGTTATAAGCCCGCTACGAAAAGCCGCTGTTTTTAACAATCTCCGAGTTCATACCCGTTGAAGCTATTAGGCCCGAAAAGCATATTAGGAATCGCGTAAGGAAGTGTGGGTCGGGTAAGGGGGACGAGGAGGGGGAAATGTATACATATACTGTAACGCTCTACAAATAATACTAGTTTTGGCGAGGATAGAGGTCCTTCGAGAGGTCCTTATTAACAAAAATAGTCGGTTTTAACATTGATACAGGCTCCGATAGACCCTGCCTTTTTATTAAATCGGAACGGACTATGTTAGCGAGTAGAGGGACATTAGAATATTGTCCATTTTAATAGTCGACTCCTTCTTCCCGTATAACAGAATAGATCTGAAAATTATTTAGGCAAGCTCGCTAGATTGGGGAGGGAGGGAGGTTCCCGCTACTAAAAGCCGCTGTTTTTAACAATCTCCGAGTTCATACCCGTTGAAGCTATTAGGCCCGAAAAGCATATTAGGAATCGCGTAAGGAAGTGTGGGTCGGGTAAGGGGGACGAGGAGGGGGAAATGCATACATATATTGTAACGCTCTACAAATAATACTAGTTTTGGCGAGGATAGAGGTCCTTCGAGAGGTCCTTATTAACAAAAATAGTCGGTTTTAACATTGATACAGGCTCCGATATACCCTGCCTTTTTATTAAATCGGAACGGACTATGTTAGCGAGTAGAGGGACATTAGAATATTGTCCATTTTAATAGTCGACTCCTTCTTCCCGTATAAGAGAATAGACCTGAAAATTATTTAGGTAAGTTCGCTAGATTAGGGAGGGAGGGAGGTTCCCGCTACTAAAAGCCGCTGTTTTTAGCAATCTCCGAGTTCATACCCGTTGAAGCTATTAGGCCCGGAAAGCCTATTAGGAATCGCGTAACGAAGGGTGGGTCGGGTAAGGGGGACGAGGAGGGGAAAATGTATACATATATTGTAACGCTCTACAAATAATACTAGTTTTGGCGAGGATAGAGGTCCTTCGAGAGGTCCTTATTAACAAAAATAGTCGGTTTTAACATTGATACAGGCTCCGATAGATCCTGCCTTTTTATTAAATCGGAACGGACTATGTTAGCGAGTAGAGGGACATTAGTCAATAGTCGACTCTTTCTTCCCGTATAAGATTTTCTGGGTCAATGCCATGTGTTAACTGTCCCTTCTCTTCACAAATACTTTTATTAGTGACCAATATTGCGAATTTTTCGCAAGTGCCAACTAGTAGTTCCATATTTGATAAGCCCAATCCTTGACCTGCCCACTCTAACAATCCTTACAATAATGTAAAATATTCACAGAAAAAAAAATGTCCTCCGGGCTCGTTTGCTAGGTGGAAATATAGTTACTAAGCAATATCTTACCTTCTCTTTCTTTCCACTAACTATAACTTAAATATGAGTAGATGAACCATCCTTCAGAGGAAGAATTTAAAAAGCTTTAAAAAAAACAACAAAATGTTGCTACTATCACTTAAATTCAATAACGTTCATCTCAAAGAGAATTGTACGATTGCGTGATTCGTCACAAATTCGTCACAAAACAACGAGTGAAGGGAGGTCACGAAGGCAAGAGGTATCAGAAACAATTTCCATAGTCGACAAGTTTTGGTATTTAGATGAGTTTCAATTAAGGATTTGAGGTAGTTGAGGGCGAATTCGTAATACATATCTTGGAACCTAGAACCAAAAACGAAGCACAAAAAGTATCTTATTCGGTGAAATTAAAAGAAATGGGAGATACCAATATATAAGATTACAATATTTCGGCTTCCATACCTCAATTATTTATAAGAGTTTTTCATCGATTGCCCAGATGAGATAATAAAAGGACTATATGCACTTTAAAAAAGAAAAACCAAATGCCAACATAGAAAAAATAGAAAAGAACAGAATACTCTAAATAATAAAAATAAAGAAGGTCACCATAAACTAATTAGTTGACATCCGCATGATGGTATAGAAGGATCAATCTAATTAGGGATTGATAAATTATTTGCCACTTCTATAAATTTGTTTTATTGAAAACTAGTTTAGAATGTTTTACATTCATCCTCAGTTCTAAAAACACACAAAAAATTCAAAAATAAGCAATTCAAAATATAGTTTGATATTATTATTCATATTAAATTATGAAAGATTAATATAAATCAGTATTATAAAACATTTATTAATTATGAATTTAATTAAGACAAGAAATCAAATGCATGTTGGTATTCACCAAGATTTAAATGGATTATATCAAACAGAAAAGTTTGTACTAGTTTCTTCTCGCATTGTACTAACAATGAACGAGAGGTAGGCAGGATGTTCTTAGGTAAACAGTTTAAGAGTCAGGGTTTTTCCAGTAGTGCCGGTGAGTAATTGTTTTTTCTGTTATAGATGGGAATAAATTTAAGATTGGACTATTGGAGATATTTATTTGGTCATTTAAGCAAAAATCTGGATTGGATTTGAAGGATTTTATTATTTCAAGTGCTTCATATATATTTAATTTGAGACTGTTTTCAGACTGTTTGTAATTACATAAACTAATTTCTGATAATATTTTTCAATGGCATACATTAAGGACTTAACAAGAAAACTTGAAAATACATTAAAAAATGAACTTTTTTTGGAAAAAAGCCTATTAATAAATTAAATAAAATATACTCTAGAATTAAGGACATTATTCCCAAAGAATAATTAACTAATGTCATATACAAATTAAATTGTAAAAATTGCAATGACGAGGAATATTATGGGCAAACTTCGCAATGGTTCGAACGCAGATTACTGCAACATTAACAAAATTGCAAGTCTAAAACCACAAAATCTAAATTGACTATCGGGTTATCGCAGCATGTTTCTATTTTGTTTGTTCCTTTTATTTTGTTATGTTTCTATCGCAGGGTGCATCTATTTTGCATAAGGAAAATAATTTAAATAAAACAAACCCTGTACCACTACTACTCTTGAAGGACCGTACTATTTCTAGGACCAACTGTTATGCAAGGAGGTGATTTGGCTGAGAACACGCTCAACCGCCAGGTTTTTCTCCCAATTAAGGATACCCACTTTATAGAGGCTGGGTGAGGCCCAGGAGGGTCTCCCGATCCCACAGGGTCGATCCACGGCTGATAGCAGAATAAATAATTATCTGCCACAGCCGGTCTCGAACCCGGATCCATAGTAACACAGTGCCTTACCACTGAGCTACTCCGCTCCTCGATAATATAAATAAACGAAGAGTAATAGAGTCCATCTTTATAACCAAAACCCAAAAAGATCCGTCAATCAACAAACGGACGTAGATAATTTAAAAACTTTATATGCCAGTACAATAAATAAAATTAAAATATAAAATAATCAATTAATAAAAATAAAATAAAATAAATTAGCTCGAAATAACCAGCATCCGGTCGATACCTGATAACACAAATCAACCCCGCCGTTTATCTTTCCCCACTCCTAAATTCGGACAGTCATGCTTCAATCAGCACACCATACGGATGCATTGACTCAATAATGGTAATTTATATAATTTGAAAATATTTAATAAAATTTACAGAAATAAATTTAAATAGATTCCTTGTGTGTTGTAAAATTTTACTATAGAAAGAAAGTAACAAAAAACGATAATAAATAGTAAATTGTTGACGTTTGCATTACATATAAACAATTAAATGAAGTACGTTTTACATGATAGGTATTTTGAAATTAAATAAATGTTTTAATAGTTATATAAAAAACAATATATTATGTTAATGAAAATCGACTAAACAAAAGTGTTTTTTTTCAGACTAGCCCAAGATGGCCGAAACGTCGATATAATGTAAAATAAAATAAAAAACTTGGTGACCGAATGGCCTTTTTTCTTTCTAATTACTGAAAAAAAAAATATCATTCTTCATCCCCTACTTCCAAACACTACTTCTTTAATCATAATTTATATCGCATTATTGTTACCCTAGAAATATAGAATAAGCTGAATATCGCCTCTTCTGTAACTATTTCTTCTCAGGGCCTCATTCTTCTTAATATGATAAACCGAAATGATGGAGGAGTTGACAGCGAGAGAGTAAAATTTTTTTGGTTTATAATTTTCAATAATAGATTTTTGTAACCGACAAAGAAAAAAAAAATTGTAACCCCCCCTCAAAATTTGAAGTTTCCTCTTTCAAGATACGTTGAATCCTAATATCGATTAAAAAAAAATCCGTCCGTCCGCCGTCCGCGGCTTTTCTTCCAGACTACTGTTCCGATTTTCTGAGATTTGGCACCTATGTCACAAATCAATCCAGAATGATCCACGTTACTCGATAAAACCTTCATCCATTTCGTTTCAAAATGGCGGCTGAATCGGTACCTTATACGCCCATAACACGGCTATTTATGAAAATATGTATTTCGGAATCGAGACAGAAAAAATCGATATAAATGCTTTGTAATCGACAAAGAACATAAACTTTAATACCTTAAATCAAAATTTGAAGTTTTACGTTTCAAGATACGTAGAATCCAAATACCGAATTTATAAAAAAAAAAAATCTTCCTTCCAAAATTGCATTTGTTTTTACTTCCTTGTACGAAATAAAGGAAGTATTGTAATCGCGAAAATTTTCTGTTTTCAGATTTCGACTGAAATATCCATTTTGACCATCCCTGAATCCATTTTGACTAGTTTCTTCGTGACGTCTGTACGTACCTACGTTCGTATCTCGCATAACTCAAAAACGATTAGCTGTAGAAAGTTGTAATTTTGTATTTAGAATTGTTATAAAATATAGTTGTGAACTTCCCTTTTTGGTCACTGCTTGATTACCGGAAGTGGTACTTTACTTGAAGCTCATAATTGATTTTCATCAAAAATTTTATTAAAATACTATACAAAACTTCTCAAATTTATTATTTATAGTTTATATATCGATTTAAATAACATACTAGATTTTGGTCTAAATTGGAAAACCGGAAGCGGTACTTTACTTGAAAGTCTTATTAGACTTTCATCAAAAATTATATTAAAATATAATGTAAAACATCTCAAATTTGGTAAATATGATTTTTATATCGATATAAATGTATTTACTATATTTTGGTTAAAATTCGTGAGCCGAAAAGGCTTTTTTAATTGATTTTTTAAAAAGCACCATTTAGCAAACTGCAGAAAACGCATAAAACGTTTTTTCCCCAAATAACAATATATATTTTTTTATTTTGTTCTTTATTGCGTACAGTAGAATTTTATAAAGTGGCAAAATTTTTATAATTACAATACATTTTTAATGATTCTAGCACTGGTCAAAGGCTGCGTGACGACTGAAAGTCACCAATATTTGGTTCTTACGCCATCAATAGACGATTTTTAGACCATTTCCATTTTTTTTTCTCGATTTATCGAGATCTGGAATCGATAGAGGTGGTATTTACGTTCCATGACAAATTGCAACCTAAATTTCAAATTTTGGCTCTTAAGCCTTTTTCAAAAAACGACGTCGATATATACTCTGGTCGATATGGAACTGCTTCCTTTGACAAATCATTTCTTGTTCGTTCCCCCTCCTCGTGGAATTCCTTGCCTATTTTTATTATTATAGCCTCTTCCTTATCTCCCTTCAAACATCAATTGTTTCTTCACTTCCTTAAACTTTAATCCTCCGTTCAAACGTAAAATATATGTATAAACTATTTGATTATTTAATTTAAAATTGCTTTACAGCTAGATCATAAGCACTCATATATGTTCATTATATTTGCTCTTATGGGATTTGGTCCCAGTATAAAAATCATTTTTCATTTTCATTTTATTTTGAACAGCACTATCAGCGTGGCCCAGCATATTAAAAAGAAATATTTTATGAGTACGCACTACAAATTAGGGATTGATAAACTATTTGCCACTTCTATAATTTTGTTATATTGAAAACTAGTTTTGAATTTTATACATGTTATACATATTAAATTAGATGTAATATAAATCAGTAATATAAAACATTTATGAATTATTTATTTAATTAAGACAAGAAATCAAAAACATATTGGCACTCACCAAGGTTTAAATGGATTATATCAAACAGAAAAGTTTGTACTGGTTTCTTCTCGCATGAACGAGAGATAGGCAGGATGTTTTTAGGTAAACGGTTTAAGGGACAGGATTTTTCTAGTAATGCCAGTGACTAATTGCTTTCTCTGTTATAGATGGGAATACATTTAAGATTGGACTATTGAAGATATTTATTTGGTCATTTAAGCAAAAATCTGGATTAGATTTGAAGGATTTTATTATTTCAAGTACTTCATATATATTTAATTTGAGGCTATTTTCAACGTGATGTATTAATTTAACTCCTGAGTCTTTAATGAATTTATGTTGTTTTTTTTTCATTTAAATGAATTGCAAAGTTGGAATTCTCTGTCTTATTATTATATACACTTAAAGTTCCTTTTATCTCTGATTTAGCGATCGTTTTTTCCCAGTTTTTCCCGAGTATTTGGCTGCACAATCATTACAATTTAGTTCGTATACTCCGCTTTTTTGGAAATGGTCTATTTTGTGTTTAGGAGAAGAGAAATATGAAGATAGGGTTTTTCTATTTTAAATGCAGAGTTTAATCTGAGTTTTTTCAATTCATTTCCGATTTTGGTGGATATAGGACCGTAATATGGAATCAAAAGGTGGTTTTATTGTACCAGTTATTTTTTGGCTGTGGAATATATTATTTCTATTCCTTTATTATACTTCTTTTCATTTAATGTTACGTTCAAAAGACGTAAAACTACGCACTACAAACATCTATATTTATACAAATGGGCTCATATGTTATTATTTGTCTATTAATATCGTTCTGTATTCAATATCAAATTATTTCGATCAAAGCCACCTAAGAATGTTCCGGCTTTAGAACTGAAGAAGAATGTACAACATTCGAAACTAGTTTTCAATAAAACAAAATTATAGGAATGGCAAATAATTTATCAATCCCTAATTACATACTGCCAAATACAATTTTATTAATTTATGTTTTTTATCGTTCATTATCCTGCCAAAGTGTATGTATTTATAAATAAAATCTAGTAATAAATTCTAAATCAGTGGCAGGGTAATTTGCTGCGAATCGTGGAAGTTGTCGACCGATAAAAGGGAAGGAAAGTAGGGCCACTTGTTGCTGCTACTAAAACTTTCCCCCAGACAACTTATTTAAAGTTTCCTGGCAACATTTTCCACCCTCTTGGCAATTACTTTTATATGAACGGCTCTATCACCTTAATTACTTTAGTTACTTAATTTTTTTATTATTGTGATGTTTTTATAATGTTTATGAATGATTAATCTTTTCATTGTATAAATATAAATTTCAGTTCAAAGTTTTTAGATCGGTTTATTGAAAGAGGTTATGATCGAAGCTGAGGTCTAAGCTTTCTTTGATGGCCAATGTACAGTTATGGGTGACGTTCGATTGTAATATCGAAATGGGGACGGTTATTAGTTATCGATAGTCAATTAGATTTAAAATTATCTGTGAAAATATAGTTTAAAAAAATTAAATCTTCTTTCTAATTGGGATTATTTTAGTGTCAGTCTTGTAAAATTGAAATTTAACAGGTTGCGTTTAAAATGTTTGGATTTATTACCCATTGTTGTGTTTTGTTTACGTAAACGTGTTTAGCTGTACCCCAAAGTTCTGCTCCGTAATTCCAGACAGTTTCGTCGCTTGTTTAGTAAAGTTAAGTTAAGATTTGTACTGAACAAGATAAGATGTTATTATTTAGCTGTTGATATCGTTCTGTATTCAATATCAAATTATTTCGGTCAAAGCCGACTAAGAGTTGCTTTTATTTCTTAAATCGTATACAGCAGATGTCTCTTATCAGAATATACTTCAGACTTGAGCGGGGTTGTTTACAGGCGCACCAGAAGGAGGCGCTAAGTGCGTGAGTTTTTGTGGACGCACTGCTACCATTAGTTAGCTGCCATCTGTTCGCCCACATCGATTGGACCACACCCGGGCTGGTGTTTAGTGTGATAATTAAAGTGCTCATTATGTCGGCGTTTTAGCCAGGGATAAGCTCGCTCAGCGGGGATCGATAATCATTATCTTCAATGCCTCGATATGCGTTAGTCTCTACCTACATGGTAGAGACTAACTTAGCCTAACTGAGCCTAACTGAGCCTAACTGAGCCTAACTTAGCCTAACTTAGCCTAACTGAGCCTAACTTAGCCTACTTATGCATGGTATATACATATACATACGCATTAAACTGGAAGCTCAAAGTAGATGATAGCTAGCAGCAAGTAGAATGTTATGCAAACAAAAAAAAAATATCTGATGTGGACAACACATGACTTCCTTGTACGCCTATTAAACTATAAATCGGTGATTCAAAAAGTGATCCTGAATTTGGTTACTAGTTTCCGAATATCGCAGTATCTCAAAAACAACACTCGGCGTCGCGACATCCATCTATTGACCCACACACACACACACACACACACACACAAATTGGGAGTAAAACCAGTATTTTACACTAAATTTTAACACTTAAAATAAGTAATTACCGAAACATATGATTAATGTATTTAATTTAAATATAATTTTTGATGTAAGCTTATTATGACCTTCAAGTAAAGTACCCTTTTCGGCTCACCAATTTTAACCAAAATCAAGCAAATACATTCATATCAATATAAAAGTCCTATTTACCAAATTTGAGATGTTTTACATTATATTTTAATATAATTTTTTTTGGAAAGTCTAATATGACCTACAAGTAAAGTACTGCTTCCGGTTTTCCAATTTGAACAAAAATCTAGTATGTTATTTAAATCAATATATAATTTATAAATACTAAATTTGAGAAGGCTTTCGGTTTTCCAATTTGAACAAAAATCTAGTATGTTATTTAAATCAATATATAATTTATAAATACTAAATTTGAGAAGTTTTGTATAGTATTTTCATAAAATTTTTGATGGAAATCAATTATGACCTTCAAGTAAAGTACCACTTCCGGTGATGAAGCAGTGACCAAAAAAGGAGGTTCACAACTAGATTTTACAACAATCCTAAATACGAAATTTCAACTTCCTACGGCTAATCATTTTTTGAGTTATGCGGAATACGAACGTACGTACGTACAGACGTCACGACGAAACTAGTCAAAATGGATTCAGGGATGGTCTAAATGGATATTTCCGTCAAAATCTGAAAACCGAAAATTTTCGCGATTACAATACTTCCTTTACTTCGTACAAGGAAGTAAAAAACTATGAACAATTACCCCAAACCAAACGACACAAGAATCTGCTGGAACAAACCATATAAAAAATAGAAAGTTCTCAATCTGCTTCTCCGAGGTCTAGCTCTGAAGAAGACCAACAATGTGGGTCGAAACGTCGGCTAATTTAATAATTAGCAACCACTATTTAATTTTATTCTTGCACGACTTCCGTACCATCTCCTTCTTGATTTACCATTCGTTATTACCAAACATATATTCTACTTAATAAAAAAATTTAAAAAGCCAAGAACAGTTATATATATATATATATATATATATATATATATATATATATATATATATATATATATATATATAATTAAAGCCCACCTGGTGTTTTTCGCTTTTTTGCTATGAACCAAACTCACTTATGTTCGAACGATAGCATATCGAAAGCAAAATATCGATATTGATGTCGATATCAGTTGATGAACTATTTTATTTTTACTCAACATAAATTTTCTTATGTTGGTTGTTATTCTGGTATTATTTAATTCTACTTATTTCCATTTTAAGATTTTTTTTTAATTATTGTAATTTCTTTTTATGTGATTTTGTTCATTTTTATTATATTTTTATTCAATTTATTTTATTTATTTTTATTCATTTTTTTCCTTTAAAGTTGAATGTAAGTTCTTTGAAACCCAATTGAATAAATAAAAAAACAATTTATGGTAAGTGCGTAATCGTCTCGTTAAATCCAAACCCTGTTCTAGTAAGTGCTGCCCTCTAAGGAGGGTAATTTCAACAATAACGTATCAAAAATCAGCCACGAGAGTTCGCTAGGATGAGGTATAACGAGTTGCAAAGATATCAGTTCCAATCTATGGATTAAGTTGGATCTTTCAACTTCTGCTGTACAGCTGTGTACGTGTTTATCTACCACTAGGCGTTATTCTTTTTGTTATTTTTACGGTAAATGGAACCTTAAGAATCTGTTCTTCAAAATGCTTTGTGATTTAAATTTCTCCTTGACAATATTCTCGTTCTTAAGCGCTTGTCCGCAGTTAACCAGGCAAAATATGTTATTAGGGGTAAATGCAGATCTCTGTTGTGGGGCAAGTGAGTACAATATTGTATGTATGCACACAGTAGTGTATCCCCTTACCCCTAATGTTTTTTTTTTGTTTTCTTTAAATAACTTTGTTCAATTATATTCCACATCCCACTATCATGATTCACTGAAGATTATAAAATGTGAATCTCAGACGTTAAGAATATTTAACTTTTTTAGATGATTACATCAGTATAATAATTTCTCCGGAAACGAAGTATTTTTCACTAGACCCACAACCGCTAACAACGGATAATGAGTCTTCCAGATACCTCGTACGCAATTGCCCCTTAAGGCAGGGGCAAGTAATTACTAGGTACAAATAAATCAATATACCAATATCATTAAAATTGACGTGATTGAAACGTGGGCCTGAAACCAAAAGCGGTTCGTAGATAAAATTAATGAAAATATAGCTTCAGAAAATTTTTAGGAAAAAAACATGTATACAAATAAAATCTATTCAGAAACTTGTTTAAATCAAAACGTAGAAATCAAACATTTTTTAATTAATATAACATAAAATGTTAAAAAGTTTAGTTTAATATAATATAAGTTTAAGCAACTTATTTAAAAATGAAATACATTCTAATTGTTTTAATTTGTGGGAAAAGATGGGGATGCTAGGCGAAAGTTTTCAGTTAAATAAAAACAGAAAAAAAAAAATCAAATATAATAATGTTTAGTGTAAAAAAACAAAACAACAACACTATCTTCCACAATCACGCAAGGGTCGGCATTGTGAATTGTGAGATAGGCGGTGCTCTTTCTCCCCGCAACTTCGCATACAGCTTTCTATGATCGAATGGAACTGTGAAGCGCACAGTTCCATACAAAGATTTTTGTATCTTTTTCATAAACTGTATTACGAAAGAAAGAACTAAAGACAAAATGGATTAATTTGTTGAATTTTATTGATAATATCAAGCGGAAATGGGATTCCTATATGCAGCTCCTCAATTCCTATAAGCATACTTTTAAAAATAGAAAAAATCTAGTTTATAAGATTTTAAGGTCATTTAATTCAATTTGGTAAAATCTAGTGCATACTTAGCCCACATAACCTTACAGAAAATTAGAGGAAAAAAGGCAATAATGAATCAAATTTTTCCAACAAATGCATTTCTCCATTTGAGATATCTGTCCTTCCATCCCGAGATGAGATATTATAGGAGCGACAATTAGCCCTCGTACATCACAGACTGACGAAGCCCAGAACCCCGGACATGAGAGAGGAAGCGGAGCTGGACATTGTTTATGCAGGAGGAGCGGGGGTACTAATCACCAACGCAGGCAATTAGTGGGGCCCTCGGCTGGATGTAGTCCAATCCCTCCATCACCCCTGTCCCCTAACGAGGGTAGCAGTAGTAGTTTTAGTACTCTCCTGGTAATACTCATCAATTCAATATATACACTACTAGCTCCAGTATTGGTAGGTATCGAAACTTAAGATCCTCTAAGGGCATCTTATTAATAATCAAATATAAAGTAATAAAAAATAATAAAATTAATCATCACACTCTTAAGGTCCCCCCCCCCCCAGACGACTCGTCGGACCGAATAAAAGTAGGAGCGGAAATGAAATATGTTCTATTTTTCCTTTGATCAGATAGTCGGAAGTGGGAATAGAACACAATGTTAAGGAAGGGCGAACGCAGACGGCCGATTTTAGTCGGTTTGTTGAGTAGCCTGTCGGGTTCATTTGTAGGTAGTGATTGCCATTGCTATGATTATGGAAATTAATACGGTTGTTATTATAAATGAAATATAAAAAATACGTGAACCATACGATAAGTCACATTCAAAATAGGGATGCCGAAAAAGTATCTAAATATCTGTAACACAGGCCAACAAAAAAATTTTTTTTTTGAAATTTTTTTTAACTTTAGTAGTTGATCTTTATAGATTTTTATGTGCTGAATCTATATCTGGCCTTAGTTTTTTAGTATCACCCATAGTTTTCCAGCAATATGTTTTGTATTATATAGTATAAACCCCTATTAATGAAACACTATGTTACATCATAAGCATGGTTTGTATTTACAGGATCTACGAGGTTTTTGCGTAGAATGTTCTTCTCATCAGGTTTTAAAGACTTCCTCACAGACCAGTTCTTTCTGCACCAATGTTGATCCCTAGCCCTATTGTCCCATTCACACAAGAAACATGGAAATTTGGTAAAACCACCTTACTGACCAAGGAGCATGCATGTTATTTTTAAATCACCACATATCATCCAACCATGAGCAGAATAGTCTATTCGATTTAACACAGTTTCTAGATTTTCATATTTTTCTTTATAATCACAATTCTTAAATTGTGGGTGATACAGCTTTTTTAATATCATATTTGGATTCAGCAGCCTAAAAACTATAGGAATAAGGTATTTTCAGTACAAAATCCTGTGTAATTAAAATAAAAATTAATCGATTTTTTCCGATATCGTAATATGTTCAATATGTTCAAGACAGCTGGAGGAATTGCCACAGATCCAGACGTCTTTGTAAATACTTAACTAAAATATCGTCTCTTCTTCAAAGCTGAAGGTCAGATTGTGCTAACCACCCTAAGAATAGGAGACACAAGAGTATCTTATGACGAGGGATACACCGCCTCAATGTACCTCCTGGGGGGTACGATTGACGATATCGGACATCCTGACAGATTATTTTGAGTGTGAAGCTAAACGGAATGAAGTTGGACTCAGGACTAATGTAGCAGAGACTTTGAAAAAAAAAAACTTCAAGACTGCAGCAAAATTGGAGATTGTTAAAATAGTGGCTTTTTGTAGAGAAACCCTCAAAGATACATTCTCTTTTGAGGGAAGAAGAAGTTTACTATTAAAATATAACCAATAGTATTAAAATAGCGTTTAATCTAATGTCTATCTACTAGCTAATACAGTCCGTTCCGATTTAATAACTAGCCATGATCTATCTAAGCCTCTCGAAGGACCTCTATCCTCGCCAAAGCTAATTTTATTTTAAGAACGTTACAATATATGTATCAATTGAAATTTATACTAAATTTTAAAAATCATTGCGATTGAACTCAATAGTTTGTAATTTACCAATGTCTGTAAGCTTAGTACCGAGCAGAAATAAGCCAAGTGGTTGAAGAGCCAAAAATTGGTTAATACGCAAATAAATAAAAGATCCTTTAAGAGATAAAAAATATCAAGGGCCAATATATCGAAATTTAGATATTTTTTTCGATATATCGAACTATAACTTCGATATATTCGAAAACTATTAATATGTATTTTTTTAGCGGTTGCCGCAGTCACCCAGTAAAACACGATGGAAGGGATAAATGCAGACCTCTGTTATGTGAAAAATGTGCCTGGTGTACATGATAATAAGGATTATCATGTATAGACTAGTGACTAGCGAATGAAAACAAAAATTATTATTTTCAATACATTCATTTAATTATATTCTACATCCCACTTTCACAATCCAATGAAGATTGTAAAATGTGAATCTCAGACAAGCTTTAACTTTTTTCTATGATTACTCCAGTATAATAACACAGGCCAACGATGAAAAAACTTTTGTACTGAAAATACCTTATTCCTATAGTTTTTAGAGTGCTGAATCCAAATATGATAATTAAAAAGCTGTATCACCCACAATTTCTTCACATTTTATAGTTAAATTTATTAAATTAAGCGATTTTTAAAGAATTGAACAGATTTCAGTCTTAGGCCTCATGAAACAATTAGGCCTTAAGTTAGGCCTCATGAAACAATTTGTAAAGGCTTTGCCTAAAGATGGACCATGTTTCAAGTATCTCTGCCAAAAGTGTTCACGCCTTTCAGAAGCTAAACTGAAAGAAGGCGTCTTTGTCGGACCTGACATTAGAAAAATGATGTTTGATGTTAACTTTGAATCCATAATGACCTTAAATGAGAAAGAAGCATGGGTATCATTCAAGCAAGTCGTTACAAAGTTCTTGGGGAATGAAAAAGACCCAGAATATGTTTCTATTGTAGCTAACATGTTACAGAAGTTTAAAAAGTTAGGATGTTTGATGAGACTGAAACCTACGGAAAACTATGGGTGATACAAAAAAACTAAGGCCAGATTTAGATTCAGCACATAAAAATCTACAAAGATCAACTATTAAAGTTAAAAAAGTTTTCAAAAATTTTTTTTTTTGTTCGCCTGTGTAATTCTTCTGAAACCGAACTCTTTTGTACCTGTCCCAAAACGGCTCCTACTTGAACCACTCGTACGCACTTACCCCTTAAAGCAGGATCTACTGCGTACTTAGTACTATTCAGTTAAATTATCAATCTCATCAAAATGGAGAGATTGAAACGTAGGCTTCAGTGTAATATTTTAACGTAATCATCTGAGGAATATTTTTCAAAAAAAGAGGAAACATTTAGCTTACTAAAAAAATTGTAGAGTCCTGTAAAGTCGAACTTTGTAAAATTTAGTGCGCATTTGCCCCACATCACCTTACCTAATAATTATTGATGATTCACGAGTTTAACAGAATTTCGTTCCAACGCTAACCTATAGGACTAATTATACAGTTTCGAAAGCGGATCACCAACCTGGCGCCCCTAATCACGAAGACACTATACTTCATCACAATGCCTGATGAAAAAAAATAGAGCACTAATTCACAAGATATAAGTTATACTGACATCATTCAATGCTAAGCACTTTAAATAGCACAATCTGAATTTTAAAATATCTTGCCGTTCCATTCAAACATCAAGACGGCAAGTGATGGGCTCTACAATATAGTAAGTCCAATTATAAAAGAAGTCGCTGACAACAATGGACAATGAAAGGATAATTCTTAGGCTCTTATCTTAACAGACAACAAAATGTCCTTTTATTTTGGCTTGACTAATCAGCCAGCCTTTCTCAATCACATATGACTCTTGTTAAAGTTGATTTTATAGATAGATAGATTATTTATTTTATAAAGCAATACATGCTTGTTACATTATCTTGGCATTGGCCTGTGGAGTGATACATTAAATAATATTTATGATAATAAAACATTACAACAATTAATACATATATATGCGCACACAGAATTTCCATTTAAAAAAAATATTTGTGAAAGAAAAAAGAGATAAATATACACATACTTCAGTCATCAAAAATATAGTTTATATATATATATATATATATATATATATATATATATATATATATATATATATATATGTGTGTGTGTGTGTTCACATGCTTACAATAGAATACATTTTTTTTTAAATAATATTAAAATAATAAATAATATCTACAAGTCAGAGTTTATCACTTTATCTGCGTATCATCACTTGAAATTAAATATCACAACAAGGTGAGGCCTCATCAAGAAGTATCGAGCCGGCTAAACTGTACAAGATTGGAAGTTATTGAAGACTGGTGTGAGGAACAGAAATACATGCTTGATTTTATTTATAGTATTATAATTTAAGATGTTTTCTAGTGAAGAAAGTTAATCGTTTTCAGATATATACTCCTTCAAGAATTGTTCTCTGTATGAATCACAAGAGGAACAGCGCAATAGAAAATGCTTCAGAGTGTTTTCGATAGGTTTCTGACAAAGTTTGCATGGCTCATATTGCTTGACGATCACGCGCTTATTTTGCAGAGGAACCTGCAAGTATGCAGTGCCTGCGACTCTCAACTGCCTTATGGCTCTATGTTTTTGGATATTTAAACTGTGTAACAGATATTCTTCCGTTTGAGGATATGTGAAGTTGCAAACGCTTCTATAAACCGGGTTGATTTTCTATTTAAAAGTAAAATTAAAATTCCATATGTAGCTTTGGTGGATGTCCAGTGAAATATATTAGAGAATTTTCTGGAGAAATAAATAGATGTTATTTTGATAATGCTTGATAGTATATTAATTTGCAGTGGTATATAAAAGTGTTTGAGGACAAATGGCTGTCAGAATTGATTAGGCTTTTTTCAGAAACTTGGGTACGTATAATGTGCAAAACTATCCCTAATAAAAATGTTTATTAGATTAGAAAAATAAAAATACTGTCATTTTATGTGTATGGAGCATAATGATCTTTTGGGAAAATTGAAATTTAGAAATGAGTGCATTTAACAAACAAGTATCAATTATTGTAACGACAAATACATTTTTAGTGTCCAAAGATTTTTTAATGGCTCAAGAAAAAAACTAAACCATCACAGACATGCTTATTTACAATTGGAGTAAGTAAACTTCCAAAAGTTCCAAACCGTGCCAGATGTAAGTCGTTTTATATTTTTCAAACTAAAACTGATAATTTTTTCTAATTGTGAGAGTATGGTTGACCGTGGAAATGCACCTAGAAGAATCTTGGTAGGAGGGACTCTGAATTATTACACACAAATAAGAATAAACTTATTATAATATGTGCCGACGTTTCGGGCTAACTTGTAG
Source organism: Rhaphigaster nebulosa (assembly GCA_948150685.1). Lineage (NCBI taxonomy): Eukaryota > Metazoa > Arthropoda > Insecta > Hemiptera > Pentatomidae > Rhaphigaster > Rhaphigaster nebulosa. Next base: position 238,342,878 of record OX411306.1, on the reverse strand, counting down.
GCCATCATTAGGACTAAAAGAAAAAACAAGATAACAACATTGAAAACAACTGAGGCAGTACCAGTAACAGTAAAAAAATGGTAATAAACAGAAATGACAAGCATGATAAAAATATAAAAGAAAAAATATGTTAATATGTATTGTAAATAATAAAAAATTAAAGTAATGTGAAAAGATAATTTAAATTAATTTAAGAAAATTAATACAATATAATAAAATTTAAGATAATTTTTTATTTATATTTTACAAGCACAAGTATGTTCTGGTTTAAAAGGAAATAAAAAACTTGCCCACAAAACTTTTCAGAATCTAAATCTGTATTTCGAAAAATGGCATTAATTATGTTCTTGATTGGACGCTTTATACAGTATTTAGACTAGCTATTTAATTGCAGAATTTGAAATTAAAAGATTCGCATTTATATTTATAGGCATGAACTAATAATAAACATGAACTAATAAATAATTGCTTTGAAAATGCTCTGGACGAGGCCGTATAGTGGCAAAGTCTTGAATTCCTAATCCTGAAGGGTTGACACCTTGTATCTATTGGGGAGGGGGGGGGGGGTTAGGTATCCGATACTTCGCCACAATACGTGCCTCGTCTAGAGCGTTTTCAAAGTGACGATATGAAAGTCCAATTTTTTATATCGATTATTGGATATAGTTGGGACGATATGTAGTATGTGCGTACATTACAAAATGTGTTTTCTTATCTTATTCAAATTAATATTACAAGATTCCAAACCAAAGTTTACAAATCACAAAATAACATTAATGCACGCAAATCAAATAGAGACAGCACATCAGCAGGTAAAACAATTTCTTATTCGATATTTATAAAAAAATTTCAATGTTACAGAAAAAGTTAGATTTTTAAAGGTTTTTGATAAATGAAAGTTTCCAATGTATTTAAAATATAGCAACCGAATAGTCGGATATTCTTTCTTTCCAGAGCTGTAGTAGATCCACGAGGGGAAAAAGAGGAAAATTCTCTTCCCAACACTCAGGAAAAAAAATATCTGATGTGGACAACACATGACTTCCTTGTACGCCTATTAAACTATAAATCGGTGGCTCAAAAAGTGAACCTGAATTTGGTTACTAGTTTCCGAAGATCGCAGTATCTCAAAAACAACACTCGGCGTCGCGACATCCATCTAACCAGTATTTTACACTAAATTCTAACACTTAAAATAAGTAATAAAAATGTTTAATTGGATTGGAAACCAAATTGCCTTTGTAACCTTTATTACCGAAACATATGATTTATGCATTTAATTTAAATATAATTTTTGATGTAAGCTTATTATGGCCTTCAAGTAAATTACCGTTTTCGGCTCACCAATTTTAACCAAAATATAGTAAATACATTCACATCAATATAAAAGTCCTATTTACCAAATTTGAGATGCTTTACATTATATTCTAATATGACCTTCAAGTAAAGTACCGCTTCCGGTTTTCCAATTTAGACAAAAATTTAGTATGTTATTTAAATCAATATATAAGTTATAAATATCAAATTTCAGAAGTTTTGCAAAGTATTTTAATATAATTTTTGATGGAAATCAATTATGACCTTCAAGTAAAGTACCACTTCCGGTGGTTAAGCAGTGACCAAAAAGGAAATTTCACAACTAGATTTTACAACAATCCTAAATACAAAATTTCAACTTTCTACGACAAACCGTTTTTCAGTTATGCGAAACACGAACCTACGAACGTACAGACGCCACGACGAAACTAGTCAAAATGGATTCAGGGATGGTCAAAATGGATATTTCCGTTTAAATCTGAAAACCGAAAATCTTCGGGATTACTACAGTCTGGAGCGAGATTCCTGGGGCAGTAGACCTATGTTAGTTGTATCTACACTGCCCTTACCCACCTTATGTTATTCCAGTCTCCACCAACCCACCGGCTCATCGCCCTTTTGTAGAGGACAGCTGACAGCTGGACAGCCTGCTTGATTGAAAAACGATATGCGCATGTCGATCATCTGTGAGCAGACCATTGAGGTAACCTCGTTGGAAATAGTGTAACCTACTCACATCAAGGTTTTGTTGTTTAATACCGACAGAAATAGTGTCACTGCACATCTTATGTCAGCTAGATTGTGTATTTAATATCTATATTTTTTTACCTTTTTACCTTTATTTGCTTTTTTATTTTTTTGCTATTTTTTTTTTTTTTGATAATTGCTTTTTTTTTTTCTTTTTTTTATGAAAGTAGATTTATTTTTAATTTTAAAGACAATTTTAGTTGTTAAGATCTTATTTTTTTTCTTTCTCATTCTAAGTTTATTATTAATTATTAAAAATTCAGTGTCCTTTTATTTGTTTTGCTTCTTTATTATATTAAAATAAATGTTTGTAAATCATTGGTAGGAATATTGCTTATTCTTTTCCCGGTTAATATTTTTAATTTTCATATTAAAGCTTTATTTGTTATCATTATTTTTCATTTTTCCTTATTATTATTATTTTCATTCGTTGTTAATTTAGTGTAGTTTAGAACCGGCAACTTCACTGGGGAAGAGAATAGCCTTTCGATGAAGAAATGCTCCTCCAACCAACACCAGGTACTTAAAATCGCTTACTAGTTCTATTCTGGATCTATCCAGTCTTATCACACGGTCCCTCAGGTTGGTCCTCCTTCCGACACGCATAATTTTTGTTTTTGTCACTTTTATCTCCATGTTAATTTCTTTTAGTCGATCCCTCAGGATCCGCATGTTAAACTGGAGATTCTTCCATTGTTACAAAAGACTCCAGGTGAAGACTACCCAGGTGAACTGGGTAGGAAGTAATCTTCTATGGCCAAAATAAAAGGTTCTCATTTCAATTAGGGCTCTCATTTCAGTGCCCTTTCCTTTTATTATTAGGTTAAGTAAAAAAATATTTGTTTCTGCGTTTCGATTGTACTGACCTTAATCCAGTCAATGTTAATGTTAGGATGTTATGCTACTCATATCAAAATATAATACCAACGTCAATGTCATAAAACTGTTGGCTTTAATTGGAAGAGGGTAGAGGTTGAAAGAAGAGACGACAAAATTGAGTTTGCCCCCAGGCCAAAATCCTAGTTCCGACCCTGACCTGATATTGGGGGGACACCCTCCCTCCTCTGAAACTATCTCTCCAGCTGGCCCTCTTCCAGAGCAACTTTACTTGGATAAACACGAAACGAAATGCCATATTGGTTCATAATTGGAGTTAGAGTTTAGTTGATTTTTATATTCTTAGTTGACATCCGCATGATGGTATAGAAGGATCAATCTAATTAGGGATTGATAAATTATTTGCCACTTCTATAAATTTGTTTTATTGAAAATTAGTTTCGAATATTATACATTCATCTTCAGTTCTAAAAACACACAAAAAATTAAAAAATAAGCAATTGAAAATATAGTTTGGCATTATTATACATATTAAATTAGATTAATATAAATCAGTATTACAAAACATTTATGAATTATGAATTTAATTAAGACAAGAAATCAAATACATCAAAGAAATCAAATGTTTGATATAATCCATTTAAACCTTGGTGAGTACTAACATGTATTTGATTTCTTGTCTTAATTAAATTCATAATTCATAAATGTTTTATAATACTGGTTTATATTAATCTAATTTAATAAGTATAATAATACCAAACTATATTTTGAATTGCTTATTTTTGAATTTTTGTGTGTTTTTAGAACTGAAGATGAATGTATAACATTCGAAACTAGTTTTCAATAAAACAAATTTATAGAAGTGGCAAATAATTTATCAATCCCTAATTTTATATTCTCGTTTATTCCTCTAGTCTCAAGGAACAACAATATCATCCGGCTCATCACCATGGTTACTAAGATCCTCATAATTCAAGAACCATCTCAGCTGTTACCAAGCTATAGTTATAATAATATACACAACCTTTAAGTACTTCATGGGAACATTATTATGGCTAAGGAAGAGAACTCTTGACATCCACTTATCAGGATACTTGAACTATGTGGTCCGGGCTATAAGCAATCAGTCATATTAGTTAATGTATATGAAAACATAACTATGACGACTTCAATAAAATAACCTTCAGATACCTCAACTCTAGATGAAGGGTATATGGTTTTAATTGGTGTCTAATAGTAAGGATTACTAGCGCTATCTAGATAGACCACTCGTAAACTATAACTGTTAGGATATGAACGGAAAGTTACAAACTCGAAGCCTAGAATTTCTAAAATAATGGAAAACAACTAACTTGTCGATATTTCGCCAATTCAGAAATCATCAGGGAATAAGGAGAGAAGAAAAAAAAAAAAATATATATATATATATATATACATATATATATATATATATATATATATATATATATATATATATATATATATATATATATATATATAAAAAGAACAAAATGTAGCACATCTCATATCCACAGCCAAACAAACACCAACCAGACTTTTTGCCCTTCTATAATTAATTATATATTTTAATAATTCGTTTTTTAAGAAAGTATATTAACTTTAGACCTGGTAACTGGCATATATTTGGCAAGAAAGTTTTGTTAATGTTCTCTCGAAAGCACTTAAAAATATATTTCGTTCAAATATTTTTTTTTTTTTGGAATCTTAATGCTATTGATAAAAACCTAAATAATTTTACCCCATATTTTTGCTAAATAATAAATTTTAAGTCAACAAAAATGCAATATATATATACCCCTGACATTAAAAATATCTAAAAGCAATACTATTGGCAGTGTGACGTCAAAATTCATGTCAGCATAATTACTACGTATGATTGCTGGATAATATTTTTAAATGAACGACGATAAATTGAATTTTATCACGGTTTCTTTAATTAAGTGTTATGTTAATTATTTTTAGGTTATTAATTAAAATTACGACTGAAAGAGGATTTGTTAAAGCACAGTTGGATAATTATCCGAGAATAGATTTTATATCTACCGATTTTAAAGGTATAAAAGCTACAAAATAATTTTGTGATGATTAATTCAATTTTGAAGTTCTTTTAATACATAATTTTCCATTTTAATTTAGAAAACTAAATAACAGAAAAAATAATTTTATCAAAAAATGTAGTCAAGTATACGAATACGAATAATTTTATCGAGTAAATAAGTGCATACGTTTCAGTTATAATATAATAGTTAAAATAATTATTTCTAATATTTTTGTTATTGTACATATCTGAACAGGAATCGTATGGTGACTCATTATTTTGTATTTTATATAATTTTCTGTATCCTCTTCCAACTAATACAAAGAATAAATATTAATTTTATTCACTAAAAATGTGAATTTTATGCACATTGATATGCAAATAGATAGCCCATAAATAAAAAATATAAAGTGATAAAAGTTCATCAAATATTCAATCAAAACTGTTTGAGGTTAGGATACTTTTTTAACATAAAGTTACGGATTTGTATACGTTATATTGACTTTATAATGGTCTTATTAGCAATGAAAACTAGTTATTGCTGATATTTTATCTTTTCTTATGGTTTTACACCATTTTTCTTGTAAAGTTGAGTTTTTTGGATCGAGAAAGAATACTTTGTCTAGTGCACTTTTCGTTGTATTCTTGCACATAGGCACAATTCCATACTTATACGAACGTACTCGTTGTTGTTCCATGGTTTTACTAATCACAGAATAAGATTAAATTTAGAAAGCTTTAACAGAACCAATACTATGTCGTTTAAATAGCACTGTTGACATGAATTGTGACGTCACATTAACCCCCGGGAAAAATGGCACGTTTGAATAGCCAAAATATCTTGCCCAAAGGATTTTTTAAATTTAATAACAATATTTTTACTTCCTTGTACGAAGTAAAGGAAGTATTGTAATCGCGAAAATTTTCGGTTTTCAGATTTCAACGGAAATATCCATTTTGACCATTCCTGAATCCATTTTGACTAGTTTCGTCGTGGCGTCTGTACGTTCGTACGTATTTCGCATAACTCAAAAACGGTTAGCCGTAGAAAGTTGAAATTTTGTATTTAGGATTGTTGTAAAATCTAGTTATGGACCTCCTTTTTTGGTCACTGCTTGATTACCGGAAGTGGTACTTTACTTGAAGTTCATAATTGATTTCCATCAAAAATTATATTAAAATACTCTATAAAACTTCTCAAATTTAGTATTTATAATTTATATATTGATTTAAATAACATACTAGATTTTGGTTTAAATTTGCAAACCGGAAGGGGTACTTTACTTGAAGGTCATATTAGACTTTCTTCAAAAATTATATTAAAATATAATGTAAAACATCTCAAATTTGGTAAATAGGACTTTTATATCGATATGAATGTATTTACTATATTTTGGTTAAAATTGGTGAGCCGAAAACGATATTTTATTTGAAAATCATAATAACCTTACATCAAAAATTATATTTAAATTAAATAAATAAATCATATGTTTCGGTGATAAAGGTTACAAACGCAATTTGATTTCCAATCTAATTAAACATTTTTATTACTTGTTAAAATTGAGTGTAAAATACTGGTTTTCCTCCCCATTTGCGAGATCAACAAGTCTGTAGCATGAGAATAAGACATTAGTTCAGTGGGTTTTTCCGCTTAAAATGTCGAAACTGTCGATTTCTAATGCTTTATCCAGTGATATTGACAGTTTTATTGTTGTCACGGGACATGAAGAAATATTTTGGAAACTAGTTACCTACTGAAGGAAAACGACATATAATAACGGAATGAGACCTCCAGTAACAAGAGTGTGTGTTTTTGTATGTGTGTGTGTGTCAATAGATAGATGTCGGGAAGCCAAGTGTCGTTTTTACTTCAATCTTCGGAAACTAATAACAACCAAATTCAGTATCACTTTTTGAGCCACAGATTTATAATTTAATAGGTGTACAAGGAAGTCATGTTTTGCCCACATCAGATATTTTATGAATGATATGATGTTTTAGGTAACTTTTAAGACGAAAATAATTTATTTATGATATTTTAAATAATCATGCATATACCCTATTGTTCACTATGAATACTGCTGATTAAGATTGCTTTTTATGGCTTCAAATTACATTTTAAGTCAATAAAGTAAGGGAATTTATTCATCATAATTTTTATATAATGTAAATTTTTGAGGAAAAGTACGTATAGGTACGGGACATGTCTTGTGTATAGATTATAGAGATATCAATAGACAAATGAACTTATCTAAGAAAATTACGCTGAATTGTTTTATCTTTCTTCAGTTTGATAAATTATTGACTTAATTTTTAACTAATAATTTACATAAATTAACAACTATATAATCTACACTATAAGTGAATACGTTAATTTACCTATGTCAATATATTGATAACGGAGAACAGTGAGTTGAACTACAGATTACCCTTATCAGTAGCAGCCGTACTGCATTGGGTGGCAGCGCCTGTTAGCATTAGGATAGCAGTTCTACTCAAAGCTAAACTTATAAGCTCAAGTTATATTAATATTGGTTCTGAGGAAGAAAACTATTTTCGGCTTCGTCAAACTCAGTCAATAGTTGTAAAATCTGGTGCGGTGCGCGCACAATACAACTTCAAATTACTTCCATGGTTAACTTCCTATAGTTTCTATGGAACCCCATAATAATATGAAAGTACAACAATCACTTATGTTTATGTACTTTTCGTCACTCTCCGTTAGCTTCTATGATTTTATATATTAAATATTAATTGTTCTAAAATATTTAGCTCTTCCCAACATTATATTATACATATATTACTGCCTAATCTTGTTTTCAATCTGAGAAAATATCTCTCCTTTAGTTAATCATGGATTTCTTTCATATTTTACGTTTATCGGTTTTTAGTCGTATTTTCCTCGAAAAAAATAGACTATTGCCAGTGGATCGAAGTTCGGCGGTGAGCGGCGGGACTGCGTTTTCTATCCGTTTTATAATCTCTAGAGCACGATTATGGAAGTTTTGGAGATTCCTGATATACATAGTTTTTTCCAGCTTCATCTGAGCACCTCCAGCAGCCCCCTTGGGTCAAATGAGCTGAAATTCGGTATGTAGGGCTTTCTTCCATGCAAAACGATACCATTAAAGAATGCGTAAATTCTAGTCAAAATATCGGTATGTTTATCTGAAATTTCGGCGTTTTTACAGTTTTTCGCTTTTCTTCAGTTTACTATATTAGTTTATAGGGCTGATTTCAGATCAATTCTACGTTGGGTCAAATGAGCTGAAATTAGGTATGAAGCGTTTTCTGCATCGAAGGTCAGCGGAGAGGCAGAACAATATAACAAAAGTATGGGAAAATTTCGGTCTGTTAAGGAACTGTCTTTTGTGGGTCTTTTTTCTCACTCCCCCGTTTTTATATTTTTATTTCAATGACGGAATTCAGCTGCTCGCGGATTTTTTTTTATTACTACTTACAAAGGTTAATTATTTCAAAAAACAAAATTAAAGGATGCCATTTTGATTGAAATTCCGTATATAAGCTCTATCAGACTATTTCAATGAAGATTAGACCTAACTGATATTAATTACCATTTAATTGAACATTGATATGACGAGTTCTATAAAATTGTTAGAGCCTTTTCGAGATAATTGTAAAGAAGTGTAAAATCAATTATATAAAGTGGCACTTCTGATAAATCGTTTTAGCTAAAACGTTGGTGTAAAATCTCAGGTATATATTTACCATAAATATGTTATTTCATTTTCGTATTACCCCAAACACCATGACGATTAATTACTGGTGTTTGATGTTCAATAAAGGTGTAATTAAATACAGTTACTCCAAATAATGTTATTATTAACATATTTCTCCTACCGTTATGCTCGCTGATTTTCTAGCAAAAGTAGCTGAAATCCAATAAAAATTACACGCCGAATACACTCTGAATTTGATTGAGATTCCTTCTGATATGCAGTAGCTCTACGGAGCGCCCGTCATTCCCTCTAGAAGATAGAGAAAAGCAAAGTACGGTATTACCCCGCTGCGCGGCATAGCCCCGCTCTAATCTATCAATACATACTTTGAGAGGTGTAAGGTATATATTAATAACCTATAAATTATTTTAATTAATTATATACTATTATTAACTACACTATTGTACCTAAGAATATTGAGTGTTATTAACTCAAACAGTAAAGCTAATCCAGTCTTATTCACCTACTATTTAACCTACCTTGGCTACCAGAATCTTTTCTAATCAATCTCCTGGAGAACAAAGAAATTATCTTAACCAGTAAGTTACGGACTACTATTTTAAACATTCACTTTCTAACATAACATGCTACTTACATATTTTCTTCTCAATAACAATTAGCCACTACCAAAGAGTCTCAATACCTAGAAATTAACTACTTCAAAAAAACAACAAAAAGACCACTCAATATTTTTAAAAACATTTTAATAAAAACAATCTGTAAAGTCTAGCGTTTCGGCGAATAACTCAAAGAACAAAATCAATAAATAAAACTCCGAAATCCATGTCATAAATCTCTTCCGAGTACGTCTATCTTCTCGATGACCGAATCGATGAAGGCCTCGTCCCGTTTTGGGCGGCAGGTGATGACGAGGCGGAAGAAGTTCTTCAAGTTCTTGTGGTCCAAAGGCTGGTAGCCGATCATGAGGTAGCCGTCCAAGACCATCTTCTCTTTTAGCTTGGGCGCTACCTGAGAAAACGCAAGACTGTATTATAAAAAAGAAGTAGATGTTTTGTTTCTGGGTTATTCAGGTTTCTATTTTTTCATTAATTAAAAACAAAATCCGTTTTAAATATAAAGGAGTCAGGAACCATTGAAGTAATTAAAAAATTATAATAATTATAAGTTAAACATTATGATTGTTTTTCGGTTCCATTAAGAATCCCATACAATAAAACTCTTAGGTGTATCCGACCATGTTCGTTGTTAAGACCTGCTAAATACTGACAACCGTTCAGTTTTGTGGATACTGCATAACCCTTCCCCGTGTCTATTTCTAAATTAAATCAACAAGAAATTTATGAAAATCTGATATTGAACACCTATTGACAGCATTATTGTGGGGAGTTATAAATAATTAATATCTTTATAAATTAAGGTTTAATAAATAAAAATTATGTTTTGTATTCTTCCTAGTAATTACAACTGCTCTTGAGATGGGACTTTCTTTAGTGATAGTATAAAGTATATGACAGAAATATAAGGTGTTGATTTTTCATATGAATAGAGCCCAAAATAATATATTTAATAAAAAAAATTAATTAGGGATTGATAAATTATTTGCCACTTCTATAAATTTGTTTTATTGAAAACTAGTTTCGAATGTTATACATTCATCCTCAGTTCTAAAAACACACAAAAAATTCAAAAATAAGCAATTCAAAATATAGTTTGGTATTATTGTACATATTAAATTAGATTAATATAAATCACTATTATAAAAGATTTATAAATTATGAATTTAATTAAGACAAGAAATCAAATACATGTTGGTACTCACCAAGGTTCCAATGGATTATATCAAACAGAAAAGTTTGTACTGGTTTCTTCTCGCATTGAACTAACAATGAACGAAAGGTAGGTAGCATGTTTAAAGGTAAACGGTTTAAGGGTCAGGAATTTTCCAGTAATTCCGTTGAGTAATTGTTTTTTCTGTTATAGATGGGAATAAATTTAAGATTGGCTTATTGGAGATATTTATTTGGTCATATAAAGAAACATCTGAATTGGATTTGAAGGATTTTATTATTTCAAGTGCTTCATATATATTTAATTTGAGGCTGTTTTCAACGTGATGTATTAATTTAACTCCTGAGTCTTTGATGAATTTACGATTTTTTGTTTTCATTTAAATGAATTGCAAAGTTGGAATATTATTATATGTTCCTTTAGTCTCTGATTTAGCGATCTTCCAGTTTTTCCCGTGATTTGGCTGCACAATCATTACAATTTAGTTCGTATACTCCGCTATACGAACCAAATTCGTATAATACCAAACTATATTGTGAATTGCTTGTTTTGGAATTTTTTGTGTGTTTTTAGAACTGAGAATGAATGTATAACATTCGAAACTAGTTTTCAATAAAACAAATTTATATATAAGTGGCAAATAATTTATCAATCCCTAATTAGATTGATCCTTCTATACCATCATGCGGATGTCAACTGAAAAAAAAAATTCAAATAAATCCAAAATATATAGGGGAGATTTGGCATGAGGGGCTAGTTGGCACACAACTTTTATTTCTGTCCGTTGTTATTTTGCAAGTAGGAAATGTATGTAAAGTCGCACCATCCACCATAGCTCTTCATTCTGCTTGGAAGCGTCACGAAGGAAAAAACGCTGTTTCATCGTTTTTCTGGCGGGTGAGTAAATATTTTCATCGTAAAGTTTTGTTGTTCTGATGAATCTGTAAATCAAATTAAGATGCTGCTGATGGCGTTTTTCGCAAGAATGATTAACGGTAGTTATGTGCATCAAACATTATTTTTTTATTTCTGATATTTGGGATTGTATGGTATCCATCTTGTTTTGAAAATCTCTGCGGGGCTAATTGACATAGTTAACAATGGGTTCAGTTGGAATAGCTAAGACAACTCGCACCACGACTATGCCAACTAACCACTGCATTACTGTTCATTAAAAAAAAAAATTATAAATACGGCTTATCAATAAAGTTCTGAGGAAATAATAAACACTCACTGTTTTTAGCTATGAGAAAATACAAGAGAAAATAGACCGAGCAAATCGACCAATTGAGAGAGTGGCCTAGGCCATTCACACCCATTGTACATGTTTTACATATTTTGATAAACTATAAATTGTTTTTCCACGCAAATTCTGCTTCCATATCACGTCATGCCAACTTGCCCCAAGAGACGATAGTTGCGATCTTTTAGGAAAAGCGTTTGTGGGATTACCTAAAGACGGATTAAATTAATGGGTCCTGCATGATTTTGCAGCGAAAGAGTTAAGCTACACGCCGCATTCATCAGAATATTTACAAGTATTTTCCAAAAAAAAAAATATAAAAATCAATACCAACTAGCCCCACTCTCCCCTGTTTTTATATCGATTAAATAGATAAAATTTGACATATTTTATTAAATCAATCACAAATGATGTGGTTTATTGGGAAAAAGGGTGCCAGGATACGAAACAGTGGACTTATTAAGTTTGCCTTTTTAGAGATCGCTGTCCCTCAATTCACAGATGAAAAATCAAGTCGGACATTTTCTAAGGTAATACTACTTACCTTTTAGTTTAAAAAAAAAAAAGTTAATCTTAATTTTTTTATCATAAATTGATTTTGAAAACAACAATCAGCTCAAAATATGGCATTAAATGCTTTTCAGTTTAAAATAGTATTTATAATATCAATAATGTTTTAAACAGGCAGAATTGATACTTTTTGGTCATCTAACTAACTATCATAATAATAATTTTATTGTAACATTAAATATAATCAATTATTGTCATTATCAAGACAGTCTTTATAAAGTTACTTCCTCATCACTGTTTGAAGAAATTGGTTATATTTTACTAGTAAGCTTATAATAGCTAAGCTAACGATAAATTGTTACTGCGGGTAAATATCGAAGCCAATGGAAGCTTTCCAAACAAATAAAGGTAAACTGTTCGTATTGTGGCACCCTCCTTCCAAACGAACGAATAAATTATGAAAGGAATCGTTATAATAATAATTATATTATTTAAGGAAGTATAAAAGATATAAATAATCGGTTCACAAGTTTACATTCACATCATGGTTCACATTCTTCCTTTATTGTATATTAATACGTCACCAAAGTTTCGAGGATCTCCACCTCATCTTCAGGATTCTTACTCTATCGGAATACAATTTTTTTTGTTGATATTTAAATTATTCAATATTCATATTATTATATTATTCATATAAGTTCAATATGTACATTTTTTACTTCCTTGTAGGCAGTAATATATATGTAAACTACGCAGTGATGTAACATTTAGTTGTGAACCTCCCTTTTTGGTCATTATATGATGACCGAAGCTCATAATAGACTTTCATAAAAAAAAAAAAAAATATTAAAATATAATGCAAAACATCTCAAATTTTGTATAGAAGACTTTTGTCTCAATATAATAATAAACTAGATTTTGGTTAAACTCGATAGCCGGAATCGATACTTTACTTGAAGGTCGAAATAAATTTTCATCAAAAATTATATTAAAATATAATAAAAAACATCTCATATTCGGTATAAGATTTTTGTATCAATATAAATAATATATTATATTTTGGTTAAAATGTTTTCTTTTATTTTGTTTTTTTGCTATTTTTTTACCTCCCGCCATTCTAGAAGGGATACCATCGAATAGATGGAAGCCAATAGACGTCGCGATGCCGAGTGTCGTTTTCCAGACACTGCTATCTTCGGAAACTAATGACCAAATTCAGGATCACTTTTTGTGTCACCAATTTATAGTTTTATAGTCATGTGGTGTCCAAATCAGATATTTTTGTTTAATGGAGATTGTAATAGAGTTTTATCATTGATAATAGAAAAAAAGCAATAATATAACTCAATTACAATCCTCATTATATAAAAAAAACATATTGACCTCATATATATATAAGTTAAGTGAGGAGTTAAGGATTATGGGGAAAAATATATAAATAAACACAGCAAATCCTATATAAGGCTTTAGAAAAGTCAATAAAGGCAGTTTGTTCTAGACATTGTGGTGTACACTTCACTCTCCCTATCTCCCTCTTATTTTGTGTTTCGTGCCGAACAGGTTTTAACTGGTGCCGAAACCCGGGAGCTTTAGATATAGTGAGTCCTACCAGAAATTAATTTCGCTAGTGCATATGCCGCTTCGACCGAGCACTTTAGACGAAGTGGTATGCGAAATCCAGAGCGAACTTCTAGGATGACAGAAGAAAGTAACACCTCGACAGCAGCTAGCGCTGAGATGATGCAGGAGGCAGTTAATGCGGAGATGATGCGGTTGGAATGGATGCGGATGAGGACCGCGACGGCCACCTATTTGAAGAGTGCTATAGCTGAGCTGGAGAAGTCTGGAGGTGATAAAAGTAGATCTTAACCATTTTTTGAAGAGAGGTCAACAAATTCATGTGCTGCTGGAGTCCAGCGGTTAGTGGATGGAGATAACAGCGGGGTTAGTGGATCAACTCGATGTCTTAGAGTTGAGGGCGTCGTTAGTAGGAAGGGTGCGACGCAGTATTTTAAATCACATCCAGGCAGATGAACTGACGGCGTGGGACGAAGTAGTGCGGCGGCTTAAACAGGCGTATGGCGGAGGAAGATGGTCGCCGGCAGAAAACCTGTATCGGCTGTTTACGGAAACCCGCCACGCTGGGCAGTCGGGGTATTCCTTTGCAGCAACGATGCTACGTTAATATATAGCTATTACGGAGAAAATTGTTGAGACTGTCGGTTAGGCAGAGGCAGGCCAATAGTTGGCCATTTATGACAAAATTTTGAAGGTGCAGCTAGGAAGAAATTTAGGACGAGGGAAAAGTTCGCTGCAGAGAAGACATTCCTAGACTACGTCAGAGAAATCATGGACCGAGAGGCGCGTGAACAGGAGGAAGATGAGGTCCAATCAGAGCATGGGTGGCAACAAGCAGGACCTAGGAATAGGAGAAGCTTTCATAGACCTTCGCCAAGGAGAGATGAGCAGCGGCCGCAAAGAGGACCGTAGCTCACGCAGAGACGAGCGCGGTTTTCGTAGGAAGGAAGAAGGGCAAAGAGTCACCTCTCGGAAACCACGTAAAGATGACAAGAGATGTTACGAGAGCAGTAGGACGGGCCACATTGCAGCGAACTGCCCGTCTGTGAAATGCTTTGAGTGTGGCGAAAAAGGGCATGTGGCACGGGCATGTCCATGGATTCATTCGAAGAGACTACGAGAGGAGCCTATGGAAGTTAATACTCATCGCGACATCATCGAGCTTTAAGAAAGCATCATCACCATCGAGTTCTAGCGGAGAGGAGGAGGAGCAGCCGACTTCGTGGGCACAACTCACGAAGGGATGGAGCAGGAAACTACGGCCAACAGCAGCGATGGTGAGGAAGAAGACCCAAATTTGAGAAGACGCGGGCAACCACAGAGACTATGGATATGAGGTAAATACTGTACGTAATGTGTGGGATAGGTTGCCCATAGTAGAGAGGAGTCAGAGGGAGGCTAGGGTCCTCATTGGGGATGCTAGGGTGTACCGACGTGGTCGAGAAATGTAGATATTCGATAACCACCTTGAGCGGATCCTGTGCGGTGCTGGGGGAATATCAATGGAATTTGCGTGAATTAGCAGGGCGCGACCTAACAGTGACTGTCGACGTGCTGAGTGAATTAGCACCCCAGTATGATGTTTTAATAGGATGTGATGTCCTAGATTCGGTTGGTTTTCGGTTAGAAGGGAGTGACGGCAAATGGAAAATATAGTTTGGGAGTAAGACACACCAGGGCCGGTTCCGAACAGCGCAGTCAAGTCTTCGCACGACTACCCTAACGGCGGGAGCAAGGGGCGGCAGGATAGGGGCGTAGGAGGAATTTAGGGATGCGTTCTATGAGTAGGGGGGGGGGCATTACCGGCTACCGGTTGGACATGGCACGAAATTAATTTGAAAGAAAATAAAATTTCGAAGGGGCGGAGATACCCGCAGTCATTAACTGCAATAATCCAAAGGAAATTCAGGATCTTTTGCGTCAGGGAATTATTCAAGAGAGCACTTCCCCGTTTAGTAGTCCCTTATAGGTAGTGGAGAAACGATAAACCGATCCTCGGGCGGGACCTACATACCGTCTCGTTGTTGACTATCGTAAACTCAACGAGAACACTGTGGACGAGACGTATCCGTTTCCGCGGTTGGAGGACATGTTAGAAAAACTTACTGGCGCTCGGGTGTTTTCAACGCTCGACCTTAAAGCGGGGTATCATCAGGTGCGCATGCGTCTCGAAGACATCGAGAAGACGGCTTTTACATTCGGTAGGGGGCATTACGAATTTTTGCGCATGCCATTCGGGCTTAAAAATGCACCTCTTAGCTTTCAAAGACTCGTGGACGAGTTTCTACGCGGCCTGGGTGAAAACTTTTGTCAGATCTACATGGATGATTTAAATGTTTTTAGTCCATCCCCCGCGATGCACGAGAACCATCTCCGTGCGTTTTTTTCTAGAATTAGGGAATTCGGCCTTAGGCTGTCAGAGTTGAAATCCTTGTTTTGCCAGAAGCAAATAAAATTTTTGGGGCACATAGTGTCGGCCGATGGAGTACGACCGGACCCAGCGAGGGTCGAGGCAATTTCCAAAGTACAGCCAAGAGTTTTCTCGGTATGGTCATCTACTATCGACGGTTTGTTCCTCATGTAGCGGACACGATCGCGAGCTTGACCCACTTGCTAAAGAAAGGGCGGCCGTTAGTTTTTAAGGATGAGCAGCAGTGGTGTTTCGAGCAGTGTAAACTTGCACTCATGGGGGAACCGGTACTCGCCTTTCCTGACTTTTCCCGCGAGTTTATTGTTACCACCGACGCGAGCGATAAGGCACTTGTTGTGTTGTTGTTGCACAACAAGATGATTCGGGGGACCGCCTAATTGCATTCGCTAACAAAGCTCCGACGCGGAGACCCGGTATAGCGCCTTGGAACGTGAATTACTCGCAGTGGTCTGGACTGTCGAATACTTCAAGCCTTACATTTTTGGACGGCATTTCAAGCTTTGTACAGACCATAAGAGAACGGACGGCCTGAAGAAGTAGTCAGTACGGGTGGGGCTTTGGAAGGAAAGGTTACGGGCCTATTCGTTCTCTATTGTCCACCAAAAAGGTAGCAATAACGTTGTCGCCGATTGGCTTTCTCGAGCGATATACGCGAATCCCTTACACGGCGGGGGGCCGTCGCAGGACCCAGACTGTAACGACAGCGAACACGTAGATGAGGACACGGTGGATGCGGACGAGACCTTGGGTATAGTGAGACCATCCCAGCTCCCCGAAAGTGATTCGCCAGTTAATCGGCATATCCGGCAGATTATCTGGAATACCCGAACCGCAGGTATCTCTAAATCGGAGCACGAGCGTTACGGACGGCATAGAATCGTCACGGTGTGGACTGTGGCCTCGATAACCCCTAACGAGATTTCAACGATCCTGGAATCGACTACTAAAAAGGGAAAGACCTATCACTTGTATGTCGGTAATAAGACGGTTTTGAGCGCATAAGGCACATGTGGGAAAACCGAACGCATAAGAGGAGATAGGAACTTCATTTTATGTAGGCATCTGGTCGAGACGATCAAGGACGAGGGACGGTAGCGGGAGCTGCTACGCGCTTACCACAGAGGCAAGTCGAATATATATGTATATATATATATATATATATATATATATATATATATATATATATATATATATATATATGTGTGTGTGTGTGTGTTATATATATAATATAATGACTGTGAGGAATAAGATAAGAATTAACAAAAAAAATGTATTCCAATAGAGCAAAAATCCTGAAGACGAGGTGGAGAGCCTTGAAACGTTGGTGATGTAGTAATAAGAAATATAATATAAAGGAAGAATGGTTCACAAGTTATTTATAAAAGGGAAGGTATGATAATCAATACAAGAAATATTCGCAGGAAAACTTTTATACAGCTGATCGATTTATAATAACATGGATAATTAACCAGTTCATTAAGCCAAATTAATTAACTCGAAATTCTTGGTATAAAGCAATAATAATTATCTCAACCCCGCTGCTAGTATACTCCAAATTAAAAAAGCGAGACAAAAACAAAAGTGGAAAAAACTGTTCAATTATTTTTTTAAAATAATTATTTTATGTAGATTTAGACACTAGTATCTTTCTAAGAATAATATTTTTAAATTTGAACCTCATTATTATTATGATTTGAATAAGATTCAATGCCTTTTTTATATTTTCCTTTTTTTTTTTTTATGATGTGATAATTACAATTGTTTTATTTTAAATATTATTATTTGGGTGCAGATAGGAGTTTGAAAGTGAATATTTAATATCTGACTGTATTACACGAAATGCCAATGATTCGGTTTAATATTAATAACTTTGAATGGGTATGATGGGTTTGATTTCTACTTATATTATAATTTATGCTGATGATAAACGTGTGTTATCAGTGAATAATGGATTTCACTAATATTCCTAATATCCAACTAAGACAGTTTGAACCGTAGAGAAGTTTCTAAGAGGAAAAAAATCGCAGTATATAAATCGATATATAATCGATATATAAATCGATGCTCCTTACCATCCTATCATACTCCTCTGAATCCTTGACCCTCACTTCCAAACATATGAGACAAATACATGCAATGGAAATGTAATACCTGCGGAAAGTCGGATGAAAGACTAGACGAGACAGGATTCGCAACACTACCATCCGAGCGAGTCTCAAAATAAAACCAGTGGAAAAATTCTGGAAGAACAAAAGTTTAGATGGTTCGGTCAGCTTCTCAGAATGAGCCGAGATAAAGCTGCCCAGAAACACTTACGAGATTCAAGTGGAAGACCCCGAATATCCTGGCAGGAAGGAGTGAGGGAAGCGTTCCAGAGACGGGAATAAGACTGAAGCAGGAGAGAACAACCTGGTACAGGCTCTGCAAAGGACAACCTCACACTGCGTAAGCGGTAAAAGAGGTTTTAGATTCTGATGATGATGATCTAAATAAAAGTAATAAATAAATCAGTGCAGAAACAGCCTCTGGAGGGCCAAAATGGTAGGATCTGTTAGAGATGCTTATTAGATTATCAAATATAATTTTCTTGGAAGACATTGTTCTCAGAACTGGGCTCCAACCGCCTGATTTAATGTCAGGTACTAATCTTTTCAGCATGGAGTAAATAAATAATTACACAGGCCAACAAAAAAATTTTTTTGAAAGGTTTTTTAACCTTAATACTTGATCCTTATAGATTTTTATGTGCTGAATCTAAATCTGGCCTTAGTTTTTTTTTTTTGTATCAACCATACTTTTCCAGCAATATGCTTTGTATTATATAGTATAAACCCCTATACGGTATACGGGGGAATTAATGAAACACTATGTTACATCTTAAGCATGGTTTGTATTTACAGTGGCTACTTAAAACAGTGTATAATGTGCTAATACAGGTTTCACTTGTCAACTGGAATTGGTCTATACTTTCTTTCTCTTTTTTCTTTGAAGCTTCTTGTGTAGCTTTTTCTACGATGAGTCGCTTGTTGAACTATGAAAAAACTTTTGTACTGAAAATACCTTATTCCTATAGTTTTTAGGGTGCTGAATCCAAATATGATATTAAAAAAGCTGTATCACCCACAATTTCTTCACACTTTATAGTTAAATTTATTAAATTAAGCGATTTTTAAAGAATTGAGCAGCTTTAATAGTTAAAATTGTGGGTGATACAGCTTTTTTAATATCATATTTGGATCCAGCACCCTAAAAACTATAGGAATAAGGTATTTTCAGTAAAAAAATGTTTTTTCATCGTTGGCCTCTGTTATCTATCAAATCACGTTTCCAACCCATAAAAAAAAACATTAATTTTTATAAAGAAATTAATGCTATATAAAAGTTGAGAGGACGCCTAATCCAAAATAAAATTGAACAAACATTTAAAAATATACAAAAGTAAATATATAAACATAAAAGTTATACAACTATAATGGGCATTAAAAGACTGCACACATCAACCAGCGCGATAAGGAGGTTAGTGAGTGGAACAGTATGTTTTAATTGTAATTGTAATTGTAGAGCACCATTAACTATTAAGATGCTAATTTATTTAGACCTATTCAGACCAAGGATCATTATTAAGACAGGCCCATAACCCTTAATAATTTTTATTACAAGAGCCAAAAGTACAATGTTTGACTTTTTCAAACCTTCGATTTTATAAATCATACTGTTACATTATTATTATCTTCATTAATTAAAAACTTGGATTACTACAAAAAACAATATTAATTCAACAGAAGATAAGGTAGAATACAATTTATAATAAATTTAAAATATTTAATAATTTAATAAATAATTATGACATAGATAATATAAAATTAATGTCAAATAATTACACATTCATGGACCAGGTTGGATATTGACCACTTACCGGTCACAAGGCTATTCGGTCACTGAATGTAACCACAACCGGTCCCAAAATCTGGGTTAGAAAAGACGAAATCGGCAATCACATTCCCTTATCGTTAGGAATATTTCAAAGGAAAGTGGTGAGAGAGAAGGAACTTTTCAATGGAAATTGAGTTGATTTCTTAGGGATTTTCAGGAAGTATAGTATTGTCCAGGTAAAAGTGCAGAATTAGGATCGCAAATTATTACACAATGGTTTATTATTTCCACTTAGTAATATTTCAAAAATATCAATTCTGTTCAAGTAAAAAACATGAAGCAGTAGGCACCAAAGGAAAAGAAATTTGAAGCTTGTCACAAGATGATCGCCGTGAGAGTGCCGAACTGGGAGTGTTAATTTAAAAAACTGTTTCAATGCAAGTAGGCTGTGATGTAATATAATACTGAGGAAATATTTGTATCAGTAGGAAAAAAGAAAGGATAGACTGAGGAAGCTAAAGAAAGTGCAGAAATAATCCAAGGAAGGATACAGCAGAGAGATACGAGGAAGTCAGAAGCCCAATAGATAAGTCAGGGGGGCCTAGGGACTAGCCGCCCAGAGAATCAGTCTACGAAGTTCATTACGCTATATCTCAGCTAATAATGGTCCAATTAAAGTGATTTTTGGTTCGTTTTGTAGGGAATTTCATTAGCTTTCGTTTAATCATTAATGCCTTGTTACGCTGATACCAAAACGCCTTACATTTCCTTTCTATCTTTATAAATGGCCGAGTTATGGCCTTATGAGATATCTAATCGGCCACCATTTTAAAACCAACAGACGGATGGTAATGTCGAGTTCCGATGATCACCCCGGGGTGACCTGTGACATTGGTACCGAATCTCAAGAAAATCGGTCCAGTAGTCTCGGAGAAAAGCCGCGGACGGCGGACGGACGGATTTTTTTTTTTATTCGATATTTGGATTTTACGTATCTTGAAATGTAAAACCTCAAATTTTGAGGAGGCTTTACAAAAATTTTTCCTTGGTCGATTCCAAAGGTCTATTATTGAAAATAATAAACCAAAACAGCCTTTCCTCAAGCATCTGTTAACTTATTTTTAATTTGTCCGAATTCGCACATGACACAGATAATTATGACAATCAGCAGATTAGATAGAGAAGAGCTGTATATACCAGCACCTTTTCCTGCTGTTGATTGTAACGGCGAAATTCAGGAAAGATCTCTCATCCAGCTCCTTATTAGTCGCCTCTTTGTATTATCGGGCATATCAGCCGTAGCCATACCGTTTATCAGCAATGGCGGATCCAGAAAGGAGAAGCGAGGGACGCGCCCATCACCCAGGAAGGTGGAAAACATTTTTTTCTTGAAAAATGTTTTTCCTTCCTTATACGAAGTTTTCAGTTTTCAGAAATATCCATTTTGACCATCCCTGAATCCATTTTGACTAGTTTCGTCGTGACGTCTGTACGTACGTTCGTTCGTGCATATTTCGCATAACTCAAAAACGGTAAGGCGTAAAAATTTGAAATTTTTTATTTATGATTAATGTAAGATCTAGTTGTGAACCTCTCTTTTTGGTCACTGCATGATCACTAGAAGTGGTACTTTACTTAATGGTTACAATTGATTTCCATAAAAAATTATATTAAAATATAATGCAAAACTTCTCAAATTTGATATTTATAACTTATATATTGATTTAAATAATAAATTATATTTTGGTCTAAATTGGGAAACCGGAAGCACTACTTTACTTGAAGGTCCTAAAACTAAACTTTCATAAAAAATTATAATAATGCAAAACATCTCAGATTTAATAAGTAAGACTGTTATGTCAATATAAATAATATACTAGATTTTGATTAAAATTGGTGAGCCGAAAGGAACATTAATGAAGGACATAAATACCTTACATAAAAAATTATATTAAAATTAAATACAGAGATCATATGGTTCGGTAGTAAAGGTTACAAACGCAATATTTTTTCCACTCTAATTAAACATTGTATAATAGTTGTTTCCTACCCATTTGTGAGCTGAACAATTCTGCAGCAGGAGAATAAGATATAAGCTAAGGTTCTTCCGCTTAAAATGTCGAAACCGTCGATTTCTAATGCTTTATCTAGTGCCATTGACAGTTGTAATGTTGTCCAGGAAGACGAAAAACTCTCTTGGGAACCTGTTATCTACTGAAAGAAAACGATATATAATAACGGAATGAGACAAGAGCTTGTGTCTATGTGTGTGTCAATAGATGGATGTCGCGACGCCGACTGTCGTATTTATTGTAATCTTCGGAAACTAGTAGCCAAATTCAGGATCATTTTTTGAGCCTCCGATTTATAGTTTAATAGGCGTATTGTCCACATCAGATATTTTTATTACAAATGCATTAATTGATTTATTAATGTGGATTTTAAATGTGAAAAAAGGTATTGAATGTTTTAAAGCTTCAAGAAGGGGAGGGTAGGACCTGTACATATGTGCGCCTCTCCTCAGAAAATTTCTGGATCCGCCACTATTTATCATTCAGTTGATATGTCTGTGAAATATATTGTGGAAACGGAGAAAACGAATACGTATATACAATAGATATTTACGTATATCGAAACACAAGTAATTTTACGGACTTTATCAAAGTTAGATATTATATGTATTGCATGGCTAGAAGACTGAAGCGTATGGTAAAAATAAATGGTGGGTAATGGTTGGATGGTGTAAGTCTGTATGTAGAGTTCTGTTATTTACGTGAAGCCAAGCGTCTCTTATTCGTCTTAAAAATTAGGATTAAAATGATTGTTGTCAGAGTAACCGCTTTCAACTCGACCGTTCGACGTTCCGCTTATTTGTCTGGTTGTTGCGCGATTACGATCGTCGTTCAATTTTCTTCAAATTTGGCAAAAATGTTCTTGAAGTCTAGAAAAACGATGTATGTGTAGGGATTTTAGTTTTTTGACCGAGCGTAAGGAGACTCTGTTTCAACTCGACAGTTAGGCATTTCATTTGTCTGTCAGATTGTTAAGCGATTACGAATAAGCGCGTCGTTCGGTTTTCTTAAAATTTGGCACAAATGTTCCTTGAACTCTGGAAAAACAACGTATGTATAGGGATTTTTATTTTTTAATCCTGATTCAAGATGTCTGTCGCTTTAATGGCCCCACATTATCAAAATTCTGTTTGTTTCGCAGTCACGACCAATTTGATATGAATATTCCTTGAAGACATTAGTTCCATTATTTTTTTCGTTTATACGTATTGGCAGATAACTACAATAATCGTGAGGAGAGTGGGTTCTGTGATAATTTACAAATTTTCTTTGATATCTCTTGCCTATATCTATTTATCTATTTATTTATTTATCTATTTATCTATTTACCTATCTATTTATCTATCTATTATCTATATCTATTTTCTTTGATATATCTTGTCGAATCGAATGGTGAGTTGTTGCCCCCGAGGTTTACAATTATATTACTGATGTCGTTAATATTACTAGAGGACAATGTGAACTGAGGCTAAAGAGGTTTATGAAAAGTCACATTTGTATTCAGCAGATTTGTGTTGTAATTGGAACAAACAGTTACAAAATAAAATAAAAATCTATAATTTTTTTTATGTTTATGTCCATTAATTTTGTATACTTATTTGCTATATTGATAATTAAATATTCAAAAATATATATTGGGATTTAAATTTGAACAAAAATTGAAGAAAGGCAGTCCCCTTTGCCTGATATATAAATATTGTCAAAAAATAAAAAAATATTTGAAATAATAAAAATCACTCACAGTATGTACTTCATTCCACCAGTCTTCGTCTTCTGTCTTGTTTCTCAGCCTGGTTGGGATGTACCAGAAGCAGACATTGGTACATTGGAATTCATCCAACACCAGTTTGAATCCTGTCCGATTGCGAATTTTTTCAAGGAAATATCTGAAAGCGAAATAAGTACGTGCATAGGGTAAATGAGTTGGCAGTTACATAAATCTTGAAATCAATTGCAAAGATCGAGTTTTTCGGATAACTCGAAAACAATGCTTCTCCCATGCTCATTTGAAAGATAATTAAATATTCTACAAAGTTGAACTAAAAAAATAAAAATAAAATTGGCAAAAAAAAAATCTTATTAGAACAACATTAGCGAAGATACAGCAGCAAACTATTGCACTTTATACCTAAACTGTTAGGGGCAAGTTTTGTGAGCGGCAGAGATGTGAATATCAAAAAAGTGGGATGTACCACTCACTCTTCTTGTTTTATGAGTTAACATTATTTGGGAAAGCAAAGTGACACAACACGCTATCTAGCGGTTTTTCTAATAACTACACATATGATGCTTTCAGGTAGGTCACATTCAGGTAGAGTCTAATCTGAGTTGCCAGATTGGGTTTTTTTCTCCTTAGATTTCGGATTTTATTCACCCTCAGGGGTATTTTTTACATTTCTAATCATTTATTCTTATCTTATACTAGGGGGTAATTTTGGTTATACTAATAGAAAAATAAGTATTAAACATTTAGGGTTAAAGTTGGTGGATTTAGGAAAAAATTTAGAGAGTTTTAAGGGGAAAATACATGGCCGACTTGGCAACACTGGGCCTATTTCTGAAATAAAATGTAAAACAATTTTTTTTTACTTGTTTCACTTTTCTTACAGTGAGATTATGTAAGATTATGTTGCCTTAGTTTAGAACGCTCAGCTAACATGAACGGTTAAATTATTGTTTTCTTTATAACCATTATAATAATT
This sequence comes from Rhaphigaster nebulosa, assembly GCA_948150685.1. Taxonomy (NCBI): domain Eukaryota; kingdom Metazoa; phylum Arthropoda; class Insecta; order Hemiptera; family Pentatomidae; genus Rhaphigaster; species Rhaphigaster nebulosa. The sequence continues at coordinate 238,318,020 of OX411306.1, read as the reverse complement.
ATTTTATGAATAGTTTGTAAGTTATTAAAAAATAAAAAAATTATAATAAAATAGCAGCTTGGGATAGAAATCCAAATCCAAACATAGATCAATTTAAATTTCTTTTAAGAGAATATCAAATAATATAAATTCAATTTATATGAATGTATTTCTTGCTTATAAAAAAAAAAAAAAGTTCACGAAATGTTTATACATATATGGTTAACTGAACATCAAACTATTGTCTAAACAAACAAAGAAATTTCCAACATAGAAATATTTAAAAATTTAATATTATAAAAATCTTTTCTGAAATTTGAGTAAAGATGAAAGATAACATTTGCCATGTTGCATACAATTATTCTTTTTATTCTTGGCAAAATTTACATCAATTCATCCCTAAAGGTATGGCTAAACTGAATGTAAGAAGTGGTCCAATATTGGCACTTTTAACAATATTATATTAATATTTCTTGTTAATATTAATACAAATGAATGGATTGTTTGCCACTTAAATTTTAGCTGCACAAAAATAATTTTTTTCTCTGTTTTGTTACCATTTCTCAGCAATTATCTTTGTAACAGTACTTTTGCTTTTGCACCTCCAGCGGCCCCCTTTTGGTCAAATGAACTGAAATTCAGATGTTATTATTATTATTTATGTTAGAACATTTAATGGCTAGGTCTTGTCTGAATCATTCCATGATTAAACTCTTGTAACAGTTATTACTTTAATTTTGATGAATAAAGATAAATGTTAGGAAGGAAGTAACCTAGTAGTATGTTAGGTCTGATTTTTTAGTAACCAGACCCATTATTAATTTGAATATTTAAGTACGATAGCAATAAACTTGATTAGCATTATGGTCATCAGCATTATTATCCAACTTAGACGTAGGAACATTGTCTTGGTTAATTATTAAATAATGGTAACCACAAATCAGGCCCTTGGAAAGGTATCCAATTTAGAGGACAAAGTGAGTAATTCCTATTTATTCATAATCTTACATAATTTTGGGATAATCATCCTCAATGATTGCCCAATGGCATCCCTATATACAGTCTAATATATTATCAATAAAATATACATATAAATTCAATCGAGATAAAACATAGCTCTATACACTATTGTACCTAAGAATATTGAGTGTTATCTTAACCAGTAAAGCTAATTCAGTCTTATTCTCTTATTATTTTACCTATCTTGGCTACCAGAATCTTTCCTAATCAGTCTCCTGGGGAACAAAGAAATTATCTTAACCAGTAAATTGCGGACTACTATTTTAAACATTCACTTTCTAACATAGTATACTACTTACATATATTCTTCTCAATAACAATTAGCCACTACCAAAGAGCCTCAATACCTAGAAACTAACCACTACTAATACCTAGAAAACCAACAACAAAAAAAAAACACTCAATATTTTAAAAAACATTTTAATAAATACAATCTGTAAAGTCTAGCGTTTCGGCGAATAACTCAAACAACAAAATCAATAAATAAATCTCCAAAATCCATGTCATAAATCTCTTCCGAGTACGTCCATCTTCTCGATGACCGAATCGATGAAGGCCTCGTCCCGTTTTGGGCGGCAGGTGATGACCAGGCGGAAGAAGTTCTTCAAGTCCTTGTGGTCCAAAGGCTGGTAGCCGATCATGAGGTAACCGTCCAAGACCATCTTCTCTTTTAGCTTAGGCGCTACCTGAGAAAACGCAAGACTGTATTATATTATAAAAAAGAAGTATGTATTTTGTTTCTGAATTATTCAGGGTATTTTCTTTATTAATTTAAAAAAAAAAATCCCTTATAAATCTAAAGGAATCAGGATTCCTTGAATTAATTATAAATTTATAATTATTATAAATTAAACATTATGATTGTTTTCCGGTTCCATTAAGAATTCTATACACTAAAATCCTTAGGTGCATCCGACCATGCCCATCGTTTGTTTAGACCTGGTAAATACTGACAACCGTCCAGTTTTGCGGGTACTGCATAACCCGGCACATGTCTATTTCTAAATTAAATCAACAAGAAATTTATGAATATCTGCGAAATTTTCGGTTTTTAGATTTCAACGGAAATATCCATTTTGACTATTCCTGAATCCATTTTGACTAGTTTCGTACGTGAGTAACTCGAAAACGGTTAGCTGTAGAAAGTTGAAATTTTGTATTTAGAATTGTTGTAGTGGAGGACAGGGCATGGCTGGGAGTTCCTCGGGCAGAATGTAAATATGTATATATGTTTGAATGTAACCTAGAATTTTTATTTATTTTATTCTATTTTATTTTTTATTTTATTCTTTCTTCCTTTGTTAATATTGTATATTTATTTAACAGAACAGACAGAACTATGTGATCAAGAGAAACAGAGCAAAGGCATGGATACTAAGAGCCAAGAAGAAATCATGGGAAGAATTTAGCAAATCTCTCAATAATGATCATAGTGAGAATATTAAGACCTTTTGGAGAAAAATAAAGTCACTGAGGAGAAATAAAAGAAAGCAGATAAGAAATATAAAGGACGATATGGGGTGTCTAGTTACACAAGAAGACCAAATTATGGAAGCCTGGAGGAAGTACTACCACAAGCAGTTTGGAGCGGCCCGTAGAGACCAAACACCGTCGGAAGATTGGCAAGAAGAAGAAGAGGAAGAAATAATGGATGACTTAATCAAGGAAGAAGAAGTGGGCAAAGATGGGATAAAGACGGGCAAAGCGGCAGGATACGATAATATTGCACCGGAATATGTAAAATTTGGTGGGATTGAACTAATTAAAGCCATGCAATGCCTATACCAAAAAGTCTGGGACCAAAAAAGAATACCCAAGGACTGGAAATTAAATTTTATCATTCTGATATACCAAAAAGGTGACCAAACAGAACGTTCAAATCATAGACCTATATGCCTTTCACCAGTGCTGTATAAAGTATACATTCGAAAGACTAATGAGACCGCTCATAGAACCACTCCTGGGTGAAGAACAAGGAGCCTTCTGTCCGAGTAGACAAACTCAAGATCACATCTTCACATTAAGGATTATAGGGGAGAAGATATGGGACAGAGATCGAAAATTGTACTTAGCATTCCTCGACATTAAGGCTGCTTTTGATTCAGTGCCGCGGGGGGAAATATGGCAAGCCCTTAAGGCTACAAACATACCAAAGACCTTATTGGAGGCCATAAGGTCAACACATCAAAACCCAAAGGGCATTGTGAGATTAAACGGCCAAATATCCAAACCTTTCGATATCTCATTGGGAGTAAAACAGGGGGATAGCCTCAGTCCATTACTTTTTGTCAATTTTTTGGATGAAATTGCCTCCATATGCAAAAGAAGAACCAGGAGAACACATGTGGGACAGCGGAATCTTTTACTGGTGGTATTTCAGCTCTTCCTGTATGCTGATGATATAGTGCTGCAGATTCACCTATAAGACTCCAAGAAGCCGTGACAGAATGGAACGAGAAACTTATAAGGAAGGGGCTACATGTAAGCACTGACAAGAGCAAAATAGTCCAGTTAGGAAGAACTCAGGAGGATGTCCGCGTGGTATGCATTGGAGTGGAGCTGGAGAAGGCGAGGGACTACACATACCTTGGCACCATAATTGATGGAACTGTGAAAATAGAAATTTCAAATAGAATCGGCAAGAGGGAGATAGGGCGAGACGTGAAACTGCATATTTTTAAATCGGTGTTTCTGCCTATATTTCTATACGGAGCAGAAAGCTGGATATTCACGGAAAAACAAAAAAGCCGAATCACCGCCAATGAAATGAAGTTCCTTAGAAGAATTATGGGGAAAAAACAGGCGAGACTGCATTAGAAATGAAAAAGTAAGAAAAGACCTCAAAGTGACCCCATTACTTGAAATAATTGAGAGAAGACAGCTGATGTGGTTTGGGCATGTCTGCAGAATGAAAGAGGAGAGAGACACAATTAAGGCCATGGAAGCTAGAGGGACAGGAAAGTGTCCCAGAGGGCGGCCCAGGATGTCCTATAATCAGTATATAGAAAAAATAGGAAGGAAACGGGGAAGAACAATTGCTCAGATGAAAAATCTAGCAAGGGATAGAGATGGCTGGAGAAAGTGGCTGGATGCACCTCCACTCCAAAATGAGGCAGAGGAGGAAAGAGGAAGAAGAAGAAGAAGTATATTTATTTATCTCCAGTGTCCTTTATTTTATCAATTTATTTTTCTTAATATTTATTTTATTGTGTGCATAGTTATGCATATATTGTGAATGGGTACTTCAACCCAAATACACATTGCGCTTGAGTGTGGCAGCTTGTATTATGTTCAATAAATAAAAATAAAAGAATAAAAAGAAGAATGGTTGTAAAATCTAGTTATGAGCCTCCCTTTTTTTGGTCACTGCATGATCACCGGAAGTGATAATTTACTTGATGGTTATAATTGATTTCCATCAAAAATTATATTAAAATATCATGCAACATTTCTCAAATTTAGTATTTATAATTTATATATTGATTTAAATAACATACTAGATTTTGGTCTAAATTGGTGAGCCGAAAGGAGTACTTTACTTGAAGGACATAATTATCTTAGATAAAAAATTATATTAAAATTAAATACAGAGATCATATGGTTCCGTAGTGAAGGTTACAAACGCGATATTTTTTCCACTCTAACTAAAAATTTTCATTACTTGTTATAAGTGTTAAATATTGAGTGTATGACAGTTGTTTTCCTCCCCATTAGTGGAGCTGAACAAGTCTGCAGCAGGAGAATAAGAAATAAGCTAAGTAGGTTCTGTTTGACCGAGGGTAAGCTAAGCGAGGTCCTGTTTCAACTCTGCAGTGTGACATTTCATTTGTTTGTCTGTTTGTTGCGCGATTACGAACAGGGATTTTTATTTTTTAATTCTGATTCAAGATGGTGGTCGTTTTAATGGTCCCGCATCATCAAAAATCTGTCTGTTTCACAGTCACGACCAAATTTCTTCAAATTTGATATGAATATTTCTTGAAGGCATTAGTTCCATTACTTTAAATCAGATAAATGCAATAATAAGATAACTATACTTTGTGAATTTTAATTGGGATCTCTTGCTCGAATCTTGTCGAATACTGGCAATTTATTGCCACCGAGGTTTACAATTATATTACTGATGTCGTTAATATTACAAGAGGACAATATGAACTGAAGCTAAAGAGATTTCTGAAAAGTCAAATTTGTATTCAGCAGATTTGTTTTGTAATTGGAACAAACAGTTACTAAATAAAATTAAAATCCATAATTTTTGTATATTTATGTCCATTAATTTTTTATATTCATTTGCTTTATTGATGATTAAATATTCAAAAATATATATTGGTATTTAAATTTGAAGAAAGGCAATCCACATTACGGCATCTATTATAAATACTGTCAACAAAAAAAATATTTAAATAGTAAAAATCACTCACAGTATGTACTTCATTCCACCAGTCTTCGTCTTCTGTCTTGTTTCTCAGCCTGGTTGGGATGTACCAGAAGCAGACATTGGTACATTGAAATTCATCCAACACCAGTTTGAATCCTGTCCGATTGCGAATTTTATCGAGGAAATATCTGAAAACGAAAGAATGTATCAGTTGGCAGTTACATAAATCTTGAAATCAATTGCACAGATCGAGATTTTCGGATAACACGAAAACAATGCTTCTCCCATGCTCATTTGAAAGATAATTAAATAGTCTACAAATCTGAACTAAAAAAATAAATAAAATTGGCAAAAAACAAAAATCTTATTGGAATAATATTAGCGAAGATACAGCAAACTATTGGACTTTATACCCAAACCTGTTTTGGGAAAGTTGTTTGTGTGTGGTAGAAATGTGAATATCGAAAAAATATATATATCGATATATGTAATTTTGATATTTTTAATATATCGAAATAGTAATTCGATATATCTAAAAACATATCGATATTTCGAAATATTGCGCCTCGATATTTTATTAATCTTTAAAAGGGACTTAATTTTAATGGGGTAATTTTGGCTATACTAATAAAAAAATAAGAATTAAACATTTAGGGTTAAAGTTGGTGAATTTAGAAGAAAATTTAGATAAGTTTAGGGTTAAAGTTGATGAGTTTAGAGAAAAATTTAGAGAGTTTTAAGGAAAAATACATGGCCGACTTGGCAACACTGGGCCTATTTCTGAAATAAAATGTAAAAGAATTTCTTTTTACTTGTTTCAATTTTTTTACCAGTGAGTAATAGATTATGTTGCCTTTGATCTATAGTTTAGAACACTCAGCTAGCAGGAAGGTTAAATTATCATTTTCTTTATAACCTTTATAATAATTATTTTATGAATGGTTTCTAAATTATTATAAAATTAAAATTTTTTAATAAAATAGCAGCTTGGGATAGAAATCCAAATCCAAACATAGATCAATTTAAGTTCCTTTTAAGAGAATATCAAATAATATAAATTCAATTTATATGAATATATTTCCTGCTTATAGAAAAAAAAAAAAAGTTCACGAAATGTTTATACATATCTGGTTAACTTAACTCCAAATTATTGTCTAAAGAAATAAAGAAATTTCCAAAATAGAAATATATAAAAATTTATTATCTTAAAAATATTTTCTGAAATCTAACATTCGTCATGTTGTATACAATTATTCTTTTTATTCTTGGCAAAATTTTCATCAATTTATCCCTAAAGGTATGGCTAAAGCAAACTGAATGTAAGAAGTGGTCAAATAATATTAATACAAATGAATTGATTGCCAATGCAAACTTTAGCTACACAATTTTTTTTCTCTGTTTTGTTACCATTTCTCAGCAATTATATTTGTAACAGTACTTTTGCTTTAATATGGATCATCTTTCTACTATACTTCAACAGATTCAAAACCAAAATGAATAATTTACTAAATTGAAAGTTAATAAATTATAAATACAGAGATTTCACCTTGATAAATGCATAGTATCATCTACCGCTTGAGCAAGACCAGAGTCACCCCGTGCTTTCCACAGCGTCCACAATTTGAGGGCATCTGTTTTCCTTCCACACTGCACACTTTTGTCTCCTGAATCAAAGGAAACGTCATACATTTTATCTTGCTGGAATAAGTAGGTAGCTCCAGCACGGTTTGCGGCATTCAATAAACCCTTAGGAAAATAAAAAGGAAATTACTCTATTATCAACAATTGATTGAAAAAAATATTTTGGTGAGTTTATCGATGCCTTCTCTTCAAAGATGGGATACACATGTATTTTTTAGGTCTCATTTAACTCCCAAAAAAAAAAGATGGCCAGGGAATTTTTTTTATAAATGTATGCACCATCAAAAGTTGTTGCAGTGCAGAATAATAAAATTTAATGGAGGTTTTAAATACAATACCATGCTTGCACATGAGTAAAAATACTTCAAGAAGGTATTAGAATACATAAAACTATAACTAAGCAATAGTTAAGAAGGGTCTAGATAATAACTGACAGTAATTTTCTTTTTGATGAACGAGGTATTATTTAATTTGGTATAAATTCAGTTTAAAATGGTAGGTTCAATCAGATATCCAAGTCTCAAACCAAACCAGTTCTTTGCTTCAACTATGGACCCTGCAAGAATATGTCAAACAACAGCCTTGTCCCAGATAAAGCTCGTCGATTTCGGTTAAGAGAAAATTTTGTATTCCAGCCCAACATCAAACTAGGATCTTATACCACAGAAAGGCAATGCTCCACCCACAAGGCTATCTCGCTCTCAAAGACTATATTAAGCCCCATAACAAGAATAAATAATGCATTTTTTATTATATTTTTTTTATTTATATATAATCACCTAATACTTGAGAATCAATAGTAATCACAAAAATCTATGCCATCTGAGAAGTGAGGAATCTAAGTTGGAAAATCTAAGAGAAGACATCAAGTAGCTGAGAGATTAGAGTCGCTTGCATTCAGGAGGGTTAGTAGCAAACAGACAACTCATAGCAGAATGGCAGATTTTATTTCAATTATAACCCAATATTTCAAGAACTTTATTTTTATAAAGAACAAGAAAAATTAAGTTAAAATTTAGTTTATATAGGTTACCTTTTCCTTGACTAGTATCATAGAACACTGCAGTGGTGCTCCAATCATCTTGTGAGGATTCCATGAAAAAGAATCAGCCCTAACAGATAGGCAAAAAACCATTCATTTCATCACAAATAGGATTTATAAAATATTTATATTTCTTTTTTTTTTTTACAGAAAATGATCTTACCTCTCGATACCACTTAATAAGTGAGAATGTTTTTTTGAAAAAATCACACTTCCTCCCCAGCACCCCTGAAAAATATTTGTCTCATTAATCATTTAAAGACATAATGTTACATTATCTGTGATTGTTTAATCCTCTAAAGTTATACGAATATTTTGGGGGAGAGAAGAATGTACTGATGCTATCATAGATTAATAACTTTTCACATTTACGTCAATATAAGCAATTATTTCTCATTTACCTATCAAGGCTGAAAATATTTCATAAATATTATTAATCTATTTAACATCAAAAATTAAATAGAATAATGTTTATAAAAATGTTTTTAATTAATATTAAGGAATAGGATGCTATGGTTGAGTATGTAGGAACAAAGGCATAAGAACAGTGAGAGTTTGATCAACTGAGTAATTAAGCTTACACACTACTCAATCTTGATATTGCCCTGTAAATAGAGTTTTGATTCCACATATCTTTATTTACATAGAATAAATCAGTATGTCTTCTATTTTACTATTTTCCAGGACAATACTTTTAAACTTTCGATTAAAATCCATAAATAATGTTAAATAGCATAATAAATAATGTTAAAAAGCATAATAAATAATTAAATAAAATCGTACTGAGATTATTTTAATTTAATTAATTTTATAGTTTATGTTGGAACACCCTTAAGCAGTTTACTGCTATGGTAAGTTAAAAGCCCCCACTCCAAATAATTTTTTTAAACATATCTATGTATCTATGTATTGTACTAAAAACTACACCTTTTTATGACATTAGAAAGCCCTAAATACAATGGTTAGATCCTCATAAGTTTTAGGGCTTCCTAATGTCAAAAAAAGTTTAGTTTTCAGACCGATTCAGATATGATACAAACATTTAATTTAAAAAATGATTTGGAGTTAGGGCCAGTTAGCTTATGACGCAATTTAGTATATATATCACAGAACTCATTTTTGTCAGTTATTAGATTTTGTTAGAAGTGAAATAATTTTTCTAAGGATATTTTAGATTTCATCTTGTGTTTTTTAAATGTGTAGGAATAATTTAAAACCTTCAAACATCAAAAATCTTTATTATTTTATAAGAATATAAAACATTATGAGCCAATTGGCTCATCACCAAGTTCCAAATTTTGTATTTTTTAGTCTTCATTATTGATATATGTATAAGAAAGCTCAAAATATTGTTCCAATGAAATAATAAACTTTGTTTTTAGTTGTTTTTATTTACTAACTGATTCTCTGTGAATAGATAATAGGTGAAGTAAATAAAACTGACTAAACTAACTCCTCAAAAAATTGAGCAGGTGCTCTGGTACGATGTAAATGAATAGCATTAAACAATGAAATACTTAAATACTCTATTATTATTTATTTAAAACCGATCTTTGTTCAAAACTAATATTCTTAATTATTATTTTACAATTCTTTTACTAAGTGTAAAACCTCCTCTTTCGTAGACTCAACATTTTACTGAATATCTGCTCACATAACTTGTATTCTCAGGTTTTATCCACTTATAAAGGTAAGCAGATACTCTGAATCAATAATCAGTTCATATTTGTGGAACACATGTTCCATACACTTAGTAAAATAATTAATAAAAGAATTATAAAATAATAATAAAGAAAATTAGTTTTAAACTAAAATCGGTTTTAAATAAATAATAATAGAATATTTAATTAGTTCATTGTGTAACTTTTATTTACTCACATAGAATCAAAGCACCTACCTCAGTTTTTTTAGTAGTGAGTATGTGCTCATTTTTCTTCCCTTCATCTATTGTCTTGGCATGTAAATTAGTGATCAGAAATTTTTACAGAACTTTGACTAACTAAATTTGAAAAAAATAAATAAATACTTCAGGTTTAAAATGAACTCATTAAAGTTTTATTAACTACAATGTTGAAAAATGATCATTAGTTTAAATATTGTTAGTTGTATATATACAAATGTATTGTAAGTATAAAAGTATTCATACTGAATTTGTTTTGACTAGAGTTAATTTGATTTTTAACTCATCCTTATTATATGCAATTATAAGTCAGGAGTATTAATGCAACCATTTTGAGAATAATTAATTAAATAATTATTTAGATACATAGATTATATAAATAATTAAATAAATATTTTTAAATTTATCGCATATTATTTTTATAGCGTAAAAATGAATAAAATAATTTCTAAGGAGCACCAACGTTTTTAAATAAGGAAAGAAAAATTAAAAAATTAAGATCTGAGTAAGAGAGGTAATTTGAAATATCAACCAATATGACTAACCATAATAATTGAATATAATAAATACAATTAGGCATATTTTTAAATAGGAATATTTTATACTTAAAGAAAATTTTTGATATTTTATTTAATTAAATAAAAAGAAGAATTTACAAACATCGACATGCATCCAGACCCCATACTTGGCGCACACATCTGCCACCTGATGGAAGTTGTCGTAGGCTCCTAGTACAGTAGTCCCGGCGGTAGAGTTCACTACCATCGGCACCTTGCCCTCTGCCAATGTTAGCTCGATGGCCTCTTCCAGAGCTGAAGGCAACATCCTACCGCTTTGGTCGGTCTTCACTTTGATGACGTTACCGGTGCCGATACCCAGCCAATGGGCACCTTTTGTAATCGAATAGTGGGCCTATAAAGTAAAAATTAAACTTAATTGAATCCTGAAACGAGAATTTAAAAAAAAATGATCTTACTCAGAATGGAAAGAGAAATGAAAGACCTAAGTTATAATTATAATTTTTTTTTTAAATTTTATTTCCCTATGAAACAAATATTTTGACATTATCAGCCAAACATTTTGCCAATTTATTTTTGTTAATTACAATAAATGTTAAAAAGTTTTTTAAATTAAAAATTTTAAAATTAAAAAAAAAAAAAAAAGAGTACGAGGATAGGGCTAATGGTTTATGAGAAAAAAGAAGGGGGAGAGAGAAAGTTACGCAGCCGGTTCTTTTTAAACTTCTTATGAATAAAATTAGTTAATTAACCAATTTTTTAACTAAAAATTTGTTGTCTATTGGTCCTTTCTTTGAATAACGACATATTTCTCATAATATTTCAGAAATAATTAGTTTAAATCGAATAAACTAATAAGTCACATTATTTGGCACATCCACACAATGATTTGGAAAGCCTAACCTGTACAGTTTAAACAAATATTTGAATCACTTCTAATGGTCAGAAAGTTATGGGACTGGTCTTAATACTTTCAGAAAATACTCTAATTTCTGAGATAAAACAATATAACCAAAAATGCATTTTGTTTACTCTACAACCGTCGCAGTACTCTTAAGCAGTCTTACGTTACTTCTAGAAAATATTAGTTCGTTGAATAATTATAAAAAAAATAAAATATTCAATATTTATATTACATCTTGTGAAGTGAAGATTACAAATGGAGGTATACCAGAAAGTCCCTTTTCTTTGACTTCGGGGTATTTTTTATAACGAGCCAGAACTAACCCGTACATGACCGCCATACTTCCACCTGCAAATTTAAAACATGCATTACACTCACTTAGCTTACATTAATTATATCTTAAAGTCTTTACTGTTGTGTGTTCGTTAATTAATTACATTAATTACACCTGTTGACCTCTACCTGTGAATCCTGGACCCTATGCAAGATACTGGCTGAAAATATTGACAGGTTTAAGAGAAAAGTGTTGAGGCGCATCATGGGGCCTATCAGGGAAAATGGTTTGTACCACTTGAGGAGTAACAAAGAGATCTACGACTTATACTCACTTATAATACATAGTTAATCTCTTGCAGTTAATCTTGTCATCATTTCTACTTAAACTTAATAGGACTTCTTACAACTTTAGCTATATTTAAAATTTTCTAACTAAATATCTATTAAGGTCTCAATTATGATATTTTAATCACTTATAACAATACAATAAAAGAATGTTTTCTGAAATTTTTGGATTTTTAAAGCTGAACCTGAGGTATTTCAGATTGAATATACCTGATTTTAGAAAAATCGCTATATTTGAAGATCTATTAAAGACAAAGGATGTGACTCTCAAGCCTGAAACTTTTTAGGGAAGTAGTATCCTAAGAACTATATCCTGAACAAAAATTGAAGGTGAGTCTTAGTTTTATCTTTAACATTTTAAATTTTAAAATAGAAGATTTTTATTTTTGAAAACGTTAGCATATACAATTTTTTATTTTTTTATTTATTTACAACTGAGTAGAGGCATCGATGATGGATATAAAATACATTTTATGCTCTTTAAAATGGTTTTTGGTTGAACCAAACATCTTCAAAAATCAAGAAGCTACAGAGTTTAACGCTAACCTCTATAAAATACCAAATAGTCTAATTCATGAATACAAAACGGACACTCAAAAAAAAAAAAAAAATCGGATTTCTAAAAAATTAATGAATATCTGTCTTCAAATCTCTGAATATAGTAAAAGTATGGACAAATTAAATTTATTGGCCCTCTCTCAAATTGTATTGCTAAATATGTTTAAGGCTTTACTAAATTGAAGCCACTGATATGATAAAGATACATATTTTTTACCTGGTGTGAAAATTCCTTCGCCATTTTGGAAACCAACCAACGACAATGATCGCTTAATCACCTCCATTTCACAAAGCGTGAAAGCTGGCCCCACCTCATAAGTATACCTTCAGGAAACAAAAATATCATTGATAAGAATCTACATTTCGAAAATAATTTAAAAGAAATAACGGTACCTAAGTACCAAGCGGTCGACCATATGTTTTGTTGTCCGTCATAACCTGACACCGATAACGCCCCATCTTCTTTGTATACACAGAATTTATTAATATATAAATTATATTAATAAACACAACAGAGACTGATAAGAAAGGTTACAGTGAAGGTTAAAAGCGAAAGCAACAGAACATGGTCGACTCTTTTGTTGTAAGTAAATACAAAAATAACAAACAAATTAAAGTCATTTCCTAAAGTATTGACTTCATTAATATATATATATATATATATATATATATATATATATATATATATATATATATATATCAAAAACCATCGTACGTAGGCTTCTTTGTTTTACTCGTAATTTTGGCTTGTCTGTTCAATAGGTGTTTAATTTCGTTTTCTGACAGACGACAGTACAAGAGTTTTCTTCATTATAATTAATGTATTAACTTGATAACAAGAAAATAAATGTGTATTTTTCTTTTGTGTCTCTTGTGCTTGAACTTAAAATTTAATTTATTTATTTATTGTATTTACAACTGTATAACTTAAAACTTGAACTTAAAAGAGATAATGACACATGCGACGATTGTGATATGACCATTCTAGTTTTTTGATTTACTTTTTTTTTTTGTATTGCTTTTAAATTTAACAAAATATTTTATCTAATTTTTTAATTGATTAATTTAAATTTTTTATCTATCCATATGTCTCAAGTATAAATAAAATTTATAAAACAATTTTAATTTAAATAGTATGAATTGCAAGGATAAAAATAAAACACAATAAAGAAAACATCAAGAATTTTTTATGATACGATAAAATTTTTATATAATTTTTTTTTTAGTTTTAATTAATACCGTAATTTTTCATAATTTTGCATTTTTTCAAGACGTTTCGGACCACATTTTGTCTATTATCAAAGTCAAAGTTGTATATACATATGTATTTATATTCTAAAGTAAATTATTAATATTTTGTGTTATATTAAGATTGTCATATTTTATTGTTGAATAGGAAACGATAGCTGAAGAACTATTTAAGTTAGATAATTTCCAATTGTATCATCGTAAACTAGATAAAAAATGTTCTTTACAAATAAGTACAATTTTCCTTTGTTTAAACCATTTAAAGGAAGAGGACAAATATTTAAAAAAAGTATTTATTAACTATGTTAAGTTCTATTTTTCGTAATGGCATGAATTATTCGATAATTGTTTTATCAGCCTCCTACTGGACCACAGATCCCCCAATTTTAGAAAAACTTCATTGTTTAATAAACATTATGCTCAGGTAAATAAAGTCGAGGTCTGTTACAGAATACAAGTATACAAAATAAAAAAATAACCCAGTTTTGTAAAATTCATTCTTTCTCTGCGAACTACCAGTGTTTTTAACAAAAACAACACCGCCCAACGATGAAAAAACTTTTATTGATGAAAATATCTTATTCCTATAGTTTTTAGGGTGCTGAATCCAAATATGGTATTAAAAAAGCAGTATCACCCACAATTTCTTCACATTTTATGGTTAAATTTATTAAATTAAGCGATTTTTAAAGAATTGAACAGCTTTCAGTCTTCCTGAAAAAGGAAGACCTACATATAAATATAGGCCTCATGAAACAATTTGTAAAGACTTTGCCTAAAGATGGAACATGTTTCAAGTATCTCTGCCAAAAGTTTCCACGCCTTTCAGAAGCTAAACTAAAAGAAGGCGTCTTTGTCGGACCTGACATTAGAAAAATGATGTTAACTTTGAATCCACAATGACCTTTAATGAGAAAGAAGCATGGGTATCATTCAAGCAAGTCGTTACAAAGTTCTTGGGAAATGAAAAAGATCCAGAGTATGTTTCTATTGTAGCTAACATGTTACAGAAATTTAAAAAGTTAGGATGTTTGATGATCCTGAAACCTACGGAAAACTATGGGTGATACAAAAAAACTAAGGCCAGATTTATATTCAGCACATAAAAATCTATGAAGATCAACTATTAAAGTTAAAAAAGTTTTCAAAAAAAAAATTTTTTTTGTTGGCCTGTGTAATTACAATCAATTATAAGAAAGCTTTTATTTCATTTTGTTTCTGTGGCCAGGGATGTATTGTAATAAATTAATAACTAAAATACAATGATTAAAAAGTATTTGAGATTTAGAATAAAGCATTAGTGTCAAAAAGAACGAAAAATATAGATTACGAATAAGAAAAAATATATACGTTATAAACTCAGTGCTGCCAATTTTATTAAATCAACAGTATTTACTGTAAATTAAATAGGAATGTATGTTTCGATTTGAGGTTTTGATTCTTATATTTCAGTTAAATTATTAATAAAACGATTTTTTAAAGTAAAAAAAATATCCATAATTATATTCACACAAAAGTACTAAATTTTACAAATAATCAAAAACCATTTTCTTGGGACTTATGAAAAATAAATTTCGAAGCCTAACTTTAAACAATTTATCCACATCAACATTTAGGAACCTTAATTAATACATTATTATATTTTAATGTCAAATCAAATAGAAATCATTTCTAGTTTTGAGCAACAATCATTCCATTGCGTCACCAATTATCAGTTCATTATCAAGAGTTACAAATTCATTGATATTTTTTAAGAATCAGATACCATTTTAATCCCATAGCTTTTTTTTTTTTTTTTTTTAAAGTTTTAAGAAATTTAAATTAAACTAGACTTTATTTTTATAAGAAACAATTTTTATTTAACAGTTTTCCAAAAATAATTATCTAGTAATTTAACAAAAGTTCTTTCATAATAATTATGCTTTGCTTTTAAAAATAAACATTATGCACTGACTCTATTGTGAATTTTTAAAAAACAATTAATATTTCATTACAATTGTTATCATAATATAATATTCTATTACCGTAATGATACGAAAAATATTCCAGGCTTCCTCGATATTTCAGAGGCAACTGCGATTCAATAAAACGGAACACTGGCCCCAATGCTGGCTCGCTGTTGGGTACGACATTTGCCTTAACGTTGGCCCAAACGTTGGCCTAGCGTTTACGCGTCTTTAAAGTGCATATGCCCGACAAGAAGACCAGGTACAAAGCACGCTAGTAGCCCGATATATATTACAATACCAGTTTTTGTTACATAGCTAAGTTTTTGTTAAATAGAAGTGGCAAATAATTTATCAATCCCTAATTAGATTAATCCTTCATACCATAATGCGGACGCTAACTTATTATGAAGCGAGCCAAGCTATAACGCATATTACACCACCCAACGTCTAGATCAACCCACGAATTTCATTCCGAAAAAGCCCACTAATTTTCTGTCTAGATAAAATTTAGTGCGCCAAGGCACATTTTAAAAGGAGGTGACCGCTCAGCTAATAATAGTCTACATTTTTATTATTAAACCATTTTTGATCAATTATACATTTTGTTTTCCTTATCCCTTAATCAATGTTCATTTGAAATCCAATTTACGATTAACCTAGAGAAATACAGTGACGATTCACAAAAATTATTGCACTCAATATCATGTCTGATTAAGAAGTTATGTTAATTGAATTTTAAGTGGAATCTTAGATAAGAATATCAATCGATTTCAGCACGTTTAGAATAACATCATTCATAATCTTAAACTAAATGTAGGTTTACGTAACATTTCGATTCAATGACATAAACATAAAAACTGATACTACTTTTTTAGCAATACACTTTTTATAAATATATTCACTACACTACTTTTTTAGTAATATATTCACTTTTTTTGATGAGAAATAGAAAAAACATGTTTTAATTATTGTGTTAAAGAGTCAGTGATTCACATTATATTAAGACACCACGGAATTTATATTAAATTGAACATTAGAATTTTGCAATGAACCTACCATACCATAAAGATCAATTAGTTAGTATTGTACAAAAAAAAAAATCTGATGTGGACAACACATGACTTCCTTGTACGCCTATTAAACTATAAATCGGTGGCTCAAAAAGTTATACTGACATTGGTTACTAGTGTCCGAACATTGCAGTAAAAACGACACTCGGCGTCGCTATATCCGTCTATTGACACTCACAAGTTCTGGAGGTCTCATTCCGTTATTATAAGTCGTTTTCTTTCAGTAAGTAACAAGTTCCCAAGATATTTCTTCGTGTTCCGTGACAACATTAGAACTATCAATTTCACTAGATAAAACCTTGAAAATCCGACGGTTTCGACATTTTAAGCGGAAGAACCCACTTAGCTTATAACTAATAACTCTCCTACTGCAGACTTGTTCAGCTCACAAATGGGGAGGAAAACAAGTATTTTACACTCAATTTTAACACTTAAAACAAGTTATAAAAATGTTTAATTAGAGTGGAAAAAAATCGCGTTTGTAACCTTTATTACCGAACCATATGATCTCTGTATTTAACTTTAATATAATTTTTGATGTAAGATAATTATGTCCTTAAAGTAAAGTACCCCTTTTCGGCTCACCAATTTTAAGCAAAATCTAATATATTATTTATATTGACATAAAAGTATTATTTATCAAATTTGATATGTTTTGTATTATATTTTAATATAATTTTTTATGAAAGTTTATTATGACCTTCAAGTAAAGTATTGCCTCCGATTTCCCAATTTTAAGCAAAATCTAGTATGTTATTTAAATCAATATATAAATTATAAATACTAAATTTGAGAACTTTTGCATTATATTTTAATATAATGTTTGATGGAAATCGATTATGACCTTCAAGTAAAGTACCACTTCCGCTGACCAAAAAGGGAAGTCCACAACTAGATTTTACGACAATCCTAAATACAAAATTACAACTTTCTACAGATAACCGTTTTTGAATTATGCGAGTTACGCAAGTACGAAAGTGCGTAAAAACGTCACGACGAAACTAGTCAAAATGGATTCCGGGATGGTCAAAATGGATATTTCCGTTGGAATCTGAAAACCGAAAGTTTTCGCGATTACAATATTCCCTTTAGTGCGTACAAGGAAGTAAAAAATCGAACTAAAAAAATTAATCGCTTGCATAGATTTCCAAAAAACACCGAACAGAGTTATTTTTAATTAGCCTAGTATTAGCAAAGACATCTGCGCATATTCCCAAGGAAATCCGTTTTTGTTTCGAAATTTGTTTTTAGTTTCGGCTTATTATTTCCAATAAGGGAAGTGTCAGTGGTAAGGCAGTGTGTTACCATGTTCCCGGTTCCGGGTTCGAGACCGGCTGTGGAAGATAATTATTTATTCTGTCATCAGCCGTGGATCGACCCTGTGGGATCGGGGAACTCACCTGGGGAATACCAAGCCTCTATAAAGTGGGTACCCTTAATTGGAGGAAAAATATAGCGGTTGAGCGTGATCTCGGCCAAATCACCTCCTTGCCCAACCGTTGGCTTAGAAACAGTACGGTCCTTACCAAGTAATGAACCCAGGACCCTTCATGGGTCGTTGTGGTACAGATTTTAGGTTTTTATTTCCAATAGTGAACTCTTATAACCGACCAAGAAAAAAAAAATCTTACGTTTCAAGATTTATATTTATCTATATGAAATTTGATGAATGACTCCCCGGTGCAAAGGTCAGCATGACCCATGGCCTCCTGAGTTATCAATTGCGGATTCAAACTTCTCTTGTATCTCTCTCCACTTTTTACTTCCTTGGGTCCATCCTCCGCTTCCATCAGCTTCTTGGATTTCTCATTCTTCTTTTCCCACTGATGTACATTTCCAACATTTTCGTCTGTACCATTTCACCCCCCCCCCTCTCCCCCCATTCTGATTACACAGGCCAACGATGAAAAAAGTTTTGCACTGAAAATACCTTATTCCTATAATTTTTAGGGTGCTGAATCCAAATATGATATTAAAAAAGCTGTATTACCCACAATTTCTTCAAGTTAAATTTATTAAATTAAGCGATTTTTAAAAAATTGAACAGCTTTCAGTCTTAGAACTCATGAAACAATTAGGCCTTAAGTTAGGCCTCATGAAACAATTTGTAAAGGCTTTGCCTAAAGATGGACCATGTTTCAAGTATCTCTGCCAAAAGTTTCCACGCCTTTCAGAAGCTAAACTAAAAGAAGGCGTCTTTGTCGGACCTGACATTAGAAAAATGATGTTTGATGTTAACTTTGAATCCACAATGACCTTAAATGAGAACGAAGCATGGGTATCATTCAAGCAAGTCGTTACAAAGTTCTTGGGAAATGAAAAAGACCCAGAGTATGTTTCTATTGTAGCTAACATGCTACAGAAGTTTAAACATCTGGTGCGGTGCGCGCATCATACAACTTTCCCTTACTGTCCTATAATAATCTTTTTAATACAATTTTAAAGAGTTCACATAAACACTGCTTCTAATAAACTCAGCAGCATACACATCTTTTCCCGCTTAAGTACAATAAAAAAGTTTTTTAAACAATTTTAGTACAACAATTCTGTAAACTAGCTATATATTTTAAAATTGTCAAGTTGCAAATATATTTTAAAAGTTTCTGGTTTAGTTTCCATGGAAACATTTTCTTTCCATTAAATAATGTGAAAGTAGAAATTATTAAGTTAGTTTCCACTTTTGTATTCTTAAATTACTTTATTACAGAGCGTATTGTTTACAACAGATTGGTGGATTGGTGGGAGGAGGTTCGGTCGCATCCGTCTCCTTTCAGATGCGCTTGGTTACCCATCTAGGATCTTGTGCTCCTCATAAAATACCCTGTATCATTGCTAATACTGGTCCGATTTTTGGGATTCTTTTATTATTTTTTAGATAATTTAATTACCTTTCATACAATACTACAAATAATTTACCGAAGAATGCATACTTTTTAAGCTATACGCAAATAAAGTATTCTTTTCATCATAACTTTTTTCCCTGCAATTCTTCGGTGATTTACTACATAAATGAAAAGTTAAAGACCTTTATGAGGAATAATTTAGGCAAGTTTCATCAAAATCATTAGAGCCGTTTTCGAGAAAATTGAAAAAAAAGTGTAAAATCGATGATATAATAGCTATTTCCGGTTAGTCCGATGCGCTGTATCTTTGCTAATACTGTTCCGATTTTGATGATTCTTTTATTGCTTTTTAGATAATTCAATTACCTTTCATACAATTCTACACATAATTTATCGTAAAATGCATACTTTTTATGCTATGCGCAAATAAAATATTCTTTTCATCATAACTTTTTTCTCTGCAATTCCTCGGTGATTTACTACATAAATGAAAAGTTAAAAGACCTTTGTGAAGAATAATTTAGCCAAGTTTCATCAGAATCGTTAGAGCCGTTTTCGAGAAAATTGAAAAAAAAGTGTAAAATCGATGATATAATACCTATTTCCGGTTAGTCCGATGCGCTGTATCTTTGCTAATACTGTTCCGATTTTGATGATTCTTTTATTGTTTTTTAGATAATTCAATTACCTTTCATACAATTCTACACATAATTTACCGTAAAATGCGTACTTTTTATGCTATGCGCAAATAAAATATTCTTTTCATCATAACTTTTTTCCCTGCAATTCCTCGGTGATTTACTACATAAATGAAAAGTTAAAAATCTTTATGAAGAATAATTTAGGCAAGTTTCATCAAAATCGTTAGAGCCGTTTTCGAGAAAATTGTAAAAAAGTGTAAAATCGAGTATATAAAGTGCCACTTCCGGTGAATCGATTTTGACGAAAATGTTGCTGTAACATCACATGCAGGTGCCAACCTTAAATACGCAATTTCAGTATCGTATGGCTTTTCGTTTTTGAGCTAGACTGTTCACATACACACTGACACACAGACCATTTTGCGAGACTTGGTCATTTGGACTCAGGGGACCTTAAAACGTGTATTTCCGTCGAAAACTCGAATTCGAAAATTTTCACGATCGCAATACTTCCCCTTACTATATACTTCGTATATTGGTAAGAGAAAGTAAAAAGTTAGGATGTTTGATGAGCCTGAAGCCTATGGAAAACTATGGGTGACACAAAAAAACTAAGGCCAGATTTAGATTCAGCAAATAAAAATCTATAAGGATCAACTATTAAAGTTAAAAAAGTTTAAAAAAAATTTTTTTTTTTGGCTTGTGTTACATATCCTGCCCATCTTAGCCTACTTGCTTTGATACATTTTCTTTCGAGTTCTCTGAGTTTACGGCAATCATCTTGTGACAAACTGATGATTGCCGAGTGAATTTTCGCTCCATAGGAACTACTGGTCTTATAAGAGATTTATATAATTTTAATTTCATATCTCTAGACAACAATTGAGGCTAGAGAAGTTTCAGGTTTGCGTAGTAGGGTATACTACTCGCCATTATTCAACTGTTAATTTCTTTGCTTAATTTGGTAGACATGTTGTATAAAATATTCTGCATATGTTCCTATGGCAACCGGTTCAACTTTGTTCAGTTATTTGATAAATAGGAAAACGTTACATCTCCCGGAACATTCCAGATGCTCATTTTTATGATAACACAGGCCAACAAAAAATTTTTTTTGAAAACTTTTTTAACTTTAATAGTTGATCTTTATAGATTTTTATGTGCTGAGTCTAAATCTGGCCTTGTTTCTTTTGTACCACCCATAGTTTTCCGTAGGTTTCAGGCTCATCAGACATCCTAACTATTTAAACTTCTGTAACATGTTAGCTACAATAGAAACATACTCTGGGTCTTTTTCATTTCCCAAGAACTTTGTAACGACTTGCTTGAATGATACCCATGCTTCTTTCTCATTTAAGGTCATTGTGGATTCAAAGTTAACATCATTTTTCTAATGTCAGGTCCGACAAAGACGCCTTCTTTTAGTTTAGCTTCTGAAAGGCATGGAAACTTTTGGCAGAGATACTTGAAACATGGTCCATCTTTAGGCAAAGCCTTTACAAATTCTTTTATGAGGCCTTATGTAGGTCTTCCTTTTTCAGGAAGACTGAAAGCTGTTCAATTCTTTAAAAATCGCTTAATTTAATAAATTTAACTATAAAATGTGAAGAAATTGTGGGTGATACAGCTTTTTTAATATCATATTTGGATTCAGCACCCTAAAAACTATAGGAATAAGGCATTTTCAGTACAAATTTTTTTTCATCGTTGGCTTGTGTTATTATTATTGAAAAAAATCTCTAGGAATGTATTACTAAATAAAATCTTAATAAAAAAAAATCTTTAATGGCTGAAAATAAAACAAAATGAACCATTGTAATGCATTGATGGTCCATTATCTTTGATGAGTTGTATCTTCAGGTTATTCTTATTAATCCGTATCTTAATTTTATTATTTTTATTACATTTTCTGAATTTTTGATTTATAGATTAAAAATTAGAATTTAATTGGCGCTACGAAGGTAATAAAATGTAATGCAGATGTACATATATTTATTTGTACTTGAAGAGTAAATTAACCAAATCCGAAATCTAAAACTTTCGAGAACTTAACTCATCGACACGAACTTTAGTTATGTGAAATCGCCGATGGTATTGCAACTACGAAAAAATATTGACATTAGAGAAAAATCATAAAATGTATAAAAAGGTACTTAGAATTTTCAATACTCAAATAAACGGCAGTATCATACGCATAAAAAGAAAAAAATTAGATTTAATAATGATATCTAAGATATGATACGTCAAAGCGATATCAGCAACCCCTCATCAACAACAGTCCTTTAAAAGTCATTAGTAATGCTCATCGGAGATAATTTAATTAAAAATTCGATAATTTTAATTGTAATGACTCATTTTTTTTTCTTATCTATGACACCATCGCTTACAAAAAGAATATTCTTTTCGAAAATCGTACAGCTTAAAAGAACGATGAATACTTAAGGATAAGATATAACAACTAAATAATATATTTTTACTTCCTTGTACCAAGTAAAGGAAGTATTGTAATCGCAAAAATTTTCGGTTCTCAGATTTCAACGAAAATATCCATTTTGACCATCCCTGAATCCATTTTGACTAGTTTTGTAGTGACGTCTGTACGTACGTGCGTTCGTATCTCGCATAACTCAAAAACGGTTAGCCGTAGAAAGTTGAAATTTGGTATTTAGGATTGTTCTAAAATCTAGTTCTGAAGCTCCCTTTTTGGTCACTGCTTAATCACCGGAAGTGGTACTTTACTTTAAGGACATAATTAATTTCAATAAAAAATTGTATTAAAATACAATGCAATACTTCTCAAATCTAGTATTTATAACTTATATATTGATTTAAATAACATACTAGATTTTGGTCTAAATTGGAAAACCGGAAGCGGTACTTTACTTGACAGTCATATTAGACTTTCATCATAAATTATATTAAAATATAATGTAAAACATCTCAAATTTCGTAAATAGGACTTTTATATCGATATGAATGTAATTACTATATTTTGGTTAAAATTGGTGAGCCGAAAAGGGTACTTTACTTGAAGGTCATAATAAGCTTACATCAAAAATTATATTAAAATTCAATACATAAATCATATGTTTCGGTAATAAAGGTTACAAACGCAATCTGGTTTCCAATCCAATTAAGCATTTTTATTACTTGTTTTAAGTTTTAAAATTGAGTGTAAAATAGTGTTTTTCCTCCCCATTTGTGTGTGTGTCAATAGATGGATGTCGCGACGCCGAGTGTCTTTTTTGAGATACTGCAATCTTCGGAAACTACTAACCAAATTCAGGATCACTTTTTGAGCCACCGATTTATAATTTAATATAAGTTTTATAATGATTTACCATCATCTATTTAAATGTTGAAAATTCTATGTACGTTTTTAAACATTTTATTAATTTTCTCTAACGTCAATATTTGTTCAGAGTTGCAATATCATCGGCGGTTTTCACATAACAAAAGTTCATGTTAATACATACCAGTTCAGCTCTAATTATTAACAGCAAGAAGGGTCAATGTCCTCAGAAGGGAAAAGGAAAGCCTTATCCTGAAATAAGGAAGACATTTACCTTTCATGAATTAGAAGGTATGTTTAACCAAGGCCCTAAGGGATAAGTTCTCGAAAGTGTTAGATTTCTGAATGAGTCATTTTACTCCTCAAGTTCAAATAAATTTAAGTACGTCTGCATTGCATTTTATTACCTTAATCTATATTATAATAGATTAAGAAATAAAAATATCTGATGTGGACAACACATGACTTCCTTGTACGCCTATTAAACTATTAATCGGTGGCTCAAAAAGTGATAATTTATTATGATAATATATTATAAATAAAAAGTGTATTTTGGTTGCTAGTTTCCGAAGATTGCAGTATCTCAAAAACGACACTCGGCGTTGCGACATCCATCTATCCATCACACAAATGGGTTGGAAAACCAATATTTTACACTCAATTTTAACACTTAAAACCAACAAACCAAATTGTGTTTATAACCGAAACATATGATTTATGTATTTAATTTAAATATAATTTTTTATGTAAGTTTATTATGACCTTCAAGTAAAGTACAATAAAATGTATAAAATGTTTTTCTAATAATCAGTTACTTCCAGAGTTTAGTCTATTTGTTAACTTATGTAAAGGTTTTTAAGGTTATTTCTAGAAGCTCAATGTGTAATTTACTTGAATTAAAGGTCTTGTCAATGATCAGTTATTTGTAACAATTCCAGTAACTTTTATTTGGGACGTCATAAAAAAAAAAAATATCTGATGTGTACAACACTTGACTTCCTTATATGCCTATTAAACTGTAAATCGAAGGCTCAAAAAGTGATCCTCAATTTGGTTACTAGTTTCCGAAGATCGCAGTATCTCAAAAACAACACTCGGCGTCGCGACATCCATCTATTGACACACACACACACGCACACACACACACACACACACACACACAAATAGGGATGAAAACCAGTATTTTAACTAAATATTA
The DNA here is from genome assembly GCA_948150685.1 of Rhaphigaster nebulosa. Classification (NCBI taxonomy): domain Eukaryota; kingdom Metazoa; phylum Arthropoda; class Insecta; order Hemiptera; family Pentatomidae; genus Rhaphigaster; species Rhaphigaster nebulosa. The sequence goes on along the minus strand of OX411306.1, from coordinate 238,293,218 downwards.
AAGTATTTTTAATTTTTTTTTTTTTAAGTATTAAAGTGTTTTTAATTTTTTTTTTAAGTATTAAAGTGTTTTAACTAAATTTTAACACTTAAAACAAGTAATAAAAATGGATTGGAAACCAAATTGTGTTTGTAACCTTTATTACCGAAACATATCATTTATGTATTTAACTTAAATATAATTTTTGATGTAAGCTTATTATGACCTTCAAGTAAAGTACCGTTTTCGGCTCAACAATTTTAACCAAAATATAGTAAATACAATTACATCAATATAAAAGTCCTATTTACCAAATTTTAGATAATTTACATTACATTTTAATATAATTTTTTATGTAAGTTTATTATGACCTTCAAGTAAAGTACAATAAAATGTATAAAATGTTTTTCTAATAATCAGTTACTTCCAGAGTTTAGTCAATTTGTTAACTTATGTAAAGGTTTTTAAGGTTATTTCTAGAAGCTCAATGTGTAATTTACTTGAATTAAAGGTCTTGTCAATGATCAGTTATTTGTAACAATTCCAGTAACTTTTATTTGGGACGTCATAAAAAAAAAAAAATATATCTGATATGGATAACACTTGACTTCCTTATATGCCTATTAAACTGTAAATCGAAGGCTCAAAAAGTGATCCTCAATTTGGTTACTAGTTTCCGAAGATCGCAGTATCTCAAAAACAACACTCGGCGTCGCGACATCCATCTATTGACACACACACACACACGCACACACACACACACACACACACACACACACACACACACACACACACACACACACGCACGCACACACACACACACACACACACACACACACAAATAGGGATGAAAACCAGTATTTTAAAGTATTTTAACTAAATATTAAAGTATTTTTAATTTTTTTTTTTAAGTATTAAAGTGTTTTTAATTTTTTTTTTTAAGTATTAAAGTGTTTTAACTAAATTTTAACACTTAAAACAAGTAATAAAAATGGATTGGAAACCAAATTGTGTTTGTAACCTTTATTACCGTAACATATCATTTATGTATTTAACTTAAATATAATTTTTGATGTAAGCTTATTATGACCTTCAAATAAAGTACCGTTTTCGGCTCAACAATTTTAACCAAAATATAGTAAATACAATTACATCAATATAAAAGTCCTATTTACCAAATTTTAGATAATTTACATTACATTTTAATATAATTTTTGATGAAAGTCTAATATGACTTTCAAGTAAAGTACCGCTTCCGGTTTTCCAATTTAGACTAAAATCTAGTATGTTATTTAAATCAATATATAAGTTATAAATACCATACCATAAGAAGTTTTGCAAAGTATTTTAATACAATTTTTGATGGAAATCAATTATGACCTTGAAATAAACTACCACTTCCGGTGATTAAGCAGTTACCAAAAAGAGAGGTTCAGAACTAGATTGTACAATAATCCTAAATACGAAATTTCAACTTTCTACGGCTAACTGTTTTTGAGTTATGCGAGATACGTACGAACGTACGAACAAACGTCACGACGAAACTAGTCAAAATAGATTCAGGGATGGTCAAAATGGATATTTCCGTTGAAATCTGAAAATGTTCGCGATTACAATACTTCCTTTACTTCTTACAAGGAAGTAAAAATATTTAAATTTTAAAGGGTGCTTGGTTACACAATCAGAATTTAACAGAAAATGTAAAAAAAAAAAAAAAAAAAAAAAAATTAAATATCATTACGGATTAATAAGAATGTCCTGAAGATACAACTCATCAAAGACAATGGACCACCAAGAAATTACAATGGTTCGTTTTATGTTTTATCTTCAGCCAACCCAAATCCTGCAGTCGCACATAACTTCCATTGAAGAACGGTGTCAGAACTGGAGAATTAAAATAAATCCCAATAAATCCCGACAGATCACTTTTACCCTTCGCCGCAAATCCACTAAAATTCCTGTCCTACTGTATCCTTTAATAATGTTCCACTTATCCCTGTCGAATAGATCCGCTACCTAGGACTTCATATTGATGAACGCCTTACATAGAATCCTCATACAAGACTGAAACGGCAAGAAAATGCTCGTAGATACTGTTTACTACAGCACTTACTTGACAAACGCTCTAAACTTCCGATTTACTATAAAAAGCTCATATACATTGCCATTATCAGGCCTATTTGGACATATGGGATTGAGCTTTGGAGCTCCACGAAGCTATCAAATTCTTTCCGTATCCAATCCTTACAATCCGAAATCCTCAATGCTCCTTATTATGTTACAAATAAAATTATCTATAAAGACCTTAATATACTCTTTGTTGCAGACATAGCCCGAAATAGATATACCTCTTTTAATTACAAACTCCTTGCCCACACTAATCCCCTAGTACGTAGTCTGTCATCCCAAACTATTCTCGATAATCCTCCGAGGCGTCTTAAAAGAAGATGGCTGCGGGACCTCCTAGCATAGATGTCATCGAAGTGCTACCAACGTGTAGCTCCTTCTCACATCATTATCAAGTGCAATGTACTTTTTATCATAGTTACTTGTTGTATAATCTTATATAGTTGTAAATTTCTGTAAATAAATAAAAAAAAATCTTCAGTCAGAAAGATTTTTTTTTTTACTAAGAATATTAAAAATAAATAAACCACGGGTTGTAGGTTAAAAACCTTCACAAGTCATCTTTTATTTAGTAATAAATACCTAGAGATTTATTTCAAATTAATTTTGTTGGCAGAGCTTGATGGTATTTTGAAGTAAAGTTATAAGATTAATGGGAATTTGAAATAAATAGGATGGGGCTTAAAACTAATACTATTAGAGTTCATTGACCTGGATGGATTAATTACATGAATGGATGATTACAAACTGAGCATTGTGTTTTAACCGTGCATGTGGAATTCCTAACGTTTCACTTTATCCTACTTTATTCAGGAAATCATTGATGCTGTTTCAGTTTCTTTGTGGTAAGTAATATTCTAGAGATTACTATTTCAAAACAATTAAATTACTTTATTCTAATGCCATGTTTTACTCGTTTTCGACCCTGGTATGAACTTGCCCCAAAGGAACAGTAAACAGTGGTTTAAGTGCATACCAAGACAAAGAGGCAAGTGCAAACTAGTATATTGGATAATACTACATAAAAAAAAATTGATTCCTTCAAAGGGCTCCTTTGATCCTGATCAATGCGCGATTTTTCGAATAAAAGGGCATTAGTCCAATTTAAGATGATGTAATAGTAATTTATCGCTTCCTATTAAAAAAATATCTGATGTGGACAACACATGACTTCCTTGTACGCTTATTAAACTATAAATCGGTAGCTCAAAAAGTGATCCTGAATTTGGTTACTAGTTTCCGAAGATTGCAGTATCTCAAAAACAACACTCGGCGTCACGACATCCATCTAGTGACACACACACACAAATGGGGAGGAAAACCAGTATTTTACACTCAATTTTAACACTTCAAATAAATAATAAAAATTTTTAATTGGATTGGAAACCAAATTGCGTTTGTAACCTTTATTACCGAAACATATGATTTATGTATTGAATTTGAATATAATTTTTGATGTAATCTTAGTATGACCTTCAAGTAAAGTACCATACATATAATAATATTATAGATAATAATATGTAGTAAATACATTCATATCGATATAAAAGTCCTATTTACCAAATTTGAGATGTTTTACATAATATTTTAATATAATTTATGATGAAAGTCTAATATGACCTTCAAGCAAAGTACCGCTTCCGGTTTTTCAATTTAGACTAAAATGTAGTATGTTATTTAAATCAGTATATAAGTTATAAATACTAAATTTGGGAAGTTTTGCATAGTATTTTAATATAATTTTTGATGGAAATCAATTATGACCTTCAAGTAAAGTACCACTTCCTGTGATTAAGCACTGACCAAAAAGGGAGGTTCACAACTAGATTTTACAACAATCTTAAATACAAAATTTCAACTTTCTACGGCAAACCGTTTTTGAGTTATGCGAGATACGAACGTACGTACGTACAGACGCCACGACGAAACTAGTCAAAATGGATTCAGGGATGGTCAAAATGGATTCAGGGATGGTCAAAATGGATATTCCCGTTGAAATCTGAAAACCGAAAATTTTCGCGATTACAATACTTCCTTTACTTTGTACAAGGAAGTAAAAAAAGTGACTTTCCTTAAATTTCCTGCTTTTCCGTCTGGAATCCGGTTATGGGCTATATCATTCTTCATAGGCGCGACAGACGCACAAGGCGGTCCTTGGCCTGCTCAATCACTCTTGCCCAGTCTTGTCAGTCCGTAGCAAGTCTCAGAGACACGTTAAGATTTCGAAGGTCCTCTGAGACGCTGTCCTTCCATCTGCCTCGTGGCCTCCCTCGAGCTCTCACCCCTTCTGGACAATCCTTATATAACCCTTTGACGGTTCTGCCATCATCCATTCTATGGAGGTGACCCAACCACTTTAGACGATGTATTCTGACATAGTCGGAGAGCTTCATATCGTCATATAGGGAATATACTTCTCTATTCTTTCTAAGACGGTATACCCCATTTTCTTTCACAGGTCCCAGAATGCGCCTTAATATTTTGCGTTCAAAGATGTCGATCTTTTCAGCTGCTGATTTTTTTAATATCCATGTCTCACTTGCATATGCTGCCACTGATCTAATGAGGGTTTTATACAGCCTTAACTTGGTTAAGCGGCTAACTAATCTACTTCTCATAAGATGAGCTATTGAGAAAAAAGCTTTATTGGCCGCGATAATGCGTGCCTGGATCTCCTCCTCCTCCTCCTCCAATGCTTCATTAAACTGTGCACCAAGATACTTAAAACTAGCAACACATTGGAATGTGTAGTTTCCAATTGTATAGCACATCTGGGGTCGCATGGGTTTCTTTTTCCTCAAGATCATAATCTTTGTCTTCTCTTCATTAATTTCTAGGCCAAATCTCCTGGCCTCCATTTCCAGCTTCCCAAAAGCATTTTTAACATTAAGAAGAGATCTTCCAGCTATCATAACATCGTCGGCATATGCTAATAATTGGGCCCCTTTGTAGAAGATATTACCTCACTCATCCAGATTGCTACTCTTGCTACTATAGTTTGAAGAATGATGTTGAAAAGTAGCGGGGCTAGAGTATCACCCTGCCTGAGTCCATCGTTTATCTGTAATGCGCTGGTTAACTTGCCATTGACTCTAACTTTGCAGCTGGTATCGTTCATTGTGCATATTACGAGTCTGATAATTTTTAAGGGAATATTCATCTCCTTCATTGCCTGGAACAATTCCTCTCTCAAAACCGAATCATATGCCGCCTTATAATCAATGAACAGTAACCACATAGTGTTTTGAAATTCTTTCATTTTCTCAAACATCAGTCGCAAGGAGAAGATTTGATCGATGGTTGATCTGTTAGGACTAAAACCTCCTTGCTAATCTCCCAGCTTACGCTCCATATATGGCAGTAGGCGGTTGTAGAGAGCTATAGAGAAAATTTTGTACGCTGTGTTCAGCAAGCTTATGCCTCTATAGTTCTTGCAGTCCGTCCTATCTCCCTTGTTTTTATAGAATGGAACGACTGTGCCTTCTGACCACTCTTTCGGCATCCTCTCTACTTGCCAAATGTGTGAAATTAGTCCATGCATCTCACTAGCTAATGACCCATTTGCCACTTTTAAGAATTCTGCATGTATTCCATCTGGACCAGGAGCCTTATTGCTTTTTAACTTTTCCACAATAGCTTCGATATCCTCTTTATCTGGTGGGATATCTTCGTCGTCATCGCTAACACTCGCATAATTTACTGGTCTCGTGGCTTCAACCTCATGCTCAGATCTCAGGAGTGTTTGAAAGTATTTCTTCCAATGTTCTTGCAGCTCTACATCTGCGACCAATAGGCATCCATTTTCATCCATTATAACCAGGTTGTTATTTCTAGTGCCTGTTTTCTGCTGCTGGACCTACTTGTAGAATTTTCTAGTCTCATTGTTGCTTCTGGCTTCTTCTATTTCTCTAACCTTGTCATTCATCCAGTTTCTCTTCTTAGACCTGATGACTCTTTTAGCGTGGGCCCTAGCGTCATGAAAATCTTTTCTACTCTGCCGTGTGGTCTACTATCACCTCTTTAAACATTCCCCGTGACTTGGGGGACACCTTGTAAAGTCATTCATTAGGCAATTGAAAAAGATTTATAAAAATAAAATTGATATTAATAATGGTAGAACATAAAATTATAAGCTAAATTTATGCATCTATTTCTTACTGATTTGTGTTGAGCGCAGTGGCCAAGAACTCTCCGGCCAGGCCATACTCGTCCATGCCACCGTAAAGCTGGTTCATGAAACCAGGGTGGAGGGTCTTCACCGAGTAATGGGTGATCTTCTTGAGGCAGTCCCATAGTTCCTCTTCCTTGGCAGGATCTCCAAGGCCCAGTTCCAGTTCTATCTATAAAAAAATAATTTTATGAGAGTAGATGATGCGGAAAAAAGTAATTAATTAATTTAGAGTAAGTTTATTACATACTAGAATGTTTTTCATTGATTACATCCCTCCCCTCCCCTTCCGACCATCTTCTTTACTTACACCTACGACCAACTTACAAACTTACTTATTAGTATTATTATTATATGAGGGGTGGTTTCCCTTCCTCATCGCGATCCATGCAGATCTTTTGTGAGATACCCCTTTAACTAGAGATCCCAAAGGATCGTATGCTTTTTATGAAGCACATTATTTCCTTATGGCTAATTTTAGTAACAATTTACTTATCACTACTATATATTATTACGGTAGTATAGATCCCTTTTCCGGGTCTCAGGAGCGATGGATTTTGATGAGTGAGGTATCAAAAGAAAGGGAATTTCACGAAGATGTGACGAATTCCAATTTTGTTTCTTAAAATCTTAAATAAAAGTGATGAAAAAACTGGAAGGTTTCAAAACTTTTACGACGGAGAGTCGGCGGATCGAGGCGGAATAAGTTGGGTTTTTAAGATTTTGACGCGGGCATCAAGATCATACTCGCTCCTGTGGAGCGTATTGGTCCAGCGTTTTAAAGCTTAAAAACCTACCGTTTTTGAGATAACGCAGGATATAAGTACGCACGGGCCTCATGCCATCTTGCGTAGCTGCCGTTGTCATGGCAACTTTATATCAATTTGAGTCTGTTTACAAAAACTTTTAATGAGTGGGAAATTATATATTGTTTCTCATGTCCAACACTAAAGGGCACTGTTAAATATGAATACTACATATAGAAATGGTACAGCTGAATCTAATTGCCTAACTGCTAAATTGAAGAGATATTTTCCAGTGGGGTAAGCTAATTACTTATTAAGTATGAACTGTAACTCCAACATAGTCATTACAAGCTATGTAGCTTCACCAAATCTGAATGTTAAATAAACTGTTTTGGTAATATTATATTGTGTACACGAATAAAAATATTTCCCTAATATCCCTTATACTTCTAATGTATAAGGGATTATGCGAGAGTTCTCGCTCAGGTATACTAGTCACTACAATATAATATTACGGTATTATAGATCCTTTTTCCGGCTCTCAGGAATGATGGATTTTGACGAATGAGGTATCAAAAGAAAGGGAATTTAACGGAGAAGTGACGAATCCTAATTTTGTTTCTTAAATTCTTACTAGGGCTTAAATAAAAGTGATGAAAAAACTGGGAGGTTTCAAAGATTCGACGACTGAGAGTCGACGGATCGAGACGGGATAAGTTGGGTTTTAATGATTTTGACGCGGGCATCAAGACTGGAAATGTTCCCATGGAGCGTATTGGTCCAGCGTTTTAAAGCGTAAAAACCTACCGTTTTTGAGATAACGCAGGATATAAGTCCGCACGGGCCTCATTCCATCTTGCGTAGATGCCGTTGTCATGGCAACTTTATATCAATTTGAGTCTGTTTACAAACACTTTTAATGAGTGGGAAATTATATATTGTTTCCCATGTCCAACCCTAAAGGGCACTATTAAATATTAATACTACACATAGAAATGGTATAGCTGAATCTAATTACTTATTAAGTATGAACTGTAACTTCAACATAGTCATTACAAACTATGTAGCTTTACCAAATATGTGTGTTCAATGAAGTTTTTTGGTAATATTATATTGTTTACACGAATTAATATGTTTCCCTAATATCGCTTATTTATTAGGGATTAGAAGAAGGATTGATATCTAATGCGAGAGTTCTCGGTATACTAGTATTAAAATATTTTATTATATCATGTATAATGTACTTAACTATTTCATGTAATTCATAATCTTTCCTTCACTCTTTTCACATTACTTTAATTTCCATAATATTAATAATAAACCTTTATTTGTGCATATAACAATAAAGTAGAAATTACAACAATAAATCATCTGAAAGAAACTTATCTTGAGCACAAAATCAGCTGGTAGCTGAGGTTTTTTTTAGAGTTCAAATAAAAATAGAAGGAAAAAAAAATTCATTATTTACAGTATATATAAACATATTTACAGTATATATAAACATATTTACAGTATATATAAACATATTTACAGTATATATAAACATATTTACAGTATATATAAACATATTTACAGTATATATAAACATATTTACAGTATATATAAACATATTTACAGTATATATAAACATATTTACAGTATATATAAATATATTTACAGTATATATAAACATATTTACAGTATATATAAACATATTTACAGTATATATAAACATATTTACAGTATATATAAACATATTTACAGTATATATAAACATATTTTTTTCTGTATACTTCATATATTTTTATCATACTTTTCATTTCTGTTTATTATCGTATTTTATTACTGTTATCGATACTGCCTCTGTTGTTTTCATTGTTACTATCTTGTTTTTTTTTCTTTTAGCCCTAATGATGGCCTAAAACTTAGGCCGAAACGTTGGCACACAATAAATAAGTAAGAATAACATAGCAGTGTCTTATTTAAAATCTATTTTGTTGGGAGAGCTACCTTCACTAGTAACGCAATAGCGGTTTTGAGGTTTACAGATTTATTTTTAGTTTATAATAATTAATCATTGTCTGTTTCATTCTTAATTATTTTATAACTCTGTCAGTTTGTTGGTTTCTTAGAAATTAAAGAAAAAAAACATGAGGCGAAATTCACCCTAGGAAAAAAAAAATTGAAGATATCTTCTTCTTCTTCTCTCACTATCTCCTCAGTGCTGTTAAGCGTGGAGTAGCTGCCTCTGACCATCTCGTCCAACGGTCCCTGTCCTGTGCAAGCCTTCTCATCTCCGGCATGCTGCATCCTTTCTTTGTGCCAATTCTCTCAATCCAGTCTGCATACATGAGCCTTGGCCTGCCTTGTGGTCGCCTTCCTCTCGGTCTTGCCTCTAGAAGCCACCTGGCCTTACGGTCATCTCCCATTCTGTTGACATGCCCGAACCACTTCAGCTGTCTTTCTTCAGTGACAGAATCTTCAGTAGGGGCATATACCTGTATCATGGAGACTTTTCCGATTGAGAGCACGATGTCCATAATAATAATCCTAGATGATATGGGCTCCCAGGCTTCTACTCTATCAAATAATTCATCCTTCAGAACGAATCCGACACCTTCTCTGGCTCTTTGTCCTATATTAACTCATATCATACTGTAACCTTCTGGGAGTTTTACCAGTCCATTTCCTTTCTTCTTTACTTCACTTAGCTCGATAATGCCCACCTTACATCTTTTAAGTTCCTCCACCAGTTCTCTCTCTTTACCCGTAAGTGACGTTATGTTCCAATTAGCAAATCGTAAGTCCTTTTTCCTGCCGCGTCTGTAACCATTAGACTGTCCGGATCCGAGGCTGCTTATGTTTCTTTGAATCAATTTACTCTAGATGGGTGATTGGCCCGATGCTAGAGGCCCCGTATCCTCTATAAGATATCTGTGGCCTTAAAAAAATCCTTAAAATTGAATACTAGGTCTGCAGACTTTTTAACTTGGAACATGAAAGAATTGCTAATAATTTAATGCTAGGTTCTATAGCCTTTTATTATTATTAGTTTTGTAATCCCTCAAAAATCGACCATCGAAACATGAAAAAATTGCTGGAAATTTAATAATAGCTGTGCTGCCTTTAAAAAAAATTACTTAAAACTGTCGAACAGGAAACATGAAAAGTAACAACTAATTTGATTAAACTTTAAAGGTGTGGCTGGGCTGGAGCCGAGAAAAATTGCGGAGATATAATTTTTTTTAAATTACAAAATTTGACATGCACTCCGACATGCTTCCGACATGCTTTTGGTTTATTATTTTCAACTATAGAAATTTCTAATCGACAAAAGAAAATGAAATTTTAACCCCTTCTCCCCCTCAAAATAATATGTTTTACGTTTCAAGATACGTAGAATCCAAATATCGAATAATAAAAAAAAATCCGTCCGTCCGCCGTCCACGACTTTTCTCCGAGACTACAGAACCGATTTTCTTGAGATTCCCAGGAAGATCCTAGGAACTCTATATTACCATCCGTCTGCTTCTTTCAAAATGGCGGCCGATTAGAGATTTTATAGGCCCATAACTCAGCCATTTATAAAGATAGAGAGAAATCGTAAGGTGCTTTGAAATCAGCATACCAAAGCAATAAAAAAAAAATCCATACCAATGCTTTTAGTTTAGCTTTCAATCATAGATCTTTGTAATCGACCAAAAAAAAAAATTGATTGGGCTTCTGACTTCCTGATATCTCTATACTTTATCCCTCCTTAGATTATTTCTCCACTTCCTTTAGCCACTTGGTCTTTCCTTTTTCTTTTCCCAGTAAAGTGCACAACCAATATTTTTCTCTGTACCATTTTATCTTCTGATAAGATGTCCTAACCATCTCAGCCTACTTGCATTGACACAGTTTCTTCTTCTAACACAAGTTCGGCACTCTAACGACGATCATAGCGAGACAAGCTTCAAATTTCTACTTCATTGGTACCTGCCTACTGCTTAATTTCTTTGCTGAACTTGGTAGATATCTTTTATAAAGTATTCTGCACATATTCTTTTCTCGAAACATTCTTAATGCTCATTTGATTGATAATCTAATTATCTCAACTGGAAACCAAAACAATACGGATAGTTCTGTGAATAGGCAGACCAGGCATTTTTAAAATATTATATATAAAAATATTTGGAAATAATAAACCATTCTGTAATAATTTGCAGCGTTTTTATCGTCATAAAGAATTTAAGTGGCCTAATGGATACGAACCCGTTAACAAGTTATTAAATAAACATTTAAACTCGCACAAATTATTTTTTCAGAGTCTAAAGCAATGTCGACTTGAATTGAAACATATACCATCTTATCTTGCTTACGTAATAATTAATAAACAAATTTACAAAACATTCATTTTCAATTCTAAATTTTTAACGGCTCATGTAAGTAATTTTTGAAAGCCACATCAAGTAACATCAAATGTTTTTCTAATAATCAGTTACTTCCAGGGTTTAGCTATTTGTTTACTTATGTAAAGGTTTTTAAGGTTATTTCTAGAAGCTCAATGTGTAATTTACTTGAATTAAAGGTCTTATCAATGATCAGTCATTTGTAACAATTCCAGTAACTTTTATTTGGGACGTCATAAAAAAAGAAAGAAAAAAAATATCTGATATGGACAACACATGACTTCCTTATACGCCTATTAAACTATAAATCGATGGCTCAAAAAGTGATACTGAATTTGGTTACAAGTTTCCGAAGATTGCAGTATCTCAAAAACAACACTCGGCGTCGTGACATCCATCTATTGTCTCACACACACACACACATACACACACAAATAGGGAGGAAAACCAGTATTTTAAAGTATTTTAACTAAGTATTAAAGTATTTTTAATTTTTTTTTTTTAGTATTAAAGTATTTTAACTAAATTTTAACACTTAAAACAAGTAATAAAAATGGATTGGAAACCAAATTGCGTTTGTAACCTTTATTACCGAAACATATGATTTATGTATTTAATTTAAATATAATTTTTGATGTAAGCTTATTATGACCTTCAAGTAAAGTACCCTTTTCGGCTCAACAATTTTAACCAAAATATAGTAAACACATTCACATCAATATAAAAGTCCTATTTACCAAATTTTAGATAATTTACAATATATTTTAATATAATTTTTGATGAAAATCTAATATGATCTTTAAGTAAAGTACCGCTTCCAGTTTTCCAATTAAAACCAAAATCTAGTATGTTATTTAAATCAATATATAAGTTATAAATACCAAATTGGAGAAGTTTTGCAAAGTATTTTAAGATAATTTTTGATGGAAATCAATTATGACCTTCAAGTAAAGTACCACTTCCGGTGATTAAGCACTGACCAAAAAGGGAGGTTCACAACTAGATTTTACAAAAATCCTAAATACAAAATTTCAACTTCCTACGGCTACCCGTGCGTAATATGCGAAATACAATACGTACGTACAGACGCCACGACGAAACTGGTCAAAATGGATTCAGGTGGTCCAATGGATATTTCCGTTGAAATCTGAAAACCGAAAATTTTCGCGATTAAAATACTTCCTTTACTTCGTACAAGGAAATAAAAACATGATTTGATGAGAAGTTGTTGTATTTGAGATAATCAGTTTTTCCTGGTTTTCCCAAAAATTTTCTAACTACACGTAAACATGCATAGAGAGTTGAAATACTTTCTGCGATTTTACGATGAGGTTATAAAAATATAACCTTGAAATTTGTTTACAATTCTGAAGTTGCTTATCTTTCCATTTTCTACTCGCAGGAACTTGTGTAACTAAGGTACCGTAAATTAGACATGAGCTTTATAACAGACATTATAGAATAAAAGCAACATTGAATCATTACTGGCAATATAACAGCTATATGATGTTTATAATAAAATAAAAAAAATTCAATGGTTTATTAGTTCTCAAAAAAGTTATATATCTACTAAAAAAAAAAAAAAAAAAAAAATCGATTTTTGGCGTAATATCACCAAAACATCTTATATTTTCCCTCTATCTTTATACATGACAGACATATCGGCGTACGGAACAGGTAATCGCCTGCCATTTTGAAACGAATAGCCGGATTGCAATATAGAGTTCCGAGGATCATCCAGGGGCGACTAGTGACTTTGGTGCCAAATCTATAAAAAATCAGCCCAGTAGCCTTGGAGAAAAGACGCGGATGGCGAACGGACTTTTACCAACCTTGAAACGTAAAACCTCAATTTTTTGAGGAGTGATTAAAATGAAAAATATTTGTTTGGTCGATTAATGAATAATGATTTTAAAACCAAAAACCAAAAACAACTACTAGTAGACAAACAAAGTACATCAGTGTTATGAGATCGTCACAAAGATTAAAAAAACGTTCGTACTTTTTTTGTAAACAATTATCATTCGAGTAAATTTATGGCCTATGATTATTATGTAGAGGCTATTATCGGGAAAACTTCAACACACAGAGACATAGCTAGGAAATAATTTTTAATAAATTACGTTTTTTACTTCTATGTACGAAGTAAAGGAAGTATTGTAATCGCTAAAATTTTAGGTTTTCAGATTTCAACGGAAATATCCATTTTGACCATCCCTATATCCATTTTGACTAGTTTCGTCGTGGCGTCTGTACGTACGTACCTTCGTATCTCGCATAACTCAAAAACGGTTTGCCGTCGAAAGTTGAAATTTTGTATTTAGGATTGTTGTAAAATCTAGTTGTTAATGTCCATTTTTGGTCACTGCTTGATCACCGGAAGTGGTACTTTACTTGAAGGTCATAATTAATTTCAATCAAAAATATTTAGTATTTATAACTTATATATTGATTAAAAATAGCATACTAGATTTATGTCTAAATTGGAAAACCGGAAGCGATACTTTCCTTTCGATACCAGGTAGTTTTGGCACCATTGATTCAATTATGAGTACTGGTGTCGATACTATAAGCCATTACCGGAAAATTACTTGAGAGTAATGACTCACTTAAAATATTGGTCATATCAGATTACAAAATTGAAATTATATTGTTAGGAAAGGAAAAATGCAACGGCAAATGCATTGTGGATTTTCTTCAAGTTAGGTGGAGATATAATGGCATTAGTTTATTGTTTGAATTCGGGATTAGCATCTTGAAAATCTAATACATATTCCCTGTATCAAATAATTGTTTAAAAGTAAAAAAAAATAATCGACATGCTAGGAAATGAAAAATTGACATTTTCAAAAATCAAATGAACTATCGCTATTTCCATGAAATCTAGAGTCATTCTCTTCGGAAAAAAAAATCCTAAAATCGATAATATTTTCAAAAACTGAGCCTCTGAAGACCCAGACAGTTATGGACCGATCACATCTTCAGGATAGGACAGAAAAAGGGAAACAGTCTGAACTCCATGAGTCTGAACAATATAATTTCAATTTTGTAATCTGATATGACCAATATTTTAAGTGAGTCATTACTCTCAAGTAATTTTCCGGTAATGACTTATAGTATCGACACCAGTACTCATAATTGAATCAATGGTGCCAAAACTACCTGGTATCGAAAGGAAAGTATCGCTTCCGGTTTTCCAATTTATACCAAAATCTAGTATATTATTTAAATCAATATATAAGCTATAAATACTGAATTTGAGAAGTTTTGCATAGTATTTCAATATAATTTTTGATGGAAATCAATTATGACCCTAAGTAAAGTACCACTTCCGGTGATCAAGCAGTAACCAAAAAGGGAGGTTCACAACTAGATTTTAAAGCAATCCTAAGAACAAAATTTCAACTTTCTACGGCTAACCGTTTTTGAATTATGCGAAATACGAACGAGCGTACGTACAGACGCCACGACGAAACTAGTCAAAATGGATTCAGGGATGGTCAAAATAGATATTTCCGTTGAAATTTGAAAACCAAAAATTTTCGCGATTACAATATTTCCTTTACTTCGTACAAGGAAGTAATAATAAAAAAGTGAATTAATCCTTACTTAACCAAAAATAATTTTTCGAGATAAGGATCATAAACGATGTTAAGTAAGGATTACTTCATTTTTTACTATCGTACATTTTTTTTTCAGCATTTGAAATTTAATTATATACAAGGCTGGGTCCGGATGCGAAGGTATTTAAATCAGGGAGTTGTTAAACATTATATATAACAATTTATACTAAGAAGAGAGCAAAAAAAAACCAAAGACATTTTTTTGGGGTTTACGACACTTAGAAACATTATAGAAATTAATTCTTTACTTTACTTCGATACTAATACGGTTCCACTTCGTACTTTCACAAAACAATATTCCTTAAAAACATGTCCTTATATGTAGAAACTTGTACAAATTTCAATTGTGTATGTCTGAGAATAATGGCGTAGTCTACATTTCAGTGGCGTTACTTATATTGCCGATTTTGATAGTACATTTTAATGGCAGTTTGTAGGCTATATTTCTAGCAGAAGAATTTTTTTTTTAAATGTATTGTACTAAACAAGGATTCTACAACTCATAATGAACACTATTATTATTAAATAATGGTAATCACAAATCAGGCCCTTGGAAAGGTATCCAATTTACAGGACAAAATAAGTAATTAATATTAATTTATAATCTTACATAATTTTGGGATAATCATCCTCAATGATTGCCAATCAATGGCATCCCAATATACAGATTAATATATTATCAGCTAAATATCAACACACAACCAAATGTAGATAAAACATAACAGTGTGTGTCTGTATGAGTCAATAGATGGACGTCGTGACGTCATTTTTGAGATACTGTAATCTTAGGAAACTAGTAACCAAATTCAGGGTCATTTTGTGAGCCGCCAATTTATAGTTTAATAGACGTACAAGGAAGTCATGGGGTGTTCACGTCAGATATTTTATTTTTGTAATCTTAAACTCTTAAGTTTATTTGTAGGGTAAGGAGGAAAAAACGGGATCCTATTTCATAATACAGTACGAAAGTACAAGTGCGAGTAGATATATTATATACTAGGCATATGGCACACTTTTATAAAATAAAGTTAAAAATATCAGTATCACCGATATATCGTTGTAAAATATCGATATACCGGATGTTGAGATATCGATAGAAAATATCGATTTTTCAAATCCAATAAATCGATATATCACGTTTCGATATTCCAAAACTAGTTTAAACCCAACAATGTTTCTTTAACCTGTAAACTTTAAGTAAAATTCAAAGTGCGCCGGGTTTTTTTTTATATCGAGTGTAGTTGAATATATAAAAAACGATGCAAATTATTACACATTGGTTTATTATTTCCACTTAGTGATATTTCAAAAATATCTATTCTGTCCAAATAAAAAAAATGAAGCAGTAAGCACCAAAGGAAAAGCAATTTGAAGCTTGTCACAAGATGATCGCCGTGAGAGTGCCGAACTGGGAGTGTTAATTTAAAAAACTGTCAATGCAAGTTGGCTGTGATGTAAAATGATACAGAGGAAATATTTGATGTGCACTTCAGTAAGAAAAAAAAAAGGAAAGACTAAGGAAGCTAAAGGAAGTGCAGAAATAATCCAAGGAAGAATACAGCAGAGAGACACGAGGAAGTCAGGAGCCCAATAGATAAGTCAGGAGGCCCAGGGCCAAGATGACTAGCCCCCCGGAGAATCAGTCTACGAAGTTCATTACGTTTTTACTTCCTTGTACGAATTAAAGGAAGTATTGTAATCGCGAAAATTTTCGGTTTTTAGATTTCAACGGAAATATCCATTTTGACCATCCCTGAATCCATTTCGACTAGTTTCATTGTGGTATCTATACGTACATACGTACGTTCGTTCGTATTTCGCATAACTCAAAAACGGTTAGCCGTAGAAAGTTGAAATGTTGTATTTAGGATTGCTGTAAAATCTAGTTGTGAACCTACCTTTTTTGGCCACTGCTTAATCACCGGAAGTGGTACTTTACTTGAAGGTCATAATTGATTTCCATAAAAAATTATATTAAAATACTTTGCAAAACTTCTCAAATTTGGTATTTACAACTTATATATTGACTTAAATAACATACTAGATTTTGGTCTAAATTGGAAAACCAGAAGAGGTACTTTACTTGAAGCTCATATTAGACTTTCATCAAAAATTATATTAAAATATAATGTAAAACATCTCAAATTTGGTAAATAGGGCTTTTATATCAATATGAACGTATTTTCTAGATTTTGGTTAAAATTAATGAGCCGAAAAGGGTACTTCACTTGAAGGTCATATTAGACTTTCATCAAAAATTATATTAAAATATAATGTAAAACATCTCAAATTTGGTAAATAGGACTTTTATATCAATATGAACGTATTTTCTAGATTTTGGTTAAAATTGGTGAGCCGAAAAGGGTACTTCACTTGAAGGTCATATTAGACTTTCATCAAAAATTATATTAAAATATAATGTAAAACATCTCAAATTTGGTAAATAGGACTTTTATATCAATATGAATGTATTTTTTGGATTTTGGTTAAATGGAGAAATCATATGGTTCGGTAATAAAGGTTGCAAACGCGATTTTGTTTATACTCTAATTAAACATTTTTATTACTTATTTTAAGTGTTAATATTGGGCATATAATAATGGTTTTCCTCCAGTGGGTTCTTGCACTTAAAATTTAGAAACCGTCGATTTCTAATGCTTTATCTAGTGATATTGACAGTTTGAATGTTGTCACGGAACACGAAGAAATCTCTTGGAAACTAGTTACCTACTGAAAAAAAAACAACATATAATAACGGAATGAGACCTTCAGAAACAAGAGTATGTGTGTGTGTGTGTGTGTGTGTGTCAATAGATGGATGTCGGGACGCCGTGTTTCGTTTTTGAGATACTGCAATATTCGGAAATTAGTAACCAAATTTGGATTCTACGTATCTTGAAAGATAAAACCTCAAATTTTGAGGGAAGGTTACAAACAATTTTTCCTTGGTCGATTCCAAAGGTCTATTATTGAAAATAATAAACGCATAAAAAGCATTTACAGATAGAGATTTTTTTATTTCTCGTTTTTTTTTTTTTTTCCTTTTTTCTTATTTGAATGCCTTGTTATGCTGATTCCAAAACACCTTAAATTTCCTCTCTATCTTTATAAATGGCCGAGTTATGGGTATATAAGGTCTTTAATCGGTAATTATACAGATTTTTTGTTTTTCATTTTTTTTTTTTTTAATGCCTTTAAATATATATTTTTATAAATGGCTGCTGATATATGGGTTTAAACCTTAGATCGGTCGCCATTATGAAACGACTTGATTTTGGTGGGAAATCACAGAAAAAATCGGTCGAGTGGTCTCGGAGAAAAGCCACGGATGGAGGAGGGATTTTTTTATATCCGATTTTTGGATTATACGTGTCTTGAAACGTAAAACTTCAAATTTTGAGGAAGGTTAAAAAAATTTTTATTAGCCGATCGATCACAAAGGTTCATTGATAAAATTAAATCAAAAGACAAATGAACAATTAGAGTGGTAAGTACTATGAAAATGTTAAAAATACATCTAAAAATTAATATGTAAACTTTAATTTTTGTACAGGAGGTGGTAAAAATAAAAAAAATTAATGCAACAAAGTATTTTCAAACAAAGTTTCCTCATAAATTGACCTAAACATACGATAACCTTCCTAATCACTTATCTCATGTTCTTTATGGCCTTTCTTATTATTCCTTTCAAAATAATCTGTAATATATTTTAGATAACGAAAATGAAAACTTTTTATTAAATGTACCTATTAGTAATCAAATAAATAAAAAGTTAAACCAGTTTTTCGAAAACTAAATAAATAAAGAATAAAAAATAAATAAATTTAAAAAAAATTAAAGCATGTAAACAACTAACCACTTGACAATTTGAAACCTCATTCTGGCACCTGTCACTTTACACAAAAGAACCGTGCTGCCATTTAACAGACTGACACTGCATTTAGCAGCCAATGAGGTCTGTTAAACTGATTGTGAGCCTGTTATTTGACTTGTTTACTATTGTGATATTTAGCATAAATTATTCCATTACCGTTCTACTAAAATTGCTATTAAATTTATTTAAAAGAATCCTAAGCCCATCAAGTTACACTTTATTAAAAAGTAATTAATGTCCCATTAAATTTAATTATCTTCAAGACTAAAATTTAATGTTAACTCATATTCTATGACAAAACCACACCGTAATAAAACCTTCAGTTGTCAAACTCCATCCAATTGATAAAAATAAACCCGTCATCTACTAACATAGTAAATCCATTATCTAATTGGAGTATTACACATTCTTATTCCGAATTCAAGTTTCAAATTCATGGAATATGCAATAGTTGAGTCAATAAAATATATTCCACTGTCTTCAATATTTTCAGATTCAATTAAGTATATAAATAATTTTCTTTTATTATTAATTATTAAAATTTAAAAAAAAACATATCTTTTTGTTATGTATTATGGTTATTATATTTATGCTATATATTTATTATAAGTTTTACAAGTTATCTGTACGATAAATATCGATATTTCAGTGCTGATATAATTAAGATAGTATTTTTTTAAGTTCATTTCCTGCAGGATTTAAATATTAAAAAAAAAAGGTTATCTCATAATCTTCCTCCGATTCATTGAGAATTTTTTTTTAATTTTATAAAAATGTTAACGATATTTTTCATTCTGGAAATTAGTATCCCGATATTATCTGGATATCGATATTGCTAACCGATATCGGTATCAATATCAATATCGATATTTTGCTTTACTTACTATATACTTCCCCTTACTTCGTATATACTCGTATATACTTCGTGTATAGGTAAGGCAAGTATTGCGATCGTGAAAATTTTCGAATTCGAGTTTTTAACGGAAATACATGGTTTAAGGTCCCCTGAGTCCAAATGGCCAAGTCTCGCAAAATGGTCTTTGTGTTTGTGTGTATGTGATCAGTCTAGCTCAAAAACGGAAAGCTGTACGATACGGAAATTACATATTTAAGGTTAGCACATACATGTGATGTTACAGCAACATTTTTGTCAAAATCGACTAACCGGAAGTGCCACTTTATATAATCGATTTTACACATTTTTATAATTTTCTCGAAAACGGCTCCAATGATTTTGATTAGACTTACCTAAATTATTTTTCATAAAGACCTTTAACTTTTCATTTATGTAGTAAATCACCGAGGAATTGCAGGGAAAAAAGTTATGATGAAAAGAATATTTTATTTACACATAACTTCAAAAGCGTGCAATTTATGATAAATCATATATGCACTTGTATGAAAGGTAATTATATTATCTAAAAATAAATAAAAGAATCATCAAAATCGGACCAGTATTAGCAAAGATACAGCGCATTGGATTAACCGGAATTAGCTTTTATATCATAGATTTTACACTTTTTTACATTTTTCTCAAAAACGGCTCTAACGATTTTGATGAAACTTTCCAAAATTATTCCTCATAAAGGCCTTTAACTTTTCATTTATGTAGTAAATCACCGAGAAAATGCAGGAAGTTATGAAGAAAAGAATATTTTATTTTCGCATGGCTTAAAAAGTATGCAATTTATAGTAAATTATGTACAGAATTATATGAAAGGTTATTAAAGTATCTAAAAAAAAAAAAAAAAAAAATTATCAAAATCGGACAATAGATGGATAACCGAGCGCATCCGAAAGGAGATAGATGCGACCAAACCTCCTCCCACCAATCCGCCAATCTGTTGTAAACAATACGCTCTGTAATAAAGTAATTTAAGAATATAAAAACGGAAATTAACTTAATAATTTCTACTTTCACATTATTTAATGGAAAGAAAATGTTTCCATAGAAACTTAACCAGCAACTTTTGTAAATATATTTGCAACTTGACAAAGTTAAAATATATAGGTAGTGTACAGAATTGTTGTACTAAAATTGTTTTAAAAACTATTTTATTGTACTTAAGTGGGAGGAGAATTGAATGCTGCTGAGTTTATTTCAAGTATTGTTTATGAGAACCTTAAAGGATAATTTAATTTTTAATATAATTCTAAAGAATTATATTAAAAAGATAATTATTATAGGGCGGTAAGGGAAAGTTGTGTGATGCGCGCACCGCACCAGATTTTTTTTTGTAAATATCGGTTTTCGATATTTAAATTTTAATATCGATATTACGATACATCGAGAAAAAAAATATTAGACAAAAATATCTGATGTTTTTTCATTGTGTAAAGCAACCCAATACAATTGAGCAGCACCTCTTAATAATAATAAGTTTGTCTCTCACTTCTCTACATATACAATTTTTTTTTTACAACCAAAGAGGATAGGTCCAAAAATTAAAATTGTAATAAAACCAATAAACATTAAAAACCTTGAAGTTATTGGGCTTCTAATAACGATAGGATCAAATTCAAGGTTCGTAAAATACGAAATCCATTTATCATGTAATGAGGAAACTGTCTTATCTAAGCGTATTGATGAATAGTTAACATCCTTTAAGAAGGACGAATTTGAAAATTTAATAATTCTGAAGCAAACAATACAATATGCAATATTTTTCACGCAAAACAGTTATGCAAAACAGAGGTTTAATCCCCTCTTCCTCCATTGCACCTGTAATTACAATTTTAATCTATATTGCAGTTTTTATTTGAACAATGATTGTGCGGTTAACGATTGCTGAGTTTTTATAAAAATTAATTTTTTTTATTAATCAGTCTTTCCCTTTATCAAGACATGTGTTTTTTGTGAGTCTTTTTTTCTCTCTAAAAGACACTTTGTTACACTTAACAATACACTTATTGTATAGCATTACATTGTACGGCTGTATTGTAAATAACTTGCAAATTGAGTAGCCGAAAAATTGGACTTTCAATAATGTATCAGTATAAGGAACTTAACTTGATATAGAAGTACTTAATTTAAATTTTCAAATCCTTTTGTGTTCGAGATAAATTTTTTGACAGGAGATGAGGTATGATTCCTTATGGGTTTTCCAATCTACACTGGTTAGGTGCAATATTTTGTTGACTTGCACTTAATTTTATAACTAAATTTTATTTTTTTTTTTTAACATAGAAATTTATTTTTACCTGCGAGGAGGGTTAAAATTGACAAATTATTGTTTATAAGTTTTAGAATAGAAGGTTTGGCGAAACGACTTTATGATTTTCACATAGTGGAAAAGTAATGGCATAATTAGAAAACGTTAAACATCCTCTTTTTCTTGAAGGCTTCATTATATTTCAATATAATTATTATATTAACTAATTTCAACTATATAGGGAAGTAAATATAAACATAATAAATTAATTTGTGAACAGTACACTTCCCATTAAATAAATAACTTACATTTTTAAAACCACATTTGTACCGACGTTTCGAAGTACTTCTTCGTCTTCAGGTTATTAGTTTTCTTTAATTTACTATTTTACTTTTACTATATTACTTATTATCTCCCCAAATGTCCTGCCATCAGTATAATTTCCCTCGCCAAAATCTTGGCTGGTTATAATATATAAAAAGGATGTTAAATTGGGGAGTAATTTTCCTTATTGTCCCTATCACATACACTATCCTTAAAAATCTGTATGTATGTGACAGGGACAATAAGGAAAATTACTCCCCAATTTAACATCCTTTTTATATATTATAACCAGCCAAGATTTTGACGAGGTAAATCATACTGATGGCAGGACGTTTGGGGAGATAATAATGTAAATTAAAGAAAATTAATAACCTGAAGACGAAGAAGGACTTCGAAACATCGGTACAAATGCGGTTTTAAAAATATAAGTTATTTATTTAATGGGAAGTGTACTGTTCACTAATTAATTTAATATAATTATGATTATTCAGGGAATTTTTTAAAAATCATAACACCTTCAGCCTTCTACAAGATTTTTTTCTTTTTGACGTTTCGGACTTGATCGTCCATTTTTAAAAAAACACCACGTATTTATTTCATATATAGTCTATTTTATTATATATTTATGAATCATTCATTTTTTCCTCAATCGTAAAATAACTGTTTATTTTCCAGATTTTTCTTTAACATGATAAAGTTCGAAACGTCAAAAAGAAATAAATAGTAGGATTCTGAAGGTGTTATAATTTTTAAAATTAAAATTTTGACAATAATGCGAATCGCAGATTTTGAATCAGTAACGTTCCTATCGAAAAGTTCAAGATATGCTCAGATTCAATCTCTAATCCCATTTATTGCTATAATTATGTATATGAAATTAAGGAAGCTTTAAAATTAAGCGTGAATATCGAACATATAATCTATGTGACTTCTCATCTGACCATTACCCCAAATGACATTTTGATTTAATTTATTTTATATATTTTTTTCTTGAAGAAATTCTTCTTCTTTTTCCATCGGCACAACAGGCGCACGAAGCTCCCCTTGGCCTGCTCAACAACAGCCTACCATTTCTCTCTATCTCTTCCAAGGGTAACAGATATCCTCAGTTACCGAAGACCCTGACCTACCCCATTTCTCCACCAGCCCTTCGGCCTACCACCTGGGCGCATACCATCCGGGACATTCATATACAACTTAATAACCACTCTTTTTCGTCGCTCATCCTTATCACATGGCCAAGCATAAATAAGAATAAGAAATTATTAAAATTTTTAATTATACATGAGTCATAATACCGAAAACTTATGTTCGGGATAACGGGCATATGAGAAAAATCTATGAAGATAGCTATCGATAAAAGTTGAAACTCAGCTGGGCTGGACTCTGCTCCAGAAGTTATATAGCAGAATTGTTAATATAGATATAGGCATATTATATTATACTAGTATACCCGATCGAGAACTCTCGCATTAGATATCTTGATTAATTCGAAATATAAGCGATTTTAGGGAAACTATTTATTCATATTTATTTATTTATTTCATATTTATTTATTCGTATTAATAATGTAATATTACCAACAAATTTATTTAACACACACATTTGGTGAAGCTTCATAATAGTTTATAATGACCATGTTAATGTAATAGTTAATGCTTAATAAGTAATTAGCTTGACCTACTGGAAAGTACCCCCTCAGTTTAAAAGTTAAGCAATAAGACTCAGCTACATCACTTTCTGTTTGTAGTATTCTATCATTCATGGAAACCTAAAAACAACATTTTAACAGAATAATTTAAAACTAATTAAAAATTTTTTGTATACACTCAGCTTGCTTTTACATGTATATAGTTGCCATGACAACGGCACGTATGCAAGATGGCATAAGACCCGTGCGGATATATAACGTGCGTTATCTCGAAAACGGTAGGTTTTTAAGCTTTAAAACGCTGGACCAATACGCTCCGTAGGAGCGTATGTGATTTTGATGCCCGCGTCAAAATCTTTAAAACCCAACCTATCCCGTCTCGATCCGTCGACTCTCAGTGGTCAAAATTTTGAAACCTTCCAGTTTTTTCACCACTTTTATTTAAGCCCTTGTAAGATTTTAAGAAACAAAATAGGAATTCGTCACTTCTCCGTGAAATTCTATTTCTTTTGATACCTCATTCGTCAAAATCCATCGCTCCTGAGAGCCGGAAAAGGGATCTATACTACCGTAATAATATATAGTAGTGATAGTGATTAACTATCTTAAAATACTTTGCAAAACTTCTCAAATTTGGTATTTATAACTTATATATTGATTTAAATAACATACTAAATTTTGTTCTAAATTGGAAACGGAAGCGGTACTTTACTTGAAGATCATATTAGACTTTCATCAAAAATTATATTAAAATATAATGTAAAACATCTCAAATTTGCTAAATAGGACTTTTATATTGATGTGAATGTATTTACTATATTTCGGTTAAAATTGGTGAGCCGAAAACGGTACTTTACTTGAAGGTCATAATAAGCTTACATCAAAAGTTATATTTAAATTAAATACATAAATCATATGTTTCGGTAATAAAGGTTACAAACGCAATTTGGTTTCCAATCCAATTAAACATTTTTATTACTTGTTTTAAATGTTAAAATTTAGTGTAAAATGCTGGTTTTCCTCCCTATGTGTGTGTGTGTGTGTGTGTGTGTGTGTCAATAGATGGATGTCGCGACGCCGAGTGTTGTTTTTGAGACACTGCAATCTTCGGAAACTAATAACCAAATCATTTATTTAAATGTATAATAATAACAAACAGTATTTTGAATTGTTTATTTTTGTATGTTTTTAGAACTGAGGATGAATGTGTAACACTTGAAACTAATTTTCAATAAAAACAAAATTATAGAAGTGACAAATAATTTATCAATCCCTAATAACTATTTGATCCTAAAGTTTTATCAAAAACAGAGCAGAAGGTTTTCATAAATTTAAGCCCGAACATAACCACACGACGATTGAAATATAGAAATAATCTCGGGAAAAAAATTTCCGTTCAAATATTATACTCCTTCTGCACTAATTAGTTTAAGAACTATGGATTTCTAGCTGTTGAAATGAGCTACAAGAAGCTTCCTGCAACTCCCACATAAAAGAAAAATCAAGAAATAAATATGGTTTAAAAAAAATATAAGGTAGTAGTAGAACCGAAGAGAACTTCGATGATAGAGGAAATACATTTCAATATGTAGTGAGGTTTAAGTATATGGGTGCATAGCAATATTAAGAAATTACAATCACTAATCACTATCACTACTATATATTATTACGGTAGTATAGATCCCTTTTCCGGCTTTCAGGAGCGATGGATTTTGACGAGTGAGGTATCAAAAGAAAGAGAATTTCACGGAGATGTGACGAATTCCAATTTTGTTTCTTAAAATCTTACAAGGGCTTAAATAAAAGTGATGAAAAAACTGGAAGGTTTCCAAACTTTGACGACTGAGAGTCGGCGGATCGAGACGGGATAAGTTGCGTTTTAAAGATTTTGACGCGGGCATTAAGATCATATATGATCCCCTGGATCATATTGGTCCAGCTTTTTAAAGCCTTAAAACCTACCGTTTTTGAGATACCGCAGGATATAGGTCCGCTTGGGCCCTATGACATCTTGCGTACGTGACGTTGTCATGGCAACATTATGTCAATTTCAGTCTGTTTACAAAAACTAAAGGGCACTATGTATGAATACTACACATAGAAAATATTATAGCTGGATCTAATTGCCTAACTGCTAAATTGAATAAATTGAAGAGATATTTTCCAGTGGGGTAAGCTAATTACTTATTAAGTATGAGCTGTAACTTCAATATAGTCATTACAAACTATGTAGCTACACCAAATCTGTATGTTAAATAAACTTTTTTGGTAATATTATATTGTTTCCCTAAATATCGCTTACACCTCGAATGTATTAGGGATTAGCATAAGCATTGATATCTAATCAGAGAGTTCTCGCCCGGGTATACTAGTTTACATATATTGGTAACTTTTCCTAATAATATTACTAAATGTAATAATAGAAGTAAAAATTAAAAGATTATTTCCTACTCATGTTTACGGATGTGAAATGTGGCCACTTAAGAAAATTTTTCGATTGCATTCGAACCAAAACAATAAATTTTTCCTGAACTTAATTATTCCACAACTTTTATAGTATTTTGATAATTTTTACAGCTAATAAAGTACATTCATTATGACTAGAACCAAGAGACAAAATCACCATCATTTGAATAGTAATTTTGTTTTTTTAATTTTCTCTGTATTTTTTTTTCATAAAAAAATATGGATATCATAATTATACTCTACAAATCTATTCTACCACTACCCGTACCTGTAACTGCTGAGGCTGCCTGAAGTGGATCAGAGAACCGGCCGGCTTGATGACGTCCTCTTCGTCTAGGATGGCAAGCACTCTCTTCAGCGACTCCATGACGACTGGCCTCTACAGCTGGTGGGGGTTAGGTCGGAAGAAATCCCTCGGCGACCTTCCTAAAAGCAGATTATGTAACTGAAAGTAACACCACAGATAATTGGCGAGTTCGCTGTTCTTGAATGAGGAATAATTTGTTGGCCAATTTAAATTTTATTAATTTTAACACACACGAATCAATTTTTTAATAAATGAATGAATGAAAAATAATTTTTATTCTAGCACATATGTTTCCTAAATGACCTTGTGATAGGGAGGTAGATAGGAGGTATCATATTTCCCCAAATGATTTGAAAACCCAAAAAGTTGGGAGATTTGAGAATCTTCTTCAAACTACTAAAATTGTGGTAAAATTTATTTCTGGACCCTATTTCATAATAAAGTATAAGAATAATTAGTAAAAATACTTTTGGGAAGATTTGTTTTTACAGGTTAAAGGTTACTTGTCGTCTTTAGATAATTTTATTCAATGTTTTCTTTTTTAATTTACTAATTTTAATATAACTATTTTCAATGTTATCGTATTTTGTTAGATATAGGCTAACTTATACTTGTACTTTATTATGAAACAGGGGGTGTCTATAGAGTAAACTACAAGATGTTATATAGTTGTTATATATTGCTAAAACATTGTTACAATGTTGAAACACGATAACATTTAAAATAGCTAGATTAAAAAACAGTAGATTGAAAAAAAATTATTATTATCTATTGACGATAAGCAACTTGTAACCTCCCAGCATGGACTGTTCCACGTGTGCTTGCACTTTACTATGAAATAGGACTCTGAAATTGTTATTACAATTTGAAACCAATACCAATAACTTTTAAATTAATAAATTTTTATGTTATCGACATGAGGTTATGTTTCAATAGATTTCCAATTTTCCCGAAACACTTTATAATTTTTCTCTATCTTCACAGATGGCCGAGTTATGGGCTTATGAACAATGTTACCTTAGCAGACTAGGTCCACCAATTCAAGGAATTCCCATTTCGACTGGATTAGGAAAAAGAATGTAAAAGAAACAATTTCTAACTAGTATTCCGCCTAGGCTTTCACGAAACCCGGCTGTAATTTGGTACCCGGGTTTTCACAAGTGGTACCCGGCTAAATACTCGGACCATGCTAATTAGGGTTGGAACATCGAAAGAAAAATATCGATATTCGATATTTTGATATATCGCGAAACCAAATATCGATATCCACCGATAATCGCTAGAAAAATATCGATATTTCGAAAGGAAATAACAAACGAATGAGTATAACGTTATGAAATTTATGAGAAGGTTATGAAATAATATAATTATTATTTATAGAACAATATTTTTATTATCCATGAATCATTATAAAAAAATATAGAAAAGAATAATACTTTGGTAAAAAAAATAAGTATCATAATACATATTTATCTTGAACGTTTTTTGACAGATTTCATATATTATATTATTCTACAAATTTTTCTAAAAAAAAATTGTGTTTTATAAAGTTTTCATGCATACATTGAGCATTCTAAAAACATATTTCAGTACAATCGCCATTTATATTATTACCTGCTTGTCTATAATAGGATTAATTAACAGTATATGCGTTTCAATGTTATCTACTAATCCTTGTTTGGCAACTAAATATTGTTTATTCTCATATTTACCCCATTATATTTATAAATTAGCATGTGTTATATTTTAACCAATGATCATATACAAAAATTTATTTACATTTGGTCTATTTTATTTCAATTTGGTGAATGATTGATCCATATTATTTTTTGTTTTGGTAATCTTAAAATCTTAAGTTTATTTGAAGGGTAAGGAGGAAAAACCCAGGTTTTTTGTCCAGACCCTATTTCATAGTAAAGTACGAAAGTACAATTACGAGTAGACCTATGATTTACTATGCATATGGCACCCAGTGAAATGTTGAAACACAATAAAATTTAAAACTAGTTATTAGCATCTACCTAATGTGCCTCGATTCCTATTCTTGAATATTCTGACGTGTCTTCACTATCTAGCAATACTTATGGTAGTGTTCTCTTTTCTTTTTGTAATTCTTCTAGATCTTATTTTTATTTTAAATTTACTATTTTCATTACAGTTATTAGTTCTTTCATTATCGATTTTATTTATTATGTCTATCTAATGATTTTCAATTTCATATAGATTTTGAAATTGAGCATTTCTTTTATACTTCTTTATTACTATTAGAATTTTTGGAATTTGTCTTATGCTGCTTTAATTTTGTTTTCAAATGTTGGGACATTTCCCCTATATATAATACTTTACATTGTATTCTTTCCAGTGTAGAAAGGCAGAGTATCCTTACAGATAAAATATAAAATAGCATCATTCCCATTTCATAGCCTCCCTCTTCAAATGATGCTGTGTTTTGGAAACTATTTCTTATGTCAGAAGCTTTTGACGGAGGAATTGTTTCATTTCTTCTGATTTAGAAGTACATGGTGTTGCAGAAACACCTGACCCTGATGGAGACGAAACAACGTGTGAATGGGAAGTTTTGAAGTTTGACCACTAATTTTTACTTCCTTGTACGAAGTAAAGGAAGTATTGTATTCGCGAAAATTTTCGGTTTTCAGATTTCAACGGAAATATCCATTTTGACCATCCCTGAATCCATTTTGACTAGTTTCGTCGTGGCGTCTGTACGTACGTTCGTTTGTATTTCGCATAACTCAAAAACGGTTACCCGTAGAAAGTTGAAATTTTGTATTTAGGATTATTCTAAAATCTAGTTGCGAACCTTCCTTTTTGGTCACTGCTTAATCACCGGAAGTGGTACTTTACTTAAAGGTCATTATTGACTTCCATCAAAAATGATATTAAAATATCATGCAAAACTTCTCAAATTTAGTATTTATACTTTATAAATTGATTTAAATAACATACTAGATTTTGGTCTAAATTGGAAAACCGGAAGAGGTACTTTACTTGAAGGTCATATTAGACTTTCATCAAATATTATATTAAAATATAATGTAAAACATCTAAAATTTGATAAATAGGACTTTTATATCAATATGAATGTATTTCCTAGATTTTGGTTAAAATTGGTGAGCCGAAAAGGGTACTTTACTTGAAAGTCATAATAAACTTACATCAAAAATTATATTTAAATTAAATACAGAAATCATATGGTTCGGTAATAAAGGTTACAAACGCGATTTTGTTTCCAATCCAATTAAATATTTTTATTACTTGTTTTAAGTGTTAAAATTGAATATAAAATACAAGGTTTTCCTCCCCATTTGTGCGATGAACAAGTCTGCAGCAGGAGAATAAGATATAAGTTAATTGGGTTCTTCCGCTTAAAATTTAATAACTGTCGATTTCTAATGCTTTATCTAGTGATATTGTCAGTTTCATAATGTCACGGAACACGAAGAAATCTCTTGGAAACTAGTTACCTACTGAAAAAAAAACGACATATAATAACGGAATGAGACCTCCAGAAACAAGAGTATGTGTGTGTCAATAGGTAGATGGGTGTCGCGACGCGGAGTTTCGTTTTTGAGATACTGCAATTTTCGGAAATTAGTAACCAAATTGAAGATCACTTTTTGAGCCAACGATTTATAGTTTAATAGGAGTACAAGGAAGTCATGTGTTGCCCATATCAGATTTTTTTTTTTTTTTTGAGAAAACAAACACAGAAGAAAACTCCTTGTGAACTTTTAGGAGAAATTAAGTTTTTTTACATCGAAAATGAGCTTAAATTAATTATATGTTTAATGAGATAATTCAAGTAGTTAGTGGTAAAATATTTGGTCTTACCTGACTACGTCCATTTTCAATGAATAATACTTTACACTAAGTTTATATTTATGTATTTTTTTAATGTATTATGTATTTTAATACAAAACTTTTTATAAACAGCAATCAAATAAATAGAAAATGCTTCGGACGTATTTAAATTTATTTTTAAAACCATTTTCGTATCAAATGTTTTGATAACCTAAAAACAAAATTAATAAAAAAAAAAATTGAGCCTATTATACGTTGTCCTTACCATGAAGGTGATTGTGAAGACATTACCTGAAAATAAGTATGAATCGTTTATTTGAGCAACCCCCTAAGTAGTACCCGGATTCTCTTGTAATTACATTTTTTTTCCTGCTGGCTTGAAATCCATAAAGAACAATTTATTTACGCGAATTACGGCATTCTGATTAACATACGTAAATTTTATTATGCATGAAATTGTATGTTTTTTACTTTTTTGTATAAGTTGCACGTTTTATGTTTTTACTTTATACAATTGTACATATAGCCATAATCAAAAAAAATATTTGTAAGTTGTTTGGAAAGGAAATTGTCGTGAAGATACTTAACTTGAAGGTCATAATAGACTTAAATCAAAAATTATATTTAAATTAAATACATAAATAATATGTTTCGGTAATAAAGGTTATAAACGCGATTTTTTTTTCCCACGGTAATTAAACAATTTGATTACTTGTTTATGTGCTAAAATTGAATATAAAATACTTGTTTTCCTCCCCATTAGTGAGCTGAACAAGTCTGCAGCAGCAGGATAATATATAAGTTAAGCGGGTTCTTCCGCTTAAAATGTTGAAACCGTCGATTTCCAATGCTTAATCTATTGACATAGGAAGAAAACGGCATATAATAATTGAATAAGAACTTCATAAACAAGAACTTATGTGTGTGTGTCTGTATGTGTCAATAGATGGGACGTCGCGACGCCGTATCTCGTTTTTGTGATACTGCTATCTTCGGATATTAGTAACCAAATTTAGGGTCACTTTTTGAGCCGCCGATTTATAATTTAATAGGCGTCCAAGGAAGTCATGGGGTGTCCACATCAGATATTTTAATTTTCAGTAGTATTGTTGTCATTAGTGTTGGAGAAGAAATTTCGAAACGATCTTCCTTTTTGTCAATAGCAGTTCAATCGTTTTTTTTTCAAAATATCCACGCACCAGTTAAAGAAAAAGTTCTGTTGGTAACGGATGCCGCACTCTAGGTGGTTAAAGCCGGCGAAGCACTAAACGTTTTCTTTCCAAACATTCACCATGTTACTGGGCACTTGGATTCAACCTTGTGGCGGAAAAGGTATTGTTTAAAATATATTTTTATAATAATAATATTTTATAAAAATAAAATATCTGATGTGGACAACACATGACTTCCTTATACGCCTATAAAACTATAAATCGGTGGTTCAAAAAGTGATCCTGAATTTGGTTACTGGTTTTCGAAGATTGCAGTATCTCAAAAACGACACTCGGCGTCGCGACATCCATCTATTGAAACACACACAAATGGGGAGGAAAACCTGTATTTTACACTCAATTTTAACACTTAAAACAAGTAATAAAAATGTTTAATTGGATTGGAAACCAAATTGCGTTTTTAACCTTTACTACCGAATCATATGATTCTGTTTATAATTTTAATATAATTTTTGATATTTTTGTTACGGCCTTCAAGTAAAGTACCCTTTTCGGCTTACCAATTTTAACCAAATTCTAGTATATTATTTATATTGACATAAAGGTCTTATTTATCAAATTTGAGATGTTTTACATTATATTTTAATATAATTTTTGATGAAAGTTTATTAAGACCTTCAAGTAAAGTACTGCTTCCGATTTCCCAATTTAGACCAAAGTCTAGTATGTTATTTAAATTAATGTATAACTTATAAATTCTAAATGGGAGAAGTTTTGCATTATATTTCAATATAATTTTTTATAGAAATCAATTATGATCTTCAAATAAAGTACCACTTTCGGTAATTTTGCAGTGACGAAAAACGGAGTGTAACAACTAGATTATACAATAATTCAAAATACAAAATTTCAACTTTCCAAAGCTAACCATTTTTGAGATATGCGAGATTCGTACGAACGAACGCAAGTACAGACGTCAAGACGGATTCAGGGATGGTCAAAATGGATATTTCCGTTGAAATCTGGAAACCGAAAATTTTCGCGATTACAATTCTTCCTTTACTTCGTACAAGGAAGTAAAAGGATATTTTTATAATAATAAAATTTATATGAAAATATAGACCAAAATGTATGAAGAAATAGTACTTTGTTTTAATGAAAATGTAGTTGGTAAAGGAAGTGAATGGCAGGATTTATTTTTTTGTTGCACATTTTTGCACGTTTTATATGTTTTGTACTGCACCAAATCAGGACTCTACACATAACTCATTGAGACCCAAGATTTGCAAAACAACAAAACAGTCCAGGCCAAAGCACAATGGTTCAACGCAGTCCAAAACGACTGATAATTAAAATGTAATTGAATCTGAACTTGTTATATTGCCAATTAAGACATTAAGAGTCATTACGGTGTTTACGTTTAAATTTGCTTGACTAATGGGGTTTCTCAAATCAATCAATTTATGATAAAATTGTTAATAAAAGTACATTCAGGCTAGATTATTCAGTTTTTGATTTTTCATCCCTGTCACATATCGGACTTAACTTAACTGACTTAAGAGTTCTCTCAACTAAAGGATAAACAGCCACAATTAAAAAACAACGAAAATGTGACGACGGATGTAATGCTTCAAAAAACAAGTGTCCATCCCAACAGAATGGAAATCTGTTAAATTTTAAATATCCTCCAAAAAAGTGATTTATGGGATTTTTCAACTCACCGAATCATATGCTCATCAAAATACTCAAAACTTTCGGAGAACTAGATCATAATAAATTTGGTCGTAGCTCTCTTATGATAAATAACACAGGCCAACGATGAAAAAACTTTTGTACTGAAAATACCTTATTCCTACAGTTTTCAGGGTGCTGAATCCAAATATGATATTAAAAAAGCTGTATCACCCACAATTTCTTCACATTTTATAGTTAAATTTATTAAATTAAGCGATTTTTAAAGAATTGAACAGCTTTCAGTCTTCCTGAAAAAGGAAGACCTACATATAAAGTTAGGCCTCATGAAACAATTTGTAAAGGCTTTGCCTAAAGATGGACCATGTTTCAAGTATCTCTGCCAAAAGTTTCCACGCCTTTCAGAAGCTAAACTAAAAGAAGCCGTCTTTGTCGGACCTGACATTAGAAAAATGACGTTTGATGTTAGCTTTGAATCCACAATGACCTTAAATGAGAAAGAAGCATGGGTATCATTCAAGCAAGTCGTTTCAAAGTTCTAATCAAAAATGTTACAGAAGTTTAAAAAGTTAGGATGTTTGATGAGCCTGAAACCTACGGAAAACTACGGGTGATACAAAAAAACTAAGGCCAGATTTAAATTAAGCACATAAAAATCTATAAAGATCAACTATTTAAGTTAAAAATTTTTGTAAAAATTTTTTTTTGTTGGCCTGTGTAGTTAATCACATCAAACGAATAGTCATTTCGTTAACACATTACTATACTAACACATTACTGGAACCTGAATTTTTAAAGAGCATCTTCGAGATGAAATCTTTACTATCCGTAGTTGACATCTACGGATTTTCTTCCTTTCTTAAATAAAGTTCTCCAGAGATATTGTTAATTATTTGTATTATAATAGGCAGCAAAAATGAGAAAACAATGGTTTTTTTTTTTATTATCTACAATAGATAAAGAGTAACGGTATGGTATTATAGACGTCTTCAATAGTATCATACAGTCAAGGGCAGCATGAATAGCCTATCGAGACAACAAGATAATATCGCTGACTGAGTTAAAGATAACTCTGGTCAATATGTGGAGCTATCTATATTCAAAGACAGGGAACAACGTATTATTTTAGAGAAAGCATAACTTTCCGCGATACAATGGAATAATTTTGAGAATATCTATATAGGAAAGCTTCGAACAAATGGCAGATCCAGAATGAAAGAGGCACAACTTAAAATTTCTAAAATCAGAAATTTTTTATAATCGAACCCCTACCATCCCAAAGTGCAGCCAGCCCTCAAATATCTGGCCAAACCAATATTATAGGTGATATAACAATAGGTGATCTAACACCATGTGTTAGAGGAAACACCCTTGAGGCTTTAATAGAGACATAATCTGTGTCTAATGTTCGTTCGAATAAAAAGTTTTTGAGTTCTGCAAACAAATTTTTATTATGGATGTGCAATATTGTTAAGCTGTGTGCAATACCCCTCCCTCTCTCGCAATAGTAAGTAAAGTCAATAATCCTAATAAACTTATATTTTTGTTATATTTATATATTTATCTTATATTTGTTTTATATTTTTCCTAATAAACTTATATTTTTGTTATATTTATATATTTATCTTATATTTGTTTTATATTTCTCAAGTTGCTTGCCTATGGCAATTTACCTTCTTATTACTATAATATCTATATAGTATATAGCTGATGCTTTTAAAAAGTTTCCCATTCATTTGTTTATTTGTTCAAAGATTATTAAGAGCTACTAGCTAACAATATCTTATCTTTCGAGCACCCACTTGCACTTTACAAAACTTTGTCTATAGGTAAACAACTAAATGAAGTCCCTTTTAGTGCGCATGCGCTAGTTTGAGGGAGAACCATTACCCCCTCTATGTCGTATCTGAGAATCACATGTCAAGCCTGCTGAGGAGAAATATTTTTACCTTAATAGTAATAATCGATTTTTGTCATTTTATTTACTTTGATTGATGTATAAAAATAACCTACTACCTTAGTCATGTTATTTATTGTTTGTATTCAAAAATATCGTCAGATATTTTTCAAGTTTTATCTGTCTTAATTAAAGCCAGTTTCCAGTGGCAATATTGTCGTTTTGTGTCAGTATTACGATTTAGTGCGTTACATTTCAGCTATGTTTATGTTTTCTAACATATAACTCATAGATTTTCAATGGATTAAAATAACAATCAACTATCGGATTAGTATACGCGATTGAAAGAATGTAAAACTAATCAAAATATTTAAAAAAAAAAAATAATAATATGGTAACTATAAACAAGGCAGCTGTCTGAAGTTATGTAGAGGAGTAAGCCTTTCCTCTCATTTAGCGTAACCTTCCGGTCTATGATCCATCCACAAGGTCCTTCCTTAAGTCGTTAGCCTATAGATATATTAGGGGCTGTATAGAGTTGAGACAGTCCGTAAATCAGTTTATTAATTGTAATACAGAAATCAGAATTTAAAAAATCTGGTGCGGTGCGCGCATCCCTCACCGTCCTATATCTTTTATAATCTTTTAATACAATTTTAAAGAGTTCACATAAACACTGCTTCTAATAAACTCAGCAGCATACACATATTCTCCAACTTAAGTACAATAAAAAAGTTTTTTAAACAATTTTAGTAAAATAATGCTGTACACTACCAATATATTTTAACTTTGTCAAGTTGCAAATATATTATAAAAGTTTCTGGTTTAGTTTCCATGGAAACATTTTCTTTCCATTAAATAATGTGAAAGTAGAAATTATTAAGTTAATTTCCACTTTTGTATTCTTAAATTACTTTGTTACAGAGCGTATTGTTTACAAGAGATTGGCGGATTGGTGGAAGGAGGTTCGGTCGCATCCGTCTCCTTTCGGATGCGCTCGGTTATCCATCTATTTTATGCTCCTCATAAAATACACTGTATCGTTGCTAATACTTGTCCGATTTTAATGATTTTTTTTTTAGATACTTTAATAACCTCTCAAATAATTCTGTACATAATTTACTATAAATTGCATACTTTTAAGCCATGCGAAAATAAAATATTTTTTTCTTCATAACTTCCTACATTTTCTCGGTGATTTACTACATAAATGAAAAGTTAAAGGCCTTTATGAAGAATAATTTTGGCAAGTTTCATCAAAATCGTTAGAGCCGTTTTCGAGAAAATTGTAAAAAAAAATGTAATATCCATAATATAATAGGTATTTCCGGTTAGTCCGATGCGCTGTATCTTTGCTAATACTGGTCCGATTTTGATGATTCTTTTATTGTTTTTTAGATAATTTAATTACCTTTCATACAATTCTACACATAATTTACCGTAAAATGCATACTTTTTATGCTATGCGCAAATAAAATATTCTTTTCATCATAACTCTTTTTCCTGTAATTCCTCGGTGATTTACTAAATAAATGAAAAGTTAAAGGCCTTTATGAAGAATAATTTAGGAAAGTTTCATCAAAATCGTTAGAGCCGTTTTCGAGAAAATTGTAAAAAGTGTTTAATCGATTATATAAAATGGCACTTCCGGTTAGTCGATTTTGACGAAAAAGCTGGCGTAACATCACAGCCTTATAAGTAAATACGTATACTTAAATACGTAATTTGAGTATCGTACGACTTTTCGTTTTTGAGCTAGGCTGTTCACATACACACACACAGACACACAGACCATTTTGCGAAGCTTGGTCATTTGGACTCAGGGGACCTTAAAACGTGTATTTCCGTTGAAAACTCGAATTCGAAAATTTTCACGATTGCAATACTTCCCCTTTCTATATACTTCGTATATAGGTATTCGTATATAGGGATCCTATAGGTATAGGAAAGTAAAAATCATTCCTAATTATATCAGCGATGGATCGACTCTTGGGTTGGGAGAATCTCCTACGGTTCGCCCATCCTCCATTAAGGGAACAAATGGGAACATAAAATCGTATGTTTTACTGTTCATTCTGAAGGTTGGTTTACACTAGTAAGCCATAACCTTTTTGATCAAAGCTTTGATAAAAAAACTTGCTCGTGTAAAGCAGCCTTTAGCCAAGTTTTGTGTAGTTCACTCATTAAACTAGATTTAGGAAACTGGATATTATTTTTATTCCACTTCTATTTTCAAACCTCCTTTTTACTTCCTTGTACGAAGTAAAGGAAGTATTGTAATCGCGAAAATTTTCGGTTTTCAGATTTCAACGGAAATATCTATTTTGACCATCCCTGAATCCATTTTGACTAGTTTCGTCGTGGCGTCTGTACGTACGTACGTACGTTCGTTCGTATTTCGCATAACTCAAAAACGGTTAGCCGTAGAAAGTTGAAATTTTGAATTTATGATTGTTGTAAAATCTAGTTGTGAACCTTCCTTTTTGGTCACTGCTTAATCACCGGACGTGGTACTTTACTTGAAGGTCATAATTGATTTCCATCAAAAATGATATTAAAATATTATGCAAAACTTCTCCAATTTAGTATTTATACTTTATATATTGATTTAAATAACATACTAGATTTTGGTCTAAATTGGAAAACCGGAAGAGATACTTTATTTGAAGGTCATATTAGACTTTCAATAGAAAATTTTTGTAACCCTCCCCCTCAAAATTTGAGGATGTTTTACGTTTCAAGATACGTATAATCCAAATATCTTTTATCTAAATATCTCAAATATTTTTTGTATGCTTTTATTGTATTTAAACGAAAGCTAATGAAATTCCCTACATAACGAAATAAAAATCATTTAAATCGGACCATTACTAGCTGAGATATTGCGTAAGGAACTTCTGAGACTGATTCTTCTGGCGGCTAGTCATCCTGCTTCCCGACTTATTTATTGGGCTTCTGACTTCCTCGTATCTCTCTGTTTTATTCTTCCTTGGATTATTTCTTTACTTCCTTTAGCTTCCTTAGTCGGAAACTAGTAACCAAATTCAGTATCATTTTTTGAGCCTCGGATTTAAAATTTAATGTTTTGCCCACATCAGATATTTTTAGTTTACGCACAGCAACAAACCGTCATTCATTTTTTAAACGTTAAACGCTGTATTTAAATCAAAGAATATGAAAAAAAAAGCAACATAAAAAAAAAAGAAAAATTCACTGGAAATGATGTTCACAACTTTGTCATCAACATTTTGTTTCGTCTTTGGCAACAAACGACAAGAAGGTTGGCAACAAAGTTGATCGTCTATGTGCCCCTTAATAAATTTTCCGTATAAATAAAACCAAAATAATTAACAATTTGTCTGCTCCTATTTTAAAATAAATATGATTGAATAATAGCTCCATGGACATGATGGTTAATATTAATTAATCGAACATATGAATAAATTTTCATAAATATCATACGGCGTTGATAATCCTTGGCATTTCTATTAGAATTTTCATGGAAAACTGGGTACATTTTCTTTAAAAAATAAAATAAAAAGTATTTACCAAGGATTTCAAAAGCCCATCCATCTCCGAAAGTTTCGAAAGACAGGCGGTGAGTGTATCCTTTTAATTTTTGTTTTATTACACATCAGGCTAATAATAACTAGGTAAAATATTTTAAGTGCATTATATTCAACAATATTTTGACTTTTAAACAATTAGTGCACGATGATAACGTTTCTTGTTTAAAGAATGTTCTTAATATTAAACTCTTAAAAATAAAAGGTAATTATTGGGATCACACGCTGCTTTATCAAAAGGGGGCGTGGCCTGAGTAAGGTTATGCACCCTCACGTCACCAGTTACAGAAAAATAATAATATTGGAGTGGATATTGTACAAACACTGAAGAAATGCCATAGCAGATTAATTACAGCAGTTCAGAATACTACCCTTTTGGTGTATACAATAGTTAACCCTTTTCTTTAATTGTTTGGGGGTCCCTTCATATATTCACTTGAGGATTTAGATGATCACTGATCAATTAATAATAATGAGTTTTGTTTTTAGGTAACTTCAGTTTTGTGGTAAAACACCACTATAGCATGAGTATAAAATAATAGAAAAATCATCCAGTTGCAAGACCGATTAAAATTTAAATTCAATGGTAGGATAAAAAAAAAATTACCAACTACCAATTTATTTATTAAAGCCCTATTCAATTAATTAATTAATAATGAATTTAATCAATTAAATTCCTAGCTTCGTAATTTTTCTTATTCTTAGTAATTGTGACTGATAATCTAGAAAAGTACAGAATATCGTGATTAACGCGATGGGGAACATAAAATTTTATTTATTTTAACTTTATTATTGTTAATAATAATAAAAATGTGTTCATTTCTGTGTTTACTGTAATAACTTTTCATTCGTTTCTTGGATGTAAACATTATTAACCTCAAACCCATGTAACCTCAATGTCAGCAATGTGAGCCACGCCTCCTTTTGTTATCAGCAGCGTGTGATCTCAATAATTACCAAATAAAATTAAGGTTTTCGAAATGAAGTAATAAGAAATTTCAAGAGTTATCTGATTTTTTTCTGGGGTGAATGTACGTAAAGGTAGCAGCTTTAATTATTCTAAAAATTATATCAATCTTGAATATAACCTTTGAATACAACCGTTAACAGTAACCTTCCCAATGTATTGTTATTCGAGATAATAAAAAATCGACTTAAATATTAATACAGATATTTGTGAAATTGTGAAGAATTTTTTCATTTTTTTTTTTTCTCGATGAAGTGATTTAATGAGAAGGCAAGTAATCATTGTGTCTACATTCACCAAATAGGGCGTAAGTTTTAAGAATAAGAAAGAAAATTGGATAAAAAATTACACTGACCAACGATGAAAAAACTTTTGTACTGGAAATACCTTATTCCTATAGTTTTTAGGGTGCTGAATCCAAATATGATGTTAAAAAAGCTGTATCACCCACAATTTCTTCACATTTTATAGTTAAATTTATTAAATTAAGCTGTTTTTAAAGAATTGAACAGCTTTCAGTCTTCCTGAAAAAGGTCAAAAAAGGCCTCATGAAACAAGTTGTAAAGGCTTTGCCTAAAGATGGACCATGTTTCAAGTATCTCTGCCAAAAGTTTCCACACCTTTCAGAAGCTAAACTAAAAGAAGGCTTTGAATCCAATATGACCTTAAATGTGAAAGAAAAATGGCTATAATTCAAGCAAGTCGTTACAAAGTTCTTGGGAAATGAAAAAGACCCAGAGTATGTTTCTATTGTAGCTAACATGTTATAGAAGTTTAAAAAGTTAGGAGTTTGATGAGCCTGAAACCTACGGAAAACTATGGGTGAAACAAAAAAACTAAGGCCAGATTTAGATTCAGCGCATACAAATCTATAAAGATCAACTATTAAAGTTAAAAAAGTTTTCAAAAATTTTTTTTGTTGGCCTGTGTTATTTTAGTACCTCATACAAAGCTTATATGAATATCATATTTTTTCAAAAATTCCTGGTGTGGAACCCTTCCTCTCCCTCTGCATACTCCACAACTGTTGTGGGTATTTAAGATACTATACTTTTACAGCGTACAACACCGTTTGTTTTCATTACATAGAAATCAAGATAGCTGTAAAATTCAATTATATAGTTTTAAAAAATTGGATCACTCTTAACTTTACTATTTCTGATCACGGATAACGTTTTTATATAATACATAAATATTATGGCCTTAATGACTAGGTTCTTATCCGTGTACGCTTAAATTTTTTTTTGAGATTCAAATAATCGCTCATAAATCAGGAACCCTTCAGAGGATTCAAATCAAATTTGGGACATCGGTAAAGATCCTTAAACTCCACGATTTGCTTTAACCCTGGTGTTTCTACGTGTTTTAGAAACATTATCCGCAAAAAAACATCAATTTGTTTTTATATGGTAATCTCCTTTTTTACGATGGAAGACATTGTTTGTGTTGTGAAAATTCGGGGCAACATCTCAGAAGAATTTTCAACAAAAAGGGGAGTGAGACAGGGTGATGCTTTAGCGTGCCTCCTCTTCCTAATAGTACTGAAAAAGGCTGTTCGAGACTCCAACATTCAAACGTCGGGCACGATATTTAACAGGATGGTCCAGATTCTCGC
This sequence comes from Rhaphigaster nebulosa, assembly GCA_948150685.1. NCBI lineage: Eukaryota > Metazoa > Arthropoda > Insecta > Hemiptera > Pentatomidae > Rhaphigaster > Rhaphigaster nebulosa. Next base: position 238,251,700 of record OX411306.1, on the reverse strand, counting down.
TTTTGCTGACGAGATTGACATAATTGGACGTTCTCGGCAGGCGGTTACTGAATCCTTCTTGAAACTGGAGGCTGCAGCAAGAAATCTGGGTTTGATTGTCAATGAGGAAAAAACAAAATACATGGTAACCCAGGAGATCCCTCGGCAGGATCGTGATAGAGTAGATTTTGGCCCCTACAAGTTTGAGCAGGTTCAAGAATTCTCTTACCTAGGTTCGCAGATAACCAGCGATAACCGGATGGAGGTAGAGGTAAGGAAAAGGATTTTGATGGCTAACCGTTGTTACTATGGATTAAAACAGCACTTGAAAAGTCACTTAGTAACCCAGCGTACCAAGTTCATCCTGTATAAGACTTTCATCCGACCGGTTCTGACTTATGGATCCGATACATGGACAACAACAAAGGCTGTGGAACACGATCTTCTGGTATTGGAACGCAGGATATTAAGAGGAATTTGTGGTCCAGTACTTGTAGATGGAGAATGGAAGCGGAGGAAGAACCAGGATATCTACAAGAAGTTTGATTCCCCTGATGTCGTTAAATTTATAAAAGCAGCCCGACTCAGATGGGCAGGCCATGTTGCCAGAATGGGAGATGATATGATACCAAGGAAGCTTCTGACTGAGATCCTTCATGGTGGACGGTGCGTCGGAAGACCCAAGTTGCGATGGAGGGACTGTGTGGACACTGATACAAAGAAGTTTGGAGTGAGAGGATGGATGGTGGCAGCAAAAAATAGGGACACCTGGCGGTTGCTGTTGGCGGAGGCCAGGACTCGCTAGCGCGTTGTAGTGCCAAGAAAAGAAGAAGGATCTCCTTTTTTAGCACTGGCCTTCTAAGATAATGTATTATTTTTTTATTTGTTTGGAAAATACGGATCTTCAAACCCAAACGTAATTTTGTGGCTTTCAAAATTTTGAGCACCGTTGGAGCTGAAAAAAAAAATGTTTTTTTGTGTTTTCGATGATATTTTTAACATCAAGGTTTTTTTGATGTGCTGAATCAAAAATCTACCATCATTTTTGGTGTGAAAAAATCTATAAGGCAAAAGTTTTGCATTGCAAAGGGAACAGAAAAACACACGTTAAAATGCAACCTAAACCCAAAATAGCTAAATTTGCTGATACGCCATATTGGCATTACACCGAAAATATGATATTATTGTATGTACATCCAAAGCTTCTGCTCTACTTTACTTGCTCCAGGGTCGGAGTGTTTCTCAATGCCCCACGTTAACGGATAACCAACATAGATTAACAGGAGGCTCTCCGGTTAAACCACACTTAATAACCTTTTACATATGGCTTTTTAAAGCATAACATAGTTATCCTATAATTAATAAATGAATATTCTACTAAATAAAAAACATGAAAAAGCGAAGAACGGTTATACAAAAGTCCTCCTGGTATTTCTTGGGTAATGCTACAAAGCGTGCTGAATGTTAGGTATCATTCCTGTATCAAAGGCGTGTAAACAGCAATAAAATGAAAAAATAATCAACAAACAATTCAATCCAGTTGATATATATTGAATTTACATCATATGTTAAAAAATTTAATTGGAGTACGGTTTAGTAAGTGTTAAATTGTTTCATTTCAATATTTACTCACAAAGTAATAATATTTTGAAAGCTTGGAAGCGTTTTCAACTTACTACAGAAATATTTAGGTAACTATTTACAATGATATCTTAGCTATATTTTAGGATACACTATTATCACTGAAATGTAACTTTACATTTTATTTTTCAGAAAGAAATTAGTAGATTGTCTAAAACTTTAGACCATCTTACAAATATTCGTCCTTATTTTTTCAAGTTTACTGGTTCAAACCATAACTGAAATTAATTCTCATGTTGAGTAGTAAAAATTATATTTATTTTAATTTGCTAATTAATATTTTTTTAAAAACTGTATTTCAGATTTGATAAACTCTAAAAATGCGAGAAATCTGCCATATCCAAGCAGGACAGTGCGGAAACCAAGTCGGTGCCAAGTTCTGGGAAGTCATCTCCGATGAACATGGCATCGATCCCACTGGAACCTACCACGGCGACTCCGATCTGCAACTTGAGAGGATCAACGTTTACTACAACGAAGCCACTGGAGGAAAATACGTGCCGAGGGCGGTGTGTGTTGATCTGGAACCAGGTACGGGACTTATGTATGTCATTTATTAAATAATAATAATAATAATAATAAAATAAAAATGTAATAAACCTAAGCGCAGGTCCGATGCCGATGCTAATAGCAATCGTTGATTTCATAACTATCTCTACAGAATCATATATAACCATTCCAACACCATTACACGTCTTAAATTATATTTAATCCGCGTGCCCAATACACACACGAAAGGTTGACTACTGTCGCCCACATATTTTTGTTTGTTTTTAGTATCCTATCAATAATTTACTTATTAATTAACTTCAGGCTTTATGCTAATGTCAGCCATAAAATAATTTGTGGAATATATTTAAAAAGTGAACTAAACATTTTAAATAAATATTTATGATTATTAGCATTTGATTGATCCAAGAGATGGTAGCTTGATAGCTCCTGTTCTCTTGGTAGCTTTTTCTATGGTTTCGTATGAGGTATTGTCAAAGGCTCCCTCTATATCCATAAATGCACATATTGCTATCTCTTTATTCTCAATAGAGTTTTCTATCTTTTTGACGAGACAGTATAATGTTGAGATAGTTTATTTCTCCGCTTACTGGGAAAATTGATATGAATGCAGTGGTGAATTCCTTGTTATTGTGTCTCTTAGATGTACATCCATAACTTTTTCCATTGTTTTAAATATTACTGAAGAGAGACTTATTGGCCTATATGCCTTTGGATTATCCTTAGGTACGTTGCCAATTTTTGGTATGAATACCACCTTGGTCTCTCTCCATAGTGTTGGGATATATCCCATTGTGTTGCAAGCCCTGAATAATCTACTCAAGGCTGGAACTAACTTTTCCTGCCAATGTATAAGATGGGCTGGTAATATTACATCTCCCTAGCCGCTTTATAGGACTTAAATGTATTTATTGCACATTTAGTTTTGTCTGGGGTAAAAATTTCATTGGCTTCTTTTAAGGCCCATTTGTTTATTTAAGGATCGTTTCTATTCCTTGTCAGCCTATTCTTTTCCTCTCTTAAGATGCAATGAGGAAAGTGAGTTTTCAATAAGACTCTTAGTGTTTCCTCTTGATTTTGGTTTACGTAGTGAACCAAGACCATTAGTTTGATCTTTTGATAGGACTTTAAGAATTCGCGCAGTGGAGGGGAAGTCATCTATTCCTTCGCAGGGTAAACCTTTGGAATCGCTCCTAACGATCTTGAAGAGGTCTAGATTCTCAGACCAGACTATACTTTCACCCACTGCGCATGCCCAATTAAATACTAAAACCGATGGATCCTTTTCACTTGGAATAGTCATGTAGGGTTAGGTCAGACTTCTGAATAGATCTCTTGTCCCCACCGCCTTCTTTCCTACACCATCTTTAAGTTTAAATATCATGGCCAATCTCTTCAACGTTCTATTAGCTCCGGATCTGGGAAGTTTAGTCCAAGTGGCGAAACAAATTTACCAATTATGTGTAAAACTAAGGATCAATAGATTTTCGTCCATCAAGTTTTAGAAAATTGCATTCATTTTGTAATGAAAAGGCGGCGTTGAGCTTCAACGAATCCGAATGCGCAACTTGTTATCAGCAATCGTTTATCATTATTAAACCTCTGGCTTACCATTCTTCCGCTCCCTGGCATATGATGGTTCGCAGTTCCTGACTTGGTCCTTGGATCGAAATTGTTAATAGCAAGGTTCACCCTTCGCAGAATTCTCTCCAGGTCCTTCTCTTTGATTTCCTAATTTATTTGTTGTATTCTGTTAAGGCCTGTTTATTTCCTTCCACTTACCGTTACCCTTTGCTTTGTTAAAGAGTTTTCTCACTCTTTTACTATGATTCTCTAGTGTTTTATTCCACCAAGGTACGTCTCTTTTAGTCTTTCTAATCTTAACAGGGCAGCTATCTTCATAGGATCCATGGATTGTGTACCTCAGTTGTTGTCACTTCCAGAAAACCTGTTTCGATTGGGCTTTTATCAATTCCCTGTTCTATGTATAATAGTTCCTTGTATAATTCCCAATACGTAAGTTTGGGTATTCTTACCGTTAGTATTATTTTTTTAATAGGCTTTCATGGCTGTTCATTGGGCCAAGGCTTTTGGTTATAGCCTCTTCCTCGGAGTAACCATTCCTCCTCAGCCAGAAATAACATTTCCTCCGAGATCCACCCATTTTGATGGTTGGATCTACCTTACTCCTTACCATCCTCCATGGTCTCGGAAGTGTTAGTTGGAGATGGACTGACCCTTTTCTCCTCAGGTTTTGGTTGCGAGTCCTCCTCCACAGGGATATTTTCCATAGTGGTGGATTCGACGATGACCAATAAGTTTTGAGCCAGATCTTCCGAAGAGTCCTGACTCACAGTTGTGGAAATTACCTTCATCTGAAATTTCTAAAGTTTGCGTGTTCATTCCCACGATTAGCTAGGGAGCAACGGTCGCCTGTGGCAGAGCCCCCGCGTTAACCCACAGCCATTCATCCAAAACCTATTCTGTTCCGCCTGGATTGGGGGAGGGGGGGTGTTTATCGAATTCCTAGTCCAGATCCGCCGTGTTTTGTTTTAGCAGGGTCACCTCGAGCAGGGTGCGGCTCTTCAACGTGCACGGACGGTCTTGGTTGTAGCGTCCTTAAGTCCTCTGCAAAAGCTTCATAGATTTCTCGACTACCCCCCTGGGCTGAGTGAAGCAATGCCTCTCCTCAACTCTTGATTCCAACAATATAATAAAAATATGGCTATCTTAGGGAGCTGTCTTTTGTGGGTCTCAACTTTTTTCTCACTCCCCCATTTTTATTTTAGTGAAAATACGACTTTAGTGACGGAGTTCTGCTGCTCATGGATTTTATTTCTATGAGAACCTTTAGCTGGTTTCACCAATTTTTATTTTCTATTAGAAGGATTTAACACAAAATAGGCAGAATTGATAAATTTGTTATTTATTTTTCATGAATAATCAGCGTTTATTTTAATAAGCAAATTATTAATTAAAAAAAAAAGTCACTTGACGATAAAATAACTTATCAACAAAATTAGTTTTAGCTGAATATCTTCCATAGTTGAAGGCCAAAGCATACTAACTAAAGCATTGGGGGGTCCCCATGAAAGATACTTCAGGTAACACCGGGGCCCTATTTCATAATAAAGTAAAAAAGTACAAATAGAAGTGGGAAAAGTACGAGTGGAAAGGTTCTTCGTTAGAGGTGACAAGTTGCTTATCGTCGTTAGATAATAATAATTTCATTCATTACTTCCTTGTACGCAGTTAAGGAAGTATTGAAAATTTTATGTTTTCAGATTTCAACGGATTCCATATTGGCCAATCATGAATCCACTTTGACTTGTTTCGTCGTGACGTGTGTAGCACGTCCATTCAACCGTGTCTTGCATAACTCAAAAACGGTTGGCCGTAAAAAAATGATATTTTGTATTTGGGATTGTTGAAACATCTAGTTTTATAGTTCTTTTTTTTTGCTTACTTTGTGATCACCGGAAGTGGTAGTTTGCTTGAAGGTCCTAAAAGATTTCATTTCATCGCTGGGAAAAGCTACTGTTTTAACAATCTCAAAGTTCAGACCCGTTGAAGCGAGTTGGCCCCGATAGCCTATTAGGAATCGCATAAGGAAGGATGGGTTGGGTAAGAGGGGAGGGGAGGAAAAAATTTATACATACATTGTAACGTTCTAAAAATAGTACTAGGCGAGAATAGAGTTTCTTTAAAGGTAATAATTGAAAACTTCTCGAATTTGGTATATAAGACTTGCATATTAATATAAATAACATACTAGATTTTGATTAAAATTGGCAAACCGGAACTGGTACCTTATTTGAAGGTTATAATATACTTTCATCAAAAATTATATTAAATGCAAAAATGCTCAAATTTGGTATAAAACACTTTTATGTCAATAAAAATAACTTACTAGATTTTTATTGAAATTGGAAAACCGAAAATATGGTATATCACTTGAAGTTCATAATATACTTTAACTTCTCAAATTTTGTATATAAGACTCTTATGTCAATAAAAATAGCATACTAGATTTTGGTTAAAATTGGCCAACCGAAAGTTTTCCTTTACCTGAAGATTACAGCTTTTTTTTTTTTTTTTCTTTTTAAAGTGTCTTTTTACTTCATCGTACGCAGTACGCATCGTCACAAATAACCGACGCCTAGTGTCGTTTTTGAGATACTATTCGAGATACTTCGGAATTTAGACATTTATAACAATATTTTAACAATATATAACTTTGCTTTATAGGCATACTCCGTTTCACAGTAAAGTACAAAAGTACAATTACAACTCGACCTATAACTTACCACGACTGTGAAAAGTTAAAACACGATAGCATTTAAAATAGTAAAAAATAATATTCATTATAATCTAATTATTCAATATTATCTAATGATGATAAGTAACATGTAACTTCTAAAAATGGACATTTACGCTTGTACTTGTGTTTTTGTTCATTGTAATGATATAGAACCCAGATGTCAGCCAGTTCCTGTCAACCGCGCGACTACTCCAAGGTTTAGAGTGCATGCCTCGCAATTCCACGTTGTGGGGCCCTCTAAATTTTCCTGTTTAATCATCTTTCTTCGGTACAAATATTGTACGCAGTACTTTATTTACGGAAAACATGAGGCATTTTTCTTTCCTCAACGCAAGCGGACAGATGTGAAACACTTTTGGGAGTATTATAAACCTGTCGTATATGAAATATTTAAGCTTCTTCTCCGTAACAATAGCATTGCCCTTTGGTAATAGCAATATTCAGTTTGGTTGATATGTAGAAAACAGTAGTGGATGGCACATAAGGTCGGAGAATCGTAACATAGCTGTATGATTAAATTTAAATTCTTAAATTCGTAAAAGAGAATCCTATATGAATTGTTCATAAAAGGATATCAAATATTCTTCTCTCCGAGTAATTTGGGAGAAGTTATTTTTGATATCTCGAGAAATTCTAAAATTACTAGGTTATTACAAAAGTCCTTGTGCATGAAATCAGCCTCAATTCCAATGTTTTTAATCCTACTATTTATGTCAATGTTAACTTTGATTAATCCTTTAATTCCTTGTGACTTTAGTTGGTTTTATTGGGGTCATTTGCATTTTTAATGTAATGATAATGACGTTCTTTTTGAATGTGAGAACCAGAACCCATATGCAACTACTCGTGATTTATCGGCCGTAGTAGGAACTCAAACCTTTACTATGAGCAGTTAAACAGAGTTTATGCAGTTTTGAGTGCAATGTATCCCGCTTTGGTCAACAGGACCAAGCCATTTTGCAACACGGCACATTTGCCTCTGCACATCGTTCTCCTTTGACCGAGGAAAAATTATCGGAACTGCAAGGAGTAAACGTTTTGCCTCATCCTGCATATATCCCAGATATTGCACCATAAGATTATGGTTTTTTTTAGATCAATGGCTCACTTTTTAAAAGGTCGGATCTTTGATACTTACGAGGACGTAACAGTAGGATTTGAAGAGTTTTTTGCCTCAAAACCAAAGGAGTGCCATAAACATCAAATCCAATTACTGGCAGAAAGATTGGTGAAAGTAGTTGAAAACAATGAACTTTGAAGAGTAGTATTCAATAATGTTTAAAATGTGTAATCTGAAATAAAGCTATACTAATACACAAGGACTTTTGTAACAACCTAGTGTATGTCATGGAGCGATTGTAGAATTGATTATGAATGGTGGCACTTCATAATATGACCAACTTGTTCAAAATATTTTGGTCTGTCAATGTTGTAAGTATATATTCATTGATGTATAGAGATGTATTAAAGTACGTAGTCATAGATTATTTATAGTAAACCAATAAATAAAAGGAGTTCCATTAGTTTTATGAACATATATTTCAATAAATTTTAGTATCATTTACTAATTCTTTTTCAGGAACTATGGACTCGGTCAGATCAGGCCCATTCGGGCAGATCTTCCGCCCTGACAACTTCGTCTTCGGGCAGTCTGGCGCAGGAAACAATTGGGCCAAAGGTCATTACACAGAAGGTGCTGAGTTAGTCGACAGTGTCCTGGATGTCGTAAGAAAAGAAGCTGAGTCTTCGGATTGTCTGCAAGGGTAAGAAATAGGTCAAGAATAAAAAAAAATAATTTGAATACCCAATGATATAAAATATACTATTAATTTGTAATAAGTTATTTATATCAGCATAATAGGTAATAATTATAATAAACCTTTGCTGACCCGCTGGTACTCAAAATACCTTGTGCAACTCATCAAAATTCAAATTTATAAAATCGGTCTTAACAAGAAACTTCATAAGCATGTGCCCTTAAAAATTAAAAAAAAAATCTGTGAGCAGATTAAGAGCTCCGTCACTAAAATACAAAATAGTAAAAAAATATCTGATGCTAACACCCCAATGACTTCTTTGCACCTCTATTAAACTATAAATCGGCGGCTCAAAAAGAGACCCTGAATTTGGTTGCTAGTTTCCGAAGATAGCAGTATCTCAAAAACGACACTCGGCGTCGTGACATCCATCTATTGACACACACTCCCTTGTTTCTGAAGGTCTCATTCCGTTATTATATGTCGTTTTCTGTTTATGTCACTAGACAAAGCATTATAAATTGACGGTTTCAAGACTTTAAGCGGAAGAACTCGCTTAACTTATATGTTATTCTCCTGCTGCAGACTTGTTGATCTCACAAATGGGGAGGAAAACTAGTATTTACACTCAATTTTAACACTTAAAACAAGTAATAAAAATGTTGAATTAGAGTGAAAAAAAAATCGCGTTTGTATTTTGACTGGAATTTACCCACTGGAAATTACTGGAAATTTCAGGTAAACATTCAGACTGGAATTTACTTAATTATAATTAAATAAAAGCCATTCTTATATGGTATCGTTCTGTCTGGAAGAAAATCCTACATACCGAATATCAGCGGATTTGATCAAAGGGAACCACTTTATGATATAATCAATTCTATACAATCGCTCCACTATATATATATATATATATATATATATATATATATATATATATATATATATATATATATATATATATATATATATATATTGTTATGTATTGAGAATACTGGGATTGAAGGAAATAATTAGTATTAATAATAGTAATTAAATAAGGAATAAATTAAAGAGATGCCACATGGTTCAGCAATATCAATATTAACCAGTTTCTTTTTCGGACAAAGGAATATGGACAAAGTCGGGCGTCGTACCTGGGAAGGTGCAGTTCAAGACCGCCAATAGTCCGCTTAAGATAAGCGAAAGTAAGAGCACCATAAACCTAGAGATAGGCCAGGTCGACATGGTGTAATAAAATCTACCGTCCAAGGTTACAAGTCCTTTGAAAATATTCTTACAGCGACAGCCAATAAGATGTCCCAAAAGGAGAGTGGGGAACAAAATTCATCTGTTCAAGAAAAAGTAGGGAAAACGGTATAAGAGGCCGGGAGAAAGATAGTTAGAGGGGAGTTCGAGTAGGGAGAGTTGAAGTGGAGAGTTCTGGTAAAAAGGTTGAAGTGGAGAGTTCGAGTCAGAAGTTTGAAGTGGAGAGTTCTTGAGAGAAGCCAGAAGACAGAGGTTCGCAGAGAGAACAATGGAGCAGTCCATCGAGAGACGAAGTTCGAGCCAGAAAGAGAATCCTAGACCGTTGAGCACCGAAGTTAGAAGGCAACAATAAGATAAGTGCTTGTACTTTGATTCATTGTGTACATCAATGTATAATATTATGTGGCATCAGGATAATATTTTAAATAAGCAAGAGTTCTCCCAGTATTCTCAAATACATATGTTACAGTCTGTAGATTTTTACAATGAGAGTAGTTTAGATTAGAAATTATTAAGCCAATAGTGTAATTAATAACGTAACGTAAATAAAGTAAGATCTGAAACAAAATCTAACATTCTATTTACCCTGCATACCATCATCTAGTTAATTAAGTGAAATGGTGAAGACGACACCCTTGGAAAGGACTCCAATGGTATTTATAACATCCCAAGCTAATTAACTATAGCCAGGGGGGTCTGTGGTCTCTAGCCTTTTATGTTAAAATATAGTTTGATTGATCGGCTCCCTTCTGGAACCGATGCAAATAGAGATTAAATTAGATCAGTAAATTCAGTAAATGTGGTTTCTGGAACCCCCACCTGCCTTAGAAAAGCAGTTTGCCAGAAGCATAGCTATATATATATATATATATATATATATATATATATATATATATATATATATATATATATATTTATTTGTTTCACTGTCAATTCGGCTCGACATTTTCTTTTCGTTTCTGTCACCTTTAGTGGTACTTCCGCTCAACAATATTTCAGTAGTTTTAATAATTACTGGGGGATGAAGGACCCATCCTAATGACGGTTCTGATCACTGGGAAAAAATAAAGAACGTAATTCTTAAGAAAGATAAGAGCTTTACCGACGATTTGGTCAATTATATAAACTGCTAAATAGAAAATCTAAGCTTTTATTTGACAGCAAACTACTAATTTACGCATCCAATCCTTTCAGTCCAAAGTCTTTCGAACAATAGTCAATGCTCCGTATTATGCAACCAACAATACCCTACATCATGAGCTTAATCTCTCATTTGTTTTAGACCTTATTCCATCCAGATTCTCCACCCCAGAATCTTAATCAATATATACGGCTCAAATTATTCGTTGTGATTCCGTTAATATTTTGAAACATTTTAAACTCAAAATATTTAAAAAAAATTGTTACAACACCAATTACAACATTACATTACAACCCCGATTACAACACAAAGTTTCAATATTCACAGGCGGCAACTTCACTAACAACCCACCATTAAGCCTAAGTAGATATGCTATTACGTTTCTTAATAGACGGATAGGATTGTAAGATATAAAAGTAATTTCCGTAGTCGGGGTTTTTATTTTTTATTAAATTAAATGTTTTCCAATTAGGGATTGATAAATTATTTGCCACTTCTATAAATTTATTTTATTGAAAACTAGTTTCAAATGTTATAAGTTCTAAAAACACACAAACAATTCAAAATATAGTTTGGTGTTATTATACATATTAAATCAGATGTAATATAAATCAGTATTATAAAACATTTATGAATTATGAATTTAATTGAGACAAGAAATCAAATACATGTTGATACTCACCAAGGTTTAAATGGGTTATATCAAACAGAAACGTTTGTACTGGTTTCTTCTCGCATTGAACTAACAATGAACAAAAGGTAGGTGGGATGTTTATAGGTAACGGTTTAAGGGTTAGGGTTTTTCCAGTAATGCCGGTGAGTAATTGGTTTTCCTGTGATAGATGGGAATAAATTTAAGATTGGACTATTGGAGATATTTATTTGGTCATTTAAGCAAAAATCTGGATTGAATTTGAAGGATTTTATTATTTCAAATTCTTCATATATATTTAATTTGAGTTTAATAATATATTATAGAACTGAGGATGAATGTATAACATTAAAAACTAGTTTTCAATAAAACAAATTTATAGAAGTGGCAAATAATTTATCAATCCCTAATTAGATTGATCCTTCTATACCATCATGCGGATGTCAACTAATTGTTTTCTCTTAGCAATTTATTAATTGTTTTTATGTAATATTTTAATGAAAAATCGATAGATTTTATTATTGCCAAACCTTCTGATGACCAGGAAGATGATGTAGTTAAAATTGGGTAAGGATTGGTTCTGTAATTTTCGCGGTAAGTGTTTACAAACGAAAAACGGGCTGTCCTTTTATATAATAGTATGATTGTAAATTGTAAAGATATTTCAAAAAAATAAATATGTTAAATTGATTTATTAATCTTTAATTTAAAAAAAAAAAATTTTATTAATCGTGATTTTTATAAGAGATATTTAAAATTTTACGTCAACACTGAAGTTTTTTTTTTATTTAGATTTTAACCTCCTTTCCTATCCTATTAAGGAAAACAGGGCGGGGCTTATTCTGCACAGATTACCAGCCTATCCTAACCAGAGTGGGAAGGTCGAGATTCATTACGTGGGGTCGCCACAGAATAAATTTCGTCGAACTGACGTCGTTGCAGTTTCGATTGTGCTAAGGTGACGCCTTAACACTCTCGACCACCACGGCCTCAACACTGATGGTCATATTTATAGACAAAATATAACATAATTCTTTTAGGTTTCAGATGACCCATTCCCTAGGAGGAGGAACAGGCTCAGGAATGGGGACACTGATCATCTCGAAGATTCGAGAAGAGTACCCGGACAGAATCATGAACACGTTTTCGATCGTGCCGTCGCCGAAGGTGTCGGATACAGTGGTGGAACCTTACAACGCTACCCTATCGGTACATCAGCTGGTGGAGAACACTGACGAGACGTTCTGCATCGACAACGAGGCCCTGTATGACATCTGCTTCAGGACACTGAAGCTGACGACGCCGACCTACGGTGACTTGAACCACTTGGTCTCTGCAACAATGTCCGGAGTAACGACCTGTCTGAGGTTCCCTGGTCAGCTCAATTCGGACCTGAGGAAACTGGCTGTCAACATGGTGCCGTTTCCCAGGTTGCATTTCTTCATCACCGGATTCGCACCGCTCACTTCCAGGTAGTTGCAATTCTAATTGATCAATTAGCTAGATTAGATATTCAATTATATCAAATTCTAAAATGGATTACATATGAAATTAATTGTGATAACTGTTCGGCACACATTTATGATATGCTGATGATTTTTTTCTCATATTTATCAGCTTGTTCTAACAAATTATCATAGATTCTTATTTGCAGCATGTGGCTCTCTTGTAACTCTTATCAATCTGGATTTAGGTCGTAAGACAACTTGTGGTATTCATGACGTAATAGAGGAAACATGATGGACAGTTTCGAGCTACAATCCCTGTCCACTTTATTCTTGTTGGATTCATATCGTTAGATAGTGACTGAACAATTTCCTTATTTTTGAGCTGTAATATCAAGTGGCTCCAGCTAAGTGGAGAAATTTTGTTTTCAAATAGTTTCAAACTCTGTCTCAGTACCTTAAAGCAGAATAATATTGGCAATAGTTATAGGCTGGTTTATCCCACAATCTTGTTAAACATTTATGCGATTCAATAAGATTTTCATCATGAAATTAATACTTCAATATAATAATAGATTACGAACGTAAAATTATTATCATAATTTAAAATACAGAATTTGAATTAACAACTTAAGTATGTAAAATATCGGTCTAAAATACTACAATATATGGTAGATGTCTTGGAGTGAGGTATTGTCCCTAGTTGAGGATGTATTCTGATCTTAATTTTTCTGTTCTTTTGATGCCGAAATTGGCGAAACTCCAGCTGTTTAGTTGTTTACCGGTATTTTTTGAGATTTAAGTCATGGTGAGTGGAATCTTCTATTTATATCATAAATTATAATTAGGATATTATATTCTAACCTTCTATTTTTATTTCCTAACCTTCTATTTAAATTTCCTAACCTTCTATTTATATTCCGTTTTAGGTCCTTAATAATTATTTTAGGTACAACTAATAGACTAAAGGCGCGTTATTACTTGTTCATTCGAAGGTCACCCGAACGTTGCCGGACTAGTACACTCTAGCGTCATTTGTGCTAACTAATTTCTTTGTATTCAATAGTAACATTCGTATTCATTGGAATTATTAAAATTGTTCCTGCTTTAATTAGATTTTATTTAAAATTACTAGTGCTGTCGACTTCCGGTGATCTGGGCAAATTTTTGTAATAATTTAAAGGAGTGATATTTTAAATTACGGTAAGGACCCGACCTTAACTGAAAAGGAACTTTTGGGGTTTATTTATCTCTTGAGCGAGCGTAGCGAGCGGAGTCGACAGCTGTGATCTAATTAAAGCAGTAACAATTGAAGTCATGGTAAGGCCCCGACCTCAACTGAAAAGGATTCGTTGTTTTGTTTAGTTCTTGGGCGAACGTAATGAGCGGAAGTCGACAGCACTAGTTATTTTAAATAATACCTAATTAAAGCAGGAATCTTTTGCTATCTCTTGTTGGGATTTAACTTTTCTGTATTAATAAAACAAGATATTTTTCTCCTCAGGGGATCACAGCAGTACAGGGCACTAACGGTCCCAGAACTGGTACAACAAATGTTCGACGCCAAGAACATGATGGCAGCGTGCGACCCTCGACACGGCAGATACCTGACGGTAGCAGCCATCTTCAGAGGCAGGATGTCGATGAAGGAAGTGGACGAGCAAATGCTGAACGTCCAGAACAAAAACTCGTCCTTCTTCGTCGAATGGATTCCCAACAACTGCAAAACGGCCGTGTGCGATATCCCTCCCAGAGGCCTCAAGATGGCCTCGACCTTCATAGGCAATACCACATCCATCATGGAGCTGTTCAAACGAGTGTCGGAGCAGTTCACTTCCATGTTTAGGAGGAAAGCTTTCTTGCATTGGTACACCGGCGAGGGTATGGATGAGATGGAGTTCACAGAAGCCGAGTCGAACATGAACGATCTGGTGGCGGAGTACCAACAATACCAGGAGGCGACTTCGGACGAAGTGGGCGAGTTCGACGAAGAAGAGGCGGCCGAAGAAGTCTAAGTCTCCCCGCCATAGCTCTAGTATGCTTATTAGTGTAGTTTTATGGAAGAAATATATTGATGATACGGATGCTTAATTTTTCTTATTTAATGAATTGAAGATCAATAATGAAATTTCGGACGAAAAAATTAGGAGCGAAGATTAATAAATACTTTTGAAGCTGATGATCTTTATTTATTAACTCTGAAATATTAATTAAACATGCAAATTTAATTATCAACATTAAAAACCAACACTAAATTCCAAAATTTCACAACAGGAACGTTTTGCCACGTCAGCCACCTAGCTAGTTCATTTTTTTCCAACTTTTTAGCACAAGTGCCGGGCATACTCCAGGTAAGACATTTTTGGGCATCCTTGTGATCTACCAACAGGGAAATTGTAAACTACTGGTGAAAGCCATATGGTTCTATAGATGGAATAGTCAGTCTAGCTACCCTTCTTGTATATAGAAATGATAACATTATATTTCCGTTCTTTTGGTATTTTGAAAAAGCATATCTGACTAGTTTCCATGCCTCCATACTTCACAAACTCCAACTATATTATCCCGTCCTGGAGTTTTCCGTCTTCATCTTAGCATTAGCTTGTTCGATATCCTTCTTCTGTCACCTCATCAAACTCTATCTTATCCCAACATCCATCTTCATTGTTCACAGGATTCATGAAGTCATTACTGAATTATCTTTCATAAGGTTTTCTATAGACTTCCAGAATGCCCTTGTATTATTTATTTTCTTTTAGGAATCTTCTGGCTAGTATCCTCCACTGCTTCCCAAAAATTGTCCTTTTCACCATCAGAACAGTTATCAGTTGGGGCATGTTATATGGGATATATTTCTCTCCCATATACAGCCAGATCTACAGTAAAGATGCATTCATTTACAATTTCCTAGTTAGTAACTCATTTCCTTAGTTGTTTTTTTTATCAATAATACTAACACCTGCTTTCGCTCTTTTGCTTTTATCCACGCCACTCCAAATATGTATATGATCTCCGACATCTTCATTCCAAATTCCTTTTTTCTTTGTTTCTATCAAGATGATATCATCCACTTTACATTTTTCTAATTCATCCATTATTATATCTTTTTTACTGTTCATCCCCTGAACCTTCCAGCATCCAAAGTTTAAACTCCTTATCTGATTCCTTTGTCTTATCGGTTTTTTCAGGCCAATTTTCCGAGGCTGTTTATTAGGTTTTTAGATTTTTTTGTTTATTCCCAGCGTAAGGAACCCCAAATTGGGGAGTGGAATTTCCCTTAGTATATATAAAAGTATACATAAGAAAAATATCACTCATCTGAGACCTATCCGGCCCGGGTAATCCTAACGGCAAAGCCCTCGGAATCATCATGATACTCAAGCCTCCCCACCACATCAAGGTAGAGGTACTTTCAGGGAGGTATGAACTTCAAAAATGATTTTAAAAAGAATGGCTTAGGGATTTTTGGATGAAGCACATTGCGTGAAGAAAAAAAAGGAAATTCCTATCCAATAAGGAGCGACAGATGTAAGCGATAGTCAATGAGCGATGATCTCGCCTAAGTACTCTCCCTCCTTTGTCCCACCCCTGAGGAAAAACACTGGTGCCTCACCTGAGACCCATCCGTGTTAAAATCTGAGAATAACATAGTTTTGATAAAATACAAAAAAAAAACAACTTTTATTTTAAGTTATGAGTTGTCTATTTAGATCAAAGAGATATTTCAGTTAATTATACACACAATAAAAAACAATTAAGGTATTGAGAGAAATGCATTTTGGACAAAACGTTATTATTTCACAGGATGAAAAACAGTTGTTGGCTTAGAAACAATTAGTTGCATTTTATACTTCATAAGTGTTTAATTATCACATAAAAAGATTTCTATAAGTAAAGAACATAATTTCAGCAATAACGTTCCACATTTCTCTATTGTCTATGGATTAATTCAGAGATATAAATACAGGCATGCTAAAAAATATTTTACAGCTATTAAGAAAAAATGGAAGGCTAGGTCCAATAAAAAATATTATCCAATTTAGAAAATCTGTCCATTTGTCATAAAATATTTTCTCAATAAATTATGATATTGCAGACCAATACAAAAAGATGAGAAAATATTGCTTATAACAAAATATCAGAAAAATTTTTAATTTAAAAAAAAATAATGAATAATATATGACATTTAAAAAACTGCAAGATACTGGATTTTATATGTGATAGTTGCGTTTGCATCAACCTTAAAAATTTAAAACAAAAGCATGTAAATAACTGATTATACTTCCTGTAAAACCTAATATTTTATTTTTTAAAGCAACAAAACTATAATAACTGTTTACAAAAATGTCTATGGTTCAATCCAAAACATTTAATTTTTTTAAAAATTCTTAGTATCTATTTCACGGTGTACTGAAAAACCTTATGAAATATAAAGTATTAAATAAATATTCATTAATTTTACTATAATAATTTTATTTGTTTTTTAATTATACCTTTTGTGTTATTTTATTATCAATATGAAGTTAAATTTGTAATAAATGGATAGAATATATAGTGAATTCATACTTGATAAATCTAAGTTGGTTTAAGAAGAAAATTGAAATTTATATTATTAATAAAAAATTTGTATAGAATCTTTATTTTAAAAAATTATTTTAATGTGTAACTAGGGATTGATAAATTATTTGCCACTTCTATAAATTTGTTTTATTGAAAACTAGTTTCGAATGTTATTGAAAAAATTCAAAAATAAGCAATTTAAAATATACTATATTTTGAATTGCTTATTTTTGAATTTTTTGTGTGTTTTTAGAACTGAGGATGAATGTATAACATTCGAAACTAGTTTTCAATAAAAAAATTTATAGAAGTGGCAAATAATTTATCAATCCCTAATTAGATTGATCCTTCTATACCATCATGCGGATGTCAACTGATTAATGTGTAACATTTCAGCACAATATAGGTGTTAGTTATGTATACCTCAGAAAGTAATAGTGTTTTAAGATTTGGAGAAAAAAAAATGCTGTCACCAAAATGAAAGATGGTCTAAATGTGTCCAAAACGAGAATAAGAACATTTAGAAAAATCAGAGCATTTAAAATATTAATAAGTACTTCCTTGAATAGTATGTTAAGAATAAATGATTTGGTCTAAGATGACAGCAAAATAGTTTGATAATGGCAATTAATTTTGTAAAAAAAAAAAAAAGAAGGCAAAAATGTTAGACAATAAAATAATGTTTTAAGATAAAGATTTTGTAAAAAAAATTTAATTAATAAAATAAATGCGGGATTAAGTGGTTCTTTGATTTCCTAATATATATTGTTTAATATTATAAATTAAAAAAGAAATCCACTATATTAGTGTATTTACTTTACACATTTTTAATAATAACCATTTTATTTGTTGTATTAATCAAAATAAAATTTAATTCAAGGATAAATATCTGTGGAGAAAAATATATAATATGTATAATACAAAAATTTAAAAAAAATGTGTTTTAACTTTAATATATAATATAAAATGATATTAATAAAATGATAATATTTGATATAAAATGAAAAACCATAAGATGTTGATCACGAACATAAATAACATATAAAAAGAAAATTCTGTATTCAGAAAAGAATATGATTTATTTAAAATTTAAAATTTATAGATTAATAAAATTATAAATGTCTAAGTAGTGCTATTTTCTTCCTCTTTAAAATTGAATTCTTTTAAAGTGGATTGTTAACTTTTATTTATTTTTTTTTTTTAACATTATCAAAACCGTATCTAAAGTATACCTCTTATAACAATAAATTTGTTATCAATAATTATTGAAGAAGATAACAAAATAATGGTGACTATGAGTGCTATTTTGATAAAATATTGGACAAAGGGTAGTGGGAAGGAACTAATCTCAGTGTTTCAGATTGTCACTGTTACAAATAATCATTGTTTACTATTCGGTCTCTGTCCTCATCTACTGAGTAACACAAAGATATGGAAAGATACTTGATAATTTTTGGGGCTTTGCTCATCACAACTTTTTCATTCGAACAGTAAATAATTTTAAACATAAATTATCTAAATAATTATTCAAAAAACTAATTAAATGTATAAAATATGAAAGCTTTGATACATTAGACGAGAGTGAAATATAAAAAACTACAATCAATCAAATAAAATTCTGTTTTATTCTGTTTTAAATTATTTGCTATATATCGCAGGTCTGAAGGAAAAGTGGTACAGCATGCGAAAGAAGATGTAATTTTATTGGGCGATAGAAGATTTCAAATAGCGGATAATCTGACATTACAAGGTAAGTAGGCAATATAATTTTTAATTATTTCTATTGAATCTAAAGTAATATCTATTAGGAATTTGAATACGGAAATGTTTTGCATGAAAAAATTGTTTTATCAAGCAATACTATATTATATATATATATTAACTAGCTTAATTTCATTTTTATTTTCAAATAAAGAAACTTTGAGAGATAACTAAGAATTAATTCTTCATTTTAAAAGAATTTAATGATAATTTTTAAGCATTAAAATGAGAAGGCATTTAAAGGGAGAAGTTGGTCGGGGGGTGCGGTCAAAGAATTAGACTACCACAAGCGAACTTATATATTTTGAGAAGGCATTTAGTTAATCTGTTTTGACATTTTTAAGCAGCTGTCTAAAATATTAGGCAAAATTATACATTTAGGCTCAGAATTAGTGTATTTATTTTACACATGTTTAATAATAACCGTTTTATTTGGTGTTTTAAACAAAATAAAGTCTAATTCAAGGATAAATATCTGTGGAGAAAAATATAATATGTATAATATAAAAATTTAAAAAAAAAAAAAAATGTGTTATATCTTTAAAGGTTGTTTTAAACATATAAAACTTATTTAATAACCTTTACTCAACCCAATATTGAAATATATTAGTAAGTATTTAATTTTAATGCAGAACCTGTTGAAAATAATGGCTACTTTTATATATATATTTCTTCTTACTTTTCTACTGCTACAAGATAAAAAAAATTTTTGTTATTGTGGTTAAATTTGGATGTGCATTTTTCAATTGATCTATACATTTCAGAGCACCCATGGTCCAAAAAACGTATTTTTATCTCTTGAATGGGTAAACCAATTTTGTTTTTTTCTTGTAGACCTTCGATACCTGTGCAACAAATCAAGCATCCTGTAGTACAATAGCCGAAAAACATGTTTTTCTATAGACTATAGTGCCAAAATGACTAAAGATTCTGCCGAATCTTACCTAAAGTCTTCTCTCTGAAGCCCCTTGAATTTATAATACATCTCTGGAAAAAAAAAAAAAAAAAACAGGAAAAATTTGTGACAAAAAGTAAATTTTATTTAAGTTTAACTCAAAAAGAATATATTTTATGATCATTTGTAAGGTATATTCAATTATCTACAAAAAAAAAAATCATCTAAATTGGACAAATATTAGCAAAGATATTTGGATAATTAAAGTATTCTGCTCATATTTCCACGGAAACTGTTCACTATTTTTTAAGATTTTCGAATAAGTTGAAAACTATGCATCTCCCGGAACGATGATGAAAGATAATTAAATTTTCTACAAATCTAAACTAAAACAAAAAAAATACTAAAAAACATAAACCATGTGATGATTAAGATTTAGATTCTTAGTCAGACCAATATTAACGAAGTTACACCGAACAATTATTGTATATAGGACCCAAAGCAGCAAGGAAAGTCGTCTGGACACTGGTGTTTCCACACCAGTTATATATTTTTTTAATGTACCTATTGGTTTTCACAAACTAGGAAAAGTGGTCATTTCCCATTTTTACTTCATCATAAAAAATATTTGTTATTTGACATTATCTTTATACTCCATCCACCTCCATCATCCTGAAAATGTTATTATCAATTGATATGTTCACATTTTATTATAATTTAATTTACTATGAGCTCCTGTAGCAATAGAATTAAACGTCTATGCTAATTAAAATTAAAATGAAAAGTATATTGTTTCTTTAAGGGAACAATTTCACTCAGAAAAATCCTTAGAAATCAGAACTAGAGCAAACTAAAAACTTTAAAAAAATCTGAAAGAATTTAATAAGTATTGACCAATTAAACACTACTTTAAAACATTACACTGAAATAAGATGAATAAAATTTTGATTAAATGAAAAATAAATTTCATTATTTTTATCCAGAATAAAAATAAACAGATATTTATCCATATAAGTTTCGAATAATATTCATTTTGAATAATGAGTAATGAGATTGACAAATAAAAATTATTCTTTATAGATTATTAAATCGATTTTTATATTATATTTTATATTAATTATTATAATTTAATAATAATAATTTAATAATAATATAATTATTATTATAATTATTATAATATTAATTATTATATTTTTATATTAATATCCAAGTCTGTGATCAACTATACATAGTTCCTTCACTAATTTTGGTTTTCTAGACAAGACTAACTTAACTTCATAAGAAATTAGCTTTAGAAGTAATCTTAAGACCTATAAAGTTATAGGTTAAATAATTATTTAAACTTTTGATGATCCATTTGTTAAAATTTAGAACAATCATGCTTTAATTAATTATCTAGGATTGAAGATTTTTTTTTTCATGTAAAGGTTTTACACAGCAATGCGGAACGCAAGCTGATATTTGGCGATGCTGTGTTGGATTTGAAAGCGGAATCAATATAACAGGTAAAGTAAAAACAATTTTATTTCATCTTATTTTAACCTTGGAGTAGGCGCATGATTTCTAGTTACACATAAGGAGCTGGGGTGCATGTGTACTCTACAAAATAAAAATCATTTTTAACTTTCTTTTCTCATAATTATGGCAAATTATTTGTTTGCCAGCTATAGAAGAATACATGGAAAGTGAAACAATCCATTAAAATTTATTTAAAATATTTTTATCAATTTAAAATTTACATTAAAGCAGTTGACAGTTGATATTTGATATATCTTTTAATTCCTTTTCTTCATGCATTTTCAGCCACTTAAGCCAAACATTAACATCAGTAATGTAAGTGTTATCAGTAAATGTAAATTATGTGTATGACAATTAAATCTAGTTTGAAATAAAAGAAATAAAACCATTAATTATTAACTGACTAATTACTGTATTAAATTTAATAAGGAACATTTTAAAACTGATGTGAAAAATCATAGTGTTTTGAATGATAAAGTAATTTATGTTTTTATATGAATATTATTCAATAATATGAAATTATATGAATTATTCAAATTGTTATACAAAATTGCTTTTTGATGAAAAAGGAGAAGTATTTCTAAAATATTCTTAAAAATAATGAGTGTGCAAGCCTGTAAAAAAAGACAAATCACAGAAAAAATTGGGACATAGTCAGACACTTCAAATATACCCCAACTTAAGAGTTTGCTGAGGAAAATGCAATTTGTTGGCCACAGATGGTAGTGGGGCAGAAAGTGGCAATATCTGGTCCTATATGAGATTATAGGAGGCAGCTACTAAGAATTTCAGATCCCCAATGCAAAGACACTGTGGCTGTGTTAAAGACGGCTGGGTTATACCTGTAACCCATGGAGCTACTTAAGGTTTAAGAGAAGGTGGAAGGAAAAAATATGAAAACAAACTTTATACTTTTATATGAAAGTAGAATTTTTTCTGATTAGAATTATATATAATATGTATACTTTATATGAGTATTTCATTATATATATATATATATATATATATATATATATATATATATATATATATATATATATATATAAGTGTCTCTCCACTAACATTTTCTAAATAATTTACAAGTACAGTATAATAGTAAGATGCTATCATGAATACTATTAAATCAATTTACAAAAGCCTTTCTGATCCAAATTTACTTTTTCCAAATGTCTAACCTGTAAGTTGTAAGCATGATTTTTTTTTTAGAAAGTTCATATTTTTGGCAAACAGGAATATTTCCTCAGAAAATCCTTGAAATGTTTACAATCATATAACTATTCTAACCCATATGCTGAGTATTTTTAATATTTAAATAATAATATTTACATACTTAAAAAAAAAATGTTAAATATTTTAAACTTTAAACATGACTTTGCAGACATATTTTTTATTTCAGATCATTTAGATATAAGTACTTTAAAAAAAAAAAAAAAAAAAAACAGGATGTATACCAAGAGTCAATATTATTCCAAATAAATTTGAAAGTGTTCGATCAAATGAATTTCCAGAATGTTAACGCAGTGTTAACATGAACGAGTAGTAGTACAGGGATTCCGCCTCCCCTTAATCAATTATGGAAAATCAATAATTCAATAATATCTAATTAGGAAGAAGAGGAATTAATGGTACATGGTTAGCAATTGAACATTAGTTAGTATTTCAAATTCAAGTAATTAACATATTCTACTTCTTCTTTTTTTTTAATAGCTTGCATTTCCATTGAATACCTTGAAGATGAGTATGGTTTGGAACTGAACGTCACAATTAATAACTTGTATCTTTATCATGAAAAAGTTTCAGGTTAGTAATGCCATGTCTTATTATTTTGTTTTTATTATTTTAGTAAAGCTAATAAACCTTTCACATACTTGTTTAATATGAATTTTTCATGATTTTATTGCATACTTTATTATTGGGTAAATCATTTCATTGCTCATATGTTTTATATTTTAATATTACAGCAAGAAATCCACCTCCAATCTGCTATCATTTGCCATACTTGGAGAAGATAGCTGATGCTTGCTTCAGAATCTATGATTTGGAAATTAAAGATAAACTCCTTACAGGCTGTGTTGACCTTGAAGGACATATAGAATACTTAAAAGTTTTCAAATTTCGTTTAGGATGTTTTACTATGCCAACATTCTTCTTAAAAAATAAAGTAAGAAACCCTAATTCACAGTAGAAACTTATAAAATTAAAGGCCATATGTTCACAAAAATTTAAAACACTAGAATAAGCAATTATTTATTTTTAAAATAAAAATAACAATATAAACTTATGAAAACATTGAAAAACTAATTAATTCTTCACAAATTTGTTTAATATGAACTTTTCATGATTTTATTACATACTTTATTATTGGGCAAATCATTTCTTTACAGTTTTTTCAATTATATCATTTGATGACATACTTGATTATTCCAGAAACAATTTGAAATTAAGGAATGAAAGTATTGATTAATGGGTTCAAGTGGGAATAGATTATCGGAAAAAGGATTGAAATTTATTTCAGCCAAAGTCGGCAGTATATAAAGATACAGGATTAAGACTCTTGGTGTTGACATGATTTTGTGAGAATACCTTGTGAGAAAACAATGCATTGGTCGATTTAAGAATGAAGTATACTGCTTGAAAGCTATAAGTCTACTGAAGCCATCCGTCACTACCTGGAATTGAAAAAAAATCCCCACCAGGTACGGTCGGAAAAAACTGAATGGGAGATCAAGGAGCATGGGCCTCACCATTTGGAATTTATCGGTCAAAATATTCTTCCAAATAGAGAACCATCCAGTTGATAAAATCTGCCAAAGATGATTTAAAAAAGATAAACAAATAATAATAATTCACATCAAATATCAACTAGCCAGACAGCACTAAAGGTTAATAACTTCTATATACTACGTTGGGACTTGTCTGGGTATGTCTTAATGTCGACAAACAATTGAAAACATGTAGTTAGCTTATCCTAATGTTGCCAGAACATGATGGGATCAAAGACAATGAAATGATCAGAAATAATGTGAGTCCGCCAAAGCTATTCTACAAAACTCAAATACAGTATAGCCCCGATTATAAGAAATTACTAGACCAGGTCTATTCTGGATAAGAGATGCTCTGATAAGCTCATAAAAAATTCTTGATAATAATGACATTTATTAAAGTAATATGAAAAAAATTCTTTGTTTGTTAGAGTTAACTGCTCACTTCTTTTTACCAGACGTATTGTCACTTTTCACTTCATGTAAAACCATCAAAAATCACACTTTTTTGAATTCCAATTAAATAAAAAATAAAAAAGCGGGAAAAAACTAAGGAGCTGCCACTTCTAGAAGCATGAATTGAATTCTTAATTCAAACAACAAGCAAAACAAAATGAAGGAATTAAACAAAATAATGTTCAATCCCTATTTTCAGAAGAGCAGTAATTAGCCAATTAAGGCTTGTTTTTCCATCGAATACGCTATTAATAATTTCACTTAATTTTTATGAAATATGATTTATGTAAATGTTTTAAAAAATAAAATTGGATGCGAGATACAATCCTATTGATATATATATATATATATATATATATATATATATATATATATATATATATATATATATATTTTGAATTCCAATTAAATAAAAAATAAAAAAGCGGGAAAAAACTAAGGAGCTGCCACTTCTAGAAGCATGAATTGAATTCTTAATTCAAACAACAAGCAAAACAAAATGAAGGAATTAAACAAAATAATGTTCAATCCCTATTTTCAGAAGAGCAGTAATTAGCCAATTAAGGCTTGTTTTTCCATCGAATACGCTATTAATAATTTCACTTAATTTTTATGAAATATGATTTATGTAAATGTTTTAAAAAATAAAATTGGATGCGAGATACAATCCAATTGATATATATATATATATATATATATATATATATATATATATATATATATATATATATATATATATATATATATATATATATATATATATATATATCAGACTTGTCCAAAAAAAATGTGAAAAGTTCTATTTGCCAAAAAAAAAAGTAATTGGAATTTGTTTTCTAGTAACATACTTTTAGAATTACACCTCATGCCTATTGAAACTGTTGTTCTAGTGGTTAATATTAGTTCTTGTATTTAGTTGCTTGGTTTCATTAATTATTTTAAATTTTCTTTTTATTTGTAATGTTTAAATTTAATCATTTTTATATATCAGTAAAATGATTATGACTGATATCTTATATCAATTAATTATATTATTTAATTTATTTTTTCTATTTCTTTTTTTCAGAATTTGTATCATGTCAACTTAATGAAGAATATTATAGTATGAAAATGTCCGAGATGTGCAACTAATAAGAACAACTCTTGAACAGACTTGATATTTTATAAATACACATTTATTTATTTTTTTCCTTTTGAAATTGTTTATTAATATCCACATATAAAATAGAATAAAATTATTAAAACCTTTTTACTTTTATGATAGGTACATATAATAAATTAATTGTTAAATGATTGTTTTTTTTATGGCAAAAATGTATAAAGTGATAATGTAAATATTTGATTTATTATAAATTATAGTTATAGAGAATAAAAGGTTTCCTCTTTTAACGAGATATATCCTCCAGAATTTCTTTACTAAAAAATCATAAACCATGAATCCAAAAGAAACCTTATGAAATAAAAATCATAATTAATCAATTTAAATGCTGATATGTAATTGACAACATAAATTTTATTTCTAATAGGAGTAATTAACCAAAACAATGGTCCAAAATTACAAAATCTTTTTTAAATTGCAAAATTTAAAATAAGGTTTTCGAGAATTTTATTTTTCCTCTTTTTACATAGAAAAATATCAATTTATGATACATATTAAATAGCTAACTGATATGTGGCTTATGCATTTAATTTTATTTGATAAACTTTTGACTAAAGTTGAGTTTTCAAGCATACAATAATGGTACATCTTATATTTTCTTTCATTAATTGATAAGAGGACATAATTAGTAGTATTTTTTGTAATTATATTATAGAGCAGCCAAAAAACTGAAAAAATATCTGATGCGGACAACACATGACTTCCTTGAACGCCTATTAAACTATAAATCGGTGGCACAAAAAGTCATCCTGAGTTTGGTTACTAGTTTCCGAAGATTACAGTATCTCAAAAACGACATTCGGTGTCATGACATCTATCTATTGACATACAAACACTCACAACCTCTTATTTCTGGAGGTCTCATTCCATTATTATATGTAATTTTTTTTCAATAGGTGATAAGTTCCCAAGAGATTTCTTCGTGTTCCGTGACAACATTAAAACTGTCAATGTCACTAGATAAAGCATTAGAATTGACAGTTTCGACATTTTAAGCGGAAGAACCCAATTAACTTATATCTTATTCTCCTGTTGCAGACTTGTTCATCTCACAAATGGGGAGGAAAACAAGTATTTTAAACTCAATTTTAACACATAAAACAAGTAATAAAAATGTTTAATTAGATTGAAAAAAAAATCGCGTTTGTAACCTTTATTACCGAACCATATGATCTCTGTATTTAATTTTAATATAATTTTTGATGTAAGCTTATTATGACCTTCAAGTAAAGTACCATTTTCGGCTCACCAATTTTAACTAAAATATAGTAAATACATTCATATCGATACAAAAGTCCTATTTACCAAATTTGAGAAGTTTTGCATTATATTTTAATATAATTTTTTATGAAAATCAATAATGACCTTTAAGTAAAGTACCACTTCCGGAAATCATGTAGTGACCAAAAAAGGAAGTTCACAACTAGATTTTACAGTAATCCTAAATACAAAGTTTTAACTTTCTATGGCTAACCGTTTCTGAGTTATGCGAGATATGCATGTACTTACAGACACCACGACAAAACTAGTCAAAGTGGATTCAGGGATGATCAAAATGGATATTCCATTGAAATCTGAAAACTGAAAATTTTTGTGATTACAATATTCTTCCTTCACTGAATACTCTTCAAGTAAAAATATATTTAATTAAGTCTAATACATTTAATGTCACGGACAAATCTGAAATCTGAGAGGTGATTACCTCGTGCATTTAAAGCACTTAAAGTACCTAGAAGAGAAGAGTTAAAGGGAAAATTAAGAATACCATGATAATAAATAATATGTAAATGAGATCAGCTGATGAATTAATTGAAAAACATTGGCTCAGGTGTAGAAGAAATCTGGTCCAGGATAGCAACATTAGATCAGGTGACAAGCGGGATCCTCACATTGCGATGCGGTATAGGGGAAAGATTAAGAGGAAGAAGAAATTTGAAAAGTAAAAATAAAAAAATAATGTAGGTTTAATTTGCCAAATCGTACCTATCATAGAATAAATGTACAACTCAAAATTTTAAATTGTTAGAAAATCATATTAAAATTTTTTTTTCTATGCTTTTGAATACCTTCTCATTAAAACAAACTGAGCATTCATAATACACCTTGGTAGGGTATTAAGAATATTCAGTGTGTTTTAAAAAGTAGGTATTAAAAAAAGTGAGAAAAAAAACTTTAAATATGATTTTCTAACAATAAGAAAATCATAATTTTAAGAATAAAGGCACAAATCTTCTTCTTTTTCTTCCTCCTTGTACCTTTCAGCTTGGAGGAGCCTAATCCCATTTCATCCATTCCTCTCTAACTTGTGTGAGTTGTCTCATTTGAACAGGATTCTTCCCCTTATTTTCTCCCAGCTTGCGGATATATTCATTCAATCCTGGGTCTTCCCTCAAGGTTCGTGAGCCAGTAGGTCTGGCCTCCGTTATCTTCCGTGGGTCTCGGTCCTGACTCATCCTGCATATGTGTCCGAACCATCTCAGTTGTCGCTTGTGCAAGACATCCATGCAGTGATCTCTAGTTCTTCTCTAATTCTTTTATTCCTTACACAGTCTCTTCTAGTTTTACCTGCTATTCTGTGTAGGTATTTCATTTCTACCGCAGTGATTCGGCTGATATTCTTATCTCTAGCAACCCAACTCTCACTTCCATACATCAGGGTAGGAAGAAATATCGCTTTAAAAATATGGAATTTGACTTGCTTGCTTACTTCACGTTTACCTACAATGGTGTTACAAATCTGGTAATAGACCTCATTTGCTTTCATTATTCTGCTTGAAATTTCCTGGTCTATCTTTCCTGTCTTACTAATATCTGTTCCTAAATAGATATAATCGTTAGCATTTTCTAATATTTCTCCTCCACAATAAAATCTCTCATTTTTTGCCTCTTTCCTGGAAACAATGAATACTTTGCTCTTGGAAGTATTTATCTTCATGCCTTTCCGCAAAAGCTCCTCCTGCCATTCATTTATCGCTTGTTGCAGTTTCTCTTTTGTATCAGCAAGTAGCACAATGCCATCAGCGAATAGGTAGCATTTTGTGAGAATTGTCCTGAGATTCCACTTCCCTGTCATTGTCCAGGGTGTCCTTCTTTTACAAATCTTGTGGAACTCATCCATCAGAATTACGAAGAGGATAAAGAATAAAGGCACAAATCAAAATTTGAAATTGTTAGAAAATCATAATTAAAGTGTTTTGTTTTTTTCTACTCTTTTCAATACCTCCTTTTTAAAACATACTGACCATTCGTAATTTCCAACGAATGGTTATAACGAATCGTCAGTTTCTTTTCATGAGAAGGTATTCAAGTCTAAGTTTGAGTTTTATCTTTATTCTACAATAGGTGCGAAATGCTAATAAATAAAATTATACAAGGAATGTTACCAATCCAGGTAGATAGGTAAAAAATCAATAGCCTTTGAGCAAATTGTCTTTTCTTTTGTTTTATGTACACTTAATGAAACCGTTTAGTAGAGTAACAGTGGTTCAAGTCATATTTGGGAGCAGTTTATAACACATTAATTAACCAATAATTTATTAATATATGTATATTAACTTTTATGCTGCAATTGTTGAATGTAAGTCTAAACACTCTCATTTTATAAGTTTAATTTCATATTGCGTTAGAGACAAAACATTCACTGCCCCAAAACAGTTAAAACTTTACTCAAAATCACTTTCATTTTAACTGGTTCATATACAGAATCATGAGTGAGTACAGGAAGAGATCAGGAGGGGGGCCAAGAGGGTGACTGCCCAGGGCCCCATGCCATACTAAAATTACATCAATGACTCAGACATTACAGACAATTTTATAGCTCATATTGAAGATTATCCATGAGGCCCCACGCCATATACAAAAATGAAATAATAGAATTATAAAATACAGACAAATCCAGTTTACATGGTATAGCCTAACACTTATCTGTCTGATTGTTGGGTTCCATGGTATACAAATGAGTTATAAAAAGATAAATTTT
Source organism: Rhaphigaster nebulosa (assembly GCA_948150685.1). Lineage (NCBI taxonomy): Eukaryota > Metazoa > Arthropoda > Insecta > Hemiptera > Pentatomidae > Rhaphigaster > Rhaphigaster nebulosa. The sequence goes on along the minus strand of OX411306.1, from coordinate 238,221,916 downwards.
TTATTTAAATTTAAGATTGCCTGTGACTGAATAATGTTTTATTATAACTAAAACAACAGCTGCCATATTAAATGAAATGAGTTAAAACTGCCAAACCTCCAAACCTCTTGGCAGTCATCATCCGACAGGATTTGTTAGGACCCTAACAAAGGGACGCCCTGTAATATAGTATCGTCCAGGGCTTTGCAAGGTCTTATCCGCTACTGAGTGAGTAGGTACAGATGGCTACGATTTGGAGTATTATATTATCCCTAATAAATTAGAGGATACTTTACTGAATAGTGTTTTATTATAACTAAAACCACAGCTTCTATAGATTTCAATTTTTAAGCAAATTACAAAAATGCAGATATGGTTGCGTTTGAAAAAAAATCCCATAAGATTAGAAGCTATAACAATGGTTTCCATCAGTCGACTAACCAAAATGATCAACCTATTGAGAAGTTAAGAAGCTTTAGAAATGATTTTGAAAAATTGTCACAGAAAAATGAATCATTGCTCTAACACTCTCGATATGGACATGACTTTTCAGAATACAGGCACATATATTTCAAAAAGTAACAATGAAATCCAAAAATTAATAAGAAAAGAACACCTCGGTCGATTTAAGAACAAAGTACAATGCTTGAAAGCTGAAGTCTACTGAAGCCATTTGTAGCTATCTCGAATAGAAAAACAATCTCCATCAGGGATGATGGGATAAAACCGAATGGGATTCCAAGGAGCTTGGGCCTCAGCTATGTACCATCCAGTCATAGGGAAAAACAGAGGGGTCTCACCTGAGGCCCTTCTGCATCGATTGTGTTAACTTATACATGAGGCAATTAGAATCAAAACTCGCTTAATTCAATTTGAGTTTTAATTTTTTGCAAATTTTAATATTGTACTTGATAAGTTTCCAAAAATTAAACAAAATACCAAAATCAAGGCTCAAATAGCCACATTCAAACATACAAAATTGATTAGGGGGTACTGTACTTCTAAAATGTTCAATTTTCATATTGTCTTGATTTTCTGGAAATAAAATCCAATCGGACGCAGCGGGTTTTAGACTCCAAAGGCCTCACAATTTTAATTGGTACTTAAATAATTTGTTCTATTTTATAGTACATTACACGAAAATAAATAAATACAATTGAAGAGCTAAATGGAAGAACACGCTACAAAAACCATAGTCTGAAAAAAAAATAATTTAAAATATTTTTATTCCAGTTTTAGACTGAATCACTCAATTTTCCACTTTAAGAATTCACCAGAATTCCAAAATTATACCAGATAGGTTTAAAATCCCTATTTTTCATAAAATATCAGGTAACATGTTCTTTCACTAAGCTCTTTGAGGATGTGTGCTCCAAAAGATACTGAGCGCCGATCTTTTTGAATCAATATTAAAGATTCAAATGAGCTTTTGAGGAACGTTTTAATACTGCGAATTTCAAATTTTTTAAAAAATATTAGCTATGGTTTGAATTAGTATCAATCACATTTTCATGGCAAAAATTTTACAAAATTATTATTTTGGATGTAATTCTTGTAGTACTGACCTCTACAATTGTAAAAAAAAAAAAAACATTATTGTGAACTATTACTTCAGTAACTCTTAACATGACTTTAGATGACACAATTGTGGTGTCAGGTGGTTAATTCTAACACTTAAAATCATAATAGGCTAATTACTTTCCACTTTTATATGCCTGGTAATATGTTTTTTTCAGATTTAGCCAATTAATTATTAAGCTCTTGAATATACTATTTCTCAATAATAAAGTAAAAGTTATATTTGAAAGCATTAAATACTAGTAAGTGGATCATTATTAACATAGAAATCTAGATCAGGTCAATTTTAGTAACAGCAAAAGTAAAACGCCATATAAATCATAGCGGTTAAATATACCTCATACTGAAAAAAATCTACTTTCAAAATTATAATAATGTTACGGTGTTATTATAATTATTATCTACACTGACTCCTAGAGGGCATTTACAACTGCGTTCCCTTCCTTTCTTCTTGCTGCAATCACTTTTGCCTCTTGCCAAGTCTTACCGGTCCGGCCCAGGTCCTTTTGTACCGATTTGCGCCACCTCTCTCTTGGTCTTCCTCCTCTTCTTATTCCCAGAGGATTCCATTGAAGAGCTTCTTTCTCGATGACATTATCTGGTTTTCTTCTTTCTTATTTCCAGAGGTATAGGAAGCTGCTCAGTCGTATTCCCCAGCTCCTCATTCGAGATCCTCTCTGGCCATCAGATCCACAGGATTCTTCGCAAGCAGCGGTTGATGAACGTCTGAAGGGGGTCGGGTAATGGTTTCGGTCACTATCCATGTTTCATATCCATAGAGTTGAACTGACTTTACATTGGTGTTGAATAGCCTTATTTTTGTTTTCTTGGACAGTTTCTTGTTCTTCCATATTGAATACAGCTGAACAAATGTCCCATTCGCTTTTTTGATTCAGCTTTTGACATCTTCCAACGAGCCCTCTTCTTTAGTGACCACACTTCCCAAGTAGACCAATGATTCCACCTGATCTACGGTGTTATAATGATATTTAAAAAAATAAAGTAATGCTAAAAAATATTAAAATTATATGAAAATGGTTTTTATTTAAAAAGGGCTACTGAGCTCTGTGAATAAAACAGGCATTATCCATAACCATTAATAATATAAAGTTTAAATATTCCTTGCTAATGTTTCTTTAATTTGTATCGTATTTATTTTTAATGAAATATACTCTCCAGGATATAGGCATAGGCAGACTGGACACTTGCCTGGAGCGGCAATTTTTGGGAAGCAGCAAAATTTGAGTGAAATTATATTTCTAGATTTAAACAAATTTAAAAGTCTAAATATCTGGTGTGCCAACTCACACGAATTTCCATGCTGCCTTGAGTACAAAGCCCAATATAAAACTAGTTTGCTTTATCTTCACTATTTTTTTTTTTAAGTTTAACAAACAATAAGTTGTTTAAACAATTTAGAATAGAATAGAAAAAGAATTTTATTCTGAGACAAAGACCCTTGAAAATAACAAACATGAACAAAATAATAATGATTATTTCTGGCCATGAAGTACATTATATAATACATTTTAAAAAACATAAGTATATACATCAAAAGAAAAAAGTACATATACATAAAAAAAAAAAGAAAATAAATTCAGTTCAACAAAAGAAATAAAATAACCTTCACATGGCCAATATTGAAGAATGTTAAATTCTCTGGAAGTTTTTTATGCAATATCTTTTGAAATTCGGAACTGATACTGAGATAGGTACTGTAAACATCTGCAAAATGTCAAGAAAACGAAAAAAGTATACAGTTATTCAGTGGTTTCGCCTTAATAACTATTTGTCAGTGCAATTTTTATGGAAAATGCTTTATAACCAATCATGTAGAAGATAAAATTTCCTACAAGATTCATACAAAATATTCGTGATTACTCTCACCAGAAGCCAAGAAATATTGAAATAACAATTTTAGAGAAAGTGGACTTTTTTCAGATTTTTCTCAGTAACTCGCTTTCAATTTCATTTTACGTAAAACTTTGTCATTACCAGTTTTAAAGAACGTGAAAATTGCATTGACAAATAGTTATGCAGGCGAAAACACTGAAAATCTACTTTTTGCGTTTTCTTTTCGCAGATGTTTACGATCCCGTATGTCAGTAGCTCTTCCGGATTTTAATAAACATTGCATACAAAACTTGCAGAAAATTTAGCGTTCTTTAAATTTAATCATTTCAAGTTGTACCAAAAATGTATTAGAAACGAGTTTCTGAAGAAAATCTGAAAAAAGTGATGAAAATGACGAATTCGTTGACTTATAAAATTTGATTGCAATTGAGTCGGAATATCGAAACGCAATATATCGATATATCGATATTTTACAACGATATATCGATGACACCGATAAGTTAAACTATATTACAGTAAAATATCGATAATTCATATCTCGCTAATTCGTATATTCCGATAATTTGTATGGATTTTCTGGTTTCTTGAAAATCTCCCTTTATTTCGTATATAAACATTGCAATTCAGTTCCCTCGATAATTCGTATTTATTTTTCTCTTCCAAGTAATGTAAACGTCTTATAATTCGAATTTCCAAATAAAAGATCTGGTTAACTCTTAATCTTATCAAGATGAGAAGCGAATGAGTGGGAGAGTAATCGTTCCTATGAATTTCGCTCGGTTTACCCTTATTTTTTTTCTACCCATTTCTCTTTAATAAAATTTGTAAAAAAATGTAACCATATTGTTAGCCGCCAACATCGATTGATCTGAGAAATTAAGTTCGCTCATAATTGACAAATCCGCGAAAGCAAGGTGTTTTAGAAACATTAGCCAATCGTGCAAACACAAAACTATGTACCACAAGCGAAATTTTCAACGAATGGGTGCAGATATGGAATAAAAAACAGCGAACATTTTCAACCGTTTATTGATAATTGTACGGCCCACAACAGTACCACATCACTCAGCGATGTTTATCTCCTGTTTTTGCCTCCCAGCACAACCTCTAAGCTACAGTCTCTAAACTCGGCCATAATTAAACGATTTAAGACATTTAACGCAAGGAAGTAGTGATGCAACTCTTAGAAAGCATCGAGGAAGGGAATCACCTATCTCAAAATTAAGAAACTCCCATAACTTTTCGAGATTTTACCTATTTTTAAAACAGTTTAGCAGTAGCTAATATCGTAACTGAGGAGGAAATTTTGTCTCCGTATAAAAAAGATATGAAGAAGAAATTGATATGCCGACGATTAGTTCTAAAATGGCGAAATAATACATCTACAACGTGTGCCATTTCTTACCAAAATCGGATGTTTGTATAAAAGTATTTTCTGCTCTGAACCTGCTTAACGAAGCCATCCATAAGACCTGTCTTCAAGGATTGCACCATAAGAAAATAATCGATTTTTTTTTTAAAATGAGATATTTTAAGGTTTTGTTGATCTAACTATATCATTTGTATGTCCATTCATATTAATACAATTGTGTATTAATTTTGTTATTTCCTATTTTTTACTACCGATTATTGGAAATCTCTATAATTCATATTTAACTTTCGAACCCTTGGCCATACGAATTATCGATATTCAACTGTATTTTATTTTAAGTAACAATTTCCTTTATTTGGTAAAATTTCAGAATCGTAACCCCAACATGGCGGAGGTCTAGTTTTTTAAGATGAATCAAATCCTAAAAATCTAGACGTCCGCCATGTTGGGGGTCACGATTTTGGTACTGGTACTGGTATTGGTGCGGGGAACTAATCCGGCATGTGGTCCTTTTTGCCAACCCCTGACGGCTTCTTTTACGTCACCGCCGCGTACTAACCAGAATGGAAGTGCCAAGATTCATTTCGCGGGATCGCCACGAAATAAATATTAACCGACCCAGGTGGGAATCGAACCCACAACGTTCCGAACCGGGCACTTTGGGACCCTCGCCCCAACGTACTCGGCCGTCACGTCCTCACGATTTTGGTAAGTATAACAATAAAAAATATTTAATTACAAAGAATAATTAGTAGTTAAGATTTCTATACAAATAATGTTAATTAATCCTATGTAAAGACAAATTATAATTATGTAAATACTGATAGTATATGTATGTAAGAGTATGTAAATACTCATGTATGTAACAAATGAATCACATGCTTTTAGATGAATGTTTTTAGAACGCACAATATAGTCGGAAGCGTTATAAGATCACTACTATATATTATTACGGTAGTATAGATCCCTTTTCCGGCTCTCAGGAGTGATGGATTTTGACGGGTGAGGTATCAAAAGAAATAGAATTTCACGGAGAAGTGACGAATCCTGATTTTGTTTCTTAAAATCTTACAGGGGCTTAAATAAAAGTGATGAAAAAACTGGAAGGTTTCACAAATTTGACGACTGAGAGTCAACGGATCGAGACGGGATAAGTTGGATTTTACAGATTTTTACGCGGGCATCAAAACCATGTATGATCCTTCGGATCATACTGGTCCAGCGTTTTAAAGCTTAAAAACCTACCGTTTTCGAGATAATGCACGATATAGGTCCGCACGGGTCTCATGCCATCTTCCGTACGTGCCGTTGTCATGGCAACTTTATACCTTTTAAAGCCAGTTGAGACTGTTAACAAAAACGTATTAATAATTGTGAAAACGTTTTGTAAATAAAATATTGTTTTTATGTTTCCATGAATGATAGAATACTACAAACAGAAAGTGGTAGAGTAGAGTCTTATTGCTTAAATGTTAAACTGAGGGGGTATTTTCCAGTAGGGCAAGTTAATTCCTTAGTAAGTATTAACTATTACTTGAACATAGTCATTATAAACTATTATAAAGCTTCGCCAAATGTGTGTGTTAAATAAACTTTCTTGATAATATTATATTGTTTATCGCTTATACTTCGATTTCATTAAGGATTCATTAAGATATCTAATGCGAGAATTCTCGCTCGGGTATACTAGTAAATACAATTTTTAGAAGTTTGAAAGTTTTATCATTGAAAAACTTCAAGACTATTATATATGAAATATGGCTAAAAGTCTTCAAAATAAAAATATGTTATAACATGTTCTTTTTTTAAGTATAATTCTTTTCCATCTTTTTTTACAATGATTAATAGCTAATAAAAATACTGTTTTATAAATAATAATAATTATATTATTCCTTACCCTTCTTCACAGTTTACCATTATACTCATTTGATGCACTTTTCTTTGCCTTTTCATCCATTTCCTTTCGATATATCGATATTTTTCTAACGATTATCGATGGATATCGATATTTTACTTTCGATGTTCCAACCCTAGATTGCAACCGATCAAGACTGGCTATCGTTCATAATTCCAGACTATGGCGAGAGTACTTTCAGTCTAAAAATTTTCTTGAAATCAGACACGCTTTTTGAGTTCATCTCTCGGCCTATAAGAGTGATATGCAATTGAAAAGGAGAGAGAGATCTGTGTGCATGACTTAATCCAGCCCTGTATACGTCCTTCAAAATTAAGTAATTAGGTTCATTTCGTTGTATATTTGAAACTGAATTTTTCATACTTTATTACTCTAACTATACAAATATTATAGTATATGGGAATTATAAGAAAAGCCACAGAGTTCTGGGAAAATGTAATCAGGGGGCATATGTTGAACATAATAATATGCTATAACGATTGTTGCTTGACTTTGTTGAGTATACAATAAATTATTGTTGGGTATAAGAGTTGATTTTGTTTAATGCTTCAGTTATAAAAATAATTTTGCTTTATTTTATGGTTCCTATTTGGCGCCTTGAGCCGGAACCTCAATAATAAATGACCGTGTGGGGAAACCTAAACCTCACATATTATTTATATGTGAAAATAAAATAATTCATATAAATTATACTATGGGATCTAGTTATACTATGATATCGAGATAACACGTGCCGATGATGGATAACTGTGGGGCTTCTTCGAAAACGATAGTCACGCGTCTTAGTTAATCAGTTATTTTTAAATTAGACGACTTGGTACTTCTGGATGGCTTCCGAATCCTCCAATAATAAATGGTCTAAAGAATTAGTAGCTCACCGATCTTCCTCTGTAGTCAATCCAGGACCTGAAAAGTCTGCACTGATTTATCGTCTTGTTCCTCACGGCTAGTCCACTTGACATTTAATTTTAGAGGAAGAGAAGATAATATGGTCGTAATTTGATGGTAACTTAAATTAAATTCAGTATTGTAATTTAATTTGTTTATTATTATGTACATTACAAGTTGGATACTTCTAAAACACCTTTTAGTATAATAATATCGATTATTATAATTTAATCGATTAATTGAGGGATTTAATAATTATACAGAAACGGAAAGAAATTGTTGGGTATAAGAATTGACTTTTCAAGATATTTCATTGATAATTATGGTCATGATTCTTTTTTACTTCCTTTCACGAAGTAAAGGAAGTATTGTAATCGCGAAAATTTTCGGTTTTCAGGTTTCAACGGAAATATCCATTTTGACCATCCCTCAATCCATTTTGACTAGTTTCGTCGTGGCGTCTGTACGTACGTTCGTTCGTATTTGGCATAACTCAAAAACGGTTAGCCGTGGAAAGTTGAAATTTTGTATTTAGGATTTTTGTAAAATCTAGTTTTGAACCTCCCTTTTTGGTAACTGCTTAATCACCGGAAGTGGTACTTTACTTGAAGGTCATAATTGATTTCCATCAAACATTATATTAAAATAAATTGCAAAACATCTCAAATTTGGTATTTATTACATATATATTGATTTAAATATCATACTAGATTTTGGTCTAAATTGGAAAACCGGAAGTGGTACTTTACTTGAAGGTCATATTAGTCTTTCATCAAAAATTATATTAAAATATAATGTAAAACATCTCAAATTTGGTAAATAGGACTTTTATATTGATGTGAATGTATTTACTATATTTTGGTTACAATTGGTGAGTCGAAAACGGTTCTTTACTTGAAGGTCATAATAAGCTTACATCAAAAATTATATTTAAATTAAATTACTAAATAAATTAAAATACGGTAATAAAGGTTACAATCGCAATTTGTTTTCCAATCCAATTAAACATTTTTATTACTTGTTTTAAGGGTTAAAATTTAGTGTAAAATACCGGTTTTCCTCCCTATTTGTGTGTGTGTGTCAACAGATGGATGTCGCGACGCCGAGTGTTGTTTTTGAGATACTGTAATCTTCGGAAACTAGTAACCAAATTGAGGATCACTTTTTGAGCCACCGATTTATAGTTTAATAGGCGGACAAGGAAGTCATGTGTTGTCCACATCAAATATTTTTTTCAGGAGTTTAGCTGCTCTATAATATAGTTACAAAAAATACTATCAATTATGCCCTCTTATCAATTAATGAAAGAAAATAAATGACTTTATGGTTAGATAGGTTGTATTACTTTCCCTTGCCTACATATGAAATATTTAGTGAGAGGAAGTATTGCGATCGTAAACATTTTCGAATTCGAGTTTTCAACGGAAATACGAGTTTTAAGGTCCTCTGAGCCCAAATAACCGAGTCTCGCAAAATGGTCGGTGTGTCTGTGAGTCTGTGTGTATGTGAACATCCCAGCTCAAAAACAAAAAGTTGTACGATACTGAAATTACGTATTTAAGATAGGTACATGCATATAATGTTACAGAAACGTTTTCGTCAAAATCGACTGACCGGAAGTGCCACTTTATATAAACGATTTTACACTTTTTTACAATTTTCTCGAAAACGGCTCTAATGATTTTGATGAAACTTGCCTAAATTATTCTATAAAAAGGCATTTAACTTTTCATATTTATAGTTCATCACCGATGAAATGCAGGAAAAAAGGTTATGATGAAAAGAATATTTTATTTGCATATAACTTAAAAAGTAAATTATATATAAAATTTTATGAAAATTAATTAAATTATCTAAAAAACAAAAAAAAGAAAATCGAAATCGGACCAATATTAGCAAAGATACAGCGCATCGAACCAAAAGGAAGTGGCAATTACATCATGGATTTTACAATTTTCTTGTAAACGGCATATGATTATGCTGAAACTTTTCTGTCTTCTCCTTAAAACCCTCTAACTTTTCATGTATGTAGTATATCAACGAGAAAATGCGGGGAGAATAAGTTATAGCGAAAAGAAAATTTTATTTGAACATATTTCAAAAAGTAAGTACTTTATGGTAAATCATGTATTACATCATATAAAAGGTGATTAAATTCTCTAAAATACAAAAGGGAATGGTCGAAATCGAACCGGAATTAGCAAAAATACAACGTATCTTATGAGGACTACAAGACCCCAGATGAATAATCGAGCGCATCCGAAGGGAGACGGATGCGACCGAACCTCCTCCTATCGATTCGCCCATCTGTTTGTTGTCAACAATACGTTCTGTAATAATGTAATGTAAGAATACAAAAGCAGAAATTAACTTAATAATTTCTACTTTTATATTATTTAATAGAAACAAAATGTTCCCATAGTAACTAAACCGAAACTTTTAAAATATATTTTCAATTGGACAAAATATATAGGTACAGAACAGAATTGTCGTACTAAAATTGTTGAAGAAGTGAATGTTGCAGAGTTTATTTCAAGTATTGTTTATGTGAACTCTTTAAAATTATATTAAACAGATAATTATTATACGACGATAAGGGAAAATTCTGTGATGCGCGCACCTCATCAGATTTTTTTATATAAAAATCAAAACTGGTATCTCTTTTGGTTCTCTTGTTGTTATAATTTAAATTGTAAATATAGATTTTCTGGTTACATTTACCCCACTTCACCCTACATAGCTTTATTACACCGATTTTGAAATGTCAAAATAAAATAATTAATACTCACGTACATAATAATAAATAACAAATTAACATTATTCTATGCAGTAAGGAAATATAGTAATTTTCATGTATTTCGTGAAGCCTCGATTTAAAGATCAGAACAAATACCATTAAATGCACTCGAATCGATATTTACAATTTAAATGTACATTTTCATATTCCAACACGAGATTAGATAAAAAGGAAAATGGCAACTATGTAGTATGCATTTTCAATTATTATTTTTTGTAGGATTGAAAGGCATTTCTTGCTAATATTTCAATTTTTTTTTCTACTTTTATTTTTGAGTAAATATGTTCTTTTTTCTTTATTATTTTCAATAATTAACCTTTGCGATCGAGCAAGAAATAAAATTCTTAACCCTCTCCCCATATCAAAATTTGAAGTTTTACGTTTTACGATACTTAAATCGAAAAATTTAATAAAAAAAATTCGTTCCTCCGCTGCCCGCGGCTTTCCTCTGCGACTACCCCGATGATCCTCCGAACTCTATATTACCATCTGCCATTCGTTTAAAAATTGCGGTTAATTAATGGTTTCATACACCTTTATCTCGACCATTTATATAGCTATAGGAAAAATATTAAGTATTTTGCAATCATTACACATAAGCTTAAAAAAAAAAATTAATATTTGTTTTACTTTCCTTAACCACTTAATAAAATTGTAATTGGGTTAAATTTTCTATGTGCAGTTTTCAACGGATCTATGCGTTTCAAAATCCCTGGAAGCCAAAAAATGAATTTTCGGCCATTAATCTCTGTGTGTAATAAAACTTCTCGCAACATCTATCTATTAGGAAGTAATAAACGTTGCGCAAGGATTTGCAGAATTTTAGTAATATCTACAGTTTTATTCAAGCGCGGTACAAAAGTTGTAGTTGGTTTTTAATCGAACATAGAGGAAAATCATTGTCTGCCTGATAGTTAAAAAAATAACCTCTAAATTAAGTCTCTGCGCTATGGTTAAAGTCCGATATTCGACTGTTTGTCAAGTCATAAGGATCTGCCTCACTGAATACGGTTTCGAAACCTGTCTGATTGACTTTTATCGAGTTGCCTGCAGTTGGAGTACACGTGGGCGTTAAATCAAAAAAACCAAATCAATATTTTTTTTACTTTGCAACTGTTTCCTTCTTTAACGGATACCATCTAGAATAAAATAACAAATATTCTATGCCGTCTGCAGGACCGGATTAAGCCATGTAGAGGTCTCTAGGCAATAAAAATCTCGGGACCCCTTGCATCTCGCAACAAATTCGAAAAGTAACACAATTTACGGTCGCAATGTCTGAACAAAATAAAAAATTAACGCATAAGAGTGTAATCCGAAAATTTATTGTCTGTGATTTAACGTATCGAGCAAGGTAGGGAATCCCGCATTTTAATACGAAACTAACTGAAAGTAAACAGTGCTACCAATCTAAATGACGAAATTTCAAATTAAATTGAAATATTGCTGATTAATGATGATGGAAATAGCTTCAGGACAGTTGTTCGAGTTTGTTTGTGTAATTTGAGTTTTATTTTAGAGAGAAAATAAGTTTATTTTGTGAAATTGTTTGTACATAAAAAATAAGCCTGATATGTTTGTAAAGTCTGCTTTACAAACATATCAGGCTTATTTTTAAATCTGTTTAAACTACTTCAAGTTAGCTATTTCTCTCTCGGGCTTCGGGTCCCCAAACAGAAACGGGCCCCGATGGCAGATGCCTGCATTGCCCTACATGGATAACACAGGCCAACGATGAAAAAACTTTTGTACTGAAAATACCTTATACCTATAGTTTTTAGGGTGCTGAATCCAAATATGATATTAAAAAAGCTGTATCACCCATAATTTAAGAATTGTGATTATAAAGAAAACTATGAAAACCTAGAAACAGTGTTAAATCGAATAATTAGGGATTGATAAATTATTTGCCACTTCTATAAATTTACACAAAACATTAAAAAATAAATAATTCAAAATATAGTTGGTATTATTATACATATTAAATTATATAAATCAGTATATAATTTAATATGTATAATAATACCAACTATATTTTGAATAGCTTATTTTTGAATTTTTTTTTGTGTTTTTAGAACTGAGGATGAATGTATAACATTCGAAACTAGTTTTCAATAAAACAAATTTATAGAAGTGGCAAATAATTTATCAATCCCTAATTAGATTGATCCTTCTATACCATCATGCGGATGTCAACTGATTAAATCGAACAGGCTATTCTGCTCATGGTTGGATGGTATGTGGTGATTTAAAAATAACATGCATGCTCCTTGGTCAGCAAGTTGGTTTTACCAAATTTCCATGCAAAGTTCAACAAGCTACACAAGAAAATGGAAGACAGGACACAAGACAAAGCTACACAAGAAGCTTCAAAGGAAAAAACCGCTGCAAATTATTACACAATGGTTTATTATTTCCACTTATTTATTCCACTTGTTTATTATTCCACAAAAATATCTATTCTGTCAAAGTAAAAAATATGAAGCAGTAGGGACCAAAGGAAAAGAAATTTGAAGCTTGTCACAAGGTGTTCGCCGTGAGAGTGCCGAACTGTGTTAATTAAAAAAACTGCGTCAATGCAAGTAGGCTGTGATGTAAAATGATGCAGAGGAAATATTTGATGTGCACTTCACTAGGAAAAAGTAAAAACGAAGTTCATTAAGCTATATCTCAGCTAATAATGGTCCGATTTAGGTGATTTCTAGTTCGTATTGTAGAGATTTTCGTTAGCTTTCGTTTAAATACAATAAAAGCACCAAACAAAATTTTTGCGGACGGAATTTATTGTTATTCGATACTTGATGACCGAGTTATGGGCTTATTAGATATTTAATCGGTAATTATACAGATTTTTTGTTTTTCAATTTTTTTTTTTTTTTTTTTCATGTCTCGTTATGCTGATTCCAAAACACCTTACATTTTCCCTCTATCTTTATAAATGACCGAGTTATGGACTTATGAGATCTCTAATCGGCCGCCATTTTGAAACAAACAGACGGATTATAATGTCGAGTTCCGAGGATCATCCCGGGGTGACCTGTGACTTTGGTACCGAATCTCAAGAAAATCGGTCCAGTAGTCTCGGAGAAAAGTACGGCTTAAGGCGGACGGCGGACGGACGGATTTTTTTTTTTATTCGATATTTGAATTCTACGTATCTTGAAACGTAAAACCTCAAATTTTGAGGGAGGGTTACAAACAAATTTTTTTTGGTCGATTCCAAAGGTCTATTATTGAAAATAATAAACCAAGAGAAAGAAAGTATAGACCAATTCCAGTTGACAAGTGAAACCTGTATTAGCACATTATATCACTGTTTTAAGTAGCCACTGTAAATACAAACCTTGCTTATGATGTAACATAGTGTTTCATTGATTCCCCCGTATACCGTATAGGGGTTTAGATAGGGGTTTATACTATATAATACAAAGCATATTGCTGGAAAACTATGGGTGATACAAAAAAACTAAGGCCAGATTTAAATTCAGCACATAAAAATCTATAAAGATCAACTATTAAAGTTAAAAAAGTTTTCAAAAAAAATGTTTTTTGTTGGCCTGTGTAATCTGGTACTGGCTGTAAGATGTGCCCGTTTCCACTACCAAGTGAGGTGCTATTTATATATATGCTCCCGGAATCCTTCTGTCTGTTTGGGGGAGTGGAAATATTCTTCTCAATGCTAAATCTAGCCGTTAGCGAAGTAGTGGGGACAGTCTATCTTTGCTTCTTCGTGTGTACCTCATGAAATTAGGAGGTGTTAATAAATGTCCTTGTGTAAAGTAAATTATTGTGTAACGAACGTCAAGATTGATATATTATTAATATATTTAAAACTATAAATTAATATGCCAATTTGGAAAATATATTTATACTAGTATACCCGAGCGAGAACTCTCGCAATAGATATCTTCTAATCCCTAATTTCAAGTATAAGCGATATTAGAGAATCATATTTATTCGTATAAACAATATAATATTATTAAGAAAGTTTATTTAACACACATATTTGGTGAAGCTACAAAGTTTGTAATGGCTATGTTGAAGTTACAGTTCATACTTAATAAGTAATTAGCTTACCCAACTGGAAAATATCTCTTCAATTTAGCCATTAGGCAATTAGATTCAGCTATAACATTTTCAATGTGTAGTATTCATACATAGCAGTACCCTTTAGGGTTGGACATGGGAAACAATATATAATTTCCCACTCATTAAAAGTGTTTGTAAACAGACTCAAATTGATATAAAGTTGCCATGACAACGGCACGTACGCAAGATGGCACGTGGCCCGTGCGGATCTATATCGTGCGTTATCTCAAAAACGGTAGGTTTTTGAGCTTTAAAACGCTGGACCAATACGCTCCGTGGGAGCGTATATGATCTTGATACCCGCGTCAAAATCTTTAAAACCCAACTTATCCCGTCTCGATCCGCTATCAGTCGTCAAAGTTTTGAAACCTCCCAGTTTTTTTTATCACATTTATTTAAGTCCTTGTAAGATTTTAAGGAACAAAATCAGGATTCGTCACTTCTCCGTGAAATTCTATTTCTTTTGATACCTCACACGTCAAAATCCATCACTCCTGAGAGCCGGAAAAGGGATCTATACTACCGTAATAATATATGGTAGTGATTAACAGGTTTGGGGGTCAGGTCTCATAGTACACGAAAGAGTGTCTTATCTGAAATACTCGCCGCTGCGTCCTCTTCGTTTCGCCACCTCCGTCCAATACAATAAGCAGCCGCCTGTCTGCAGCGAATGCCGTCTCCTCGGACTATAGTGGAAGCTACGTTGTGTCCTCTGTACGTCTGTTTCTCGTGAGAGGAGGAAGGCCTCTTGAAGTGATAAGCGCTGGTGGGGTTGGGCTTAATCCCTGCCTATAGATCGAAGGAGTATCTAGCTGTCACGTTTTCGACATTGTGCGGCCACCGTCGCTATGGGGGTTGATAAATATAAGACCTGTGGCTCCCAAAATATATATATAAAAAAAAAAAGAGCGAGAAAATCGGAGGCCGTAAATCCGATAATTACTCTTTATAGATTTCTATTCTATATTATTTCATCAAAGTTGACTTAAAATTTACATTTGTTTTCCTTTAGTAGTAACGAGGGCTTACACGAATAACCTTCATAATAATCAAGTGAAAAATATTTCACTTTTACTAGTTGAAAAGCCTTCGGTATTTATGGTATTTACTATTCAGGTTTTCAATGTAAAGCAGACAGTTTACAAAAAATTATAAGGCGTTAAATGGAGGGAGTTTTTGTTGGCCGTATATCTATATTTAAAGGAAGAAGTTGGTCGGGGGAATTCGGTTAAAGAGTTACACTTTTATAAGTAAACTTATATATTTTGTGCCGACGAAAGCAGTTCTCTCTTTACCACATAGGATTTTGACCTATTTTTGTTTTTTGGGCTTACATTACTTTATATTTTACTCCTTCATCTCATAATTATTTTAATTACAACAATTGTCACCTTTTGCATAACTTGTCATATCACAACTATCTCTGTATGCTTTACACATTACCAAACCTTCATACTATTTGTCTTTTTCATTAATAGGTTAGGGATATTTTCTATGATATCTTCCAATTCTTCATAGAATTTATCTTTTTCAACTGCGCAGGCATCATTCGTTGGTGCATATAGTCCCAATATATAATATATATACTACATACTATAATAATAATAATAATATATACTATATAATAATATAATATATATAATATATTATTATATATTACTATATAATATTGTAGTATATATAATAATATATTGTTATGTATTGAGGATACTGGGATTGAAGGAAATAATAATATTCATAATAGTAATTTACTAAGGAATAAATTAAAGAGATGCCACCCGGTTCAGTAATATCAACATTAACCAGTTTCTTTTTCGGACAAAGGAATCTGTAGGAGGTCGGCCGTTGTACCTGGAGGGTGCTGTTCAAGACCGCCAATAGGCCGCTTAAGATAAGCGAAAGTAAGAGCAGCATAAACCTAGAGATAGGCCAGATCGACATGGTGCAATAAAATCTGCCGCCCAAGGTTACAAGTCCTTTGAAAATATTCTTACGCCGACAGCCAATAGGATGTCCCAAAAGGAGAGTGGGGAACAAAATTCATCTGTTCAAGAAGAAGTAGGGGAAACGGTATAAGAGGCCGGGAGAAAGATAGTTCGGGAGAGTTCGGGTCAAGAGTTGAAGTGGAGAGTTCTCGGAAGAAGGAGGTTCGAGCTAGAGGCAGAAGACGGAGGTTCGCAGAGAGTACAGCTGAGTAGCACATAGAGACAGGAGAGACCTAGACCATAGAGCAACGAAAAGATCCTTTGATTCATTGTGTACATCAATGTATAATATTATGTGGCATTTGGATTATATTGTAAATAAGCAAGTTCTCCCAGTATTTTCAAATACATATGTTACAGTCTGTAGATTTTTACGAGAGTAATTTAGATTAGAAATTAATAAGCCAATAGTGTTATTAATAACGTAACGTAAATAAAGTAAGATCTGTAACAAAATCTAACATTCTATTTACCCTGCATGCCATCATCTAGTTAATTAAGTGAAATGGAGAACTCGACACCCTTGGAAAGGTTATCCAATGGTATTTATAATATCCCAAGTTAGTGACCATAGCAGGGGGGTTCTGCGGTCTCTAGCCTTTTATGTTAAAATATAGTTAGATTAATCGGCTCCCTTCTGAAACCGATGAAAATAGAGATTAAATTAGATCATTAAATTAAGTAAATGTGGTTTCTGGAACCCCCACCTGCCTTAGAAAAGCAGTTTGCCAGAAACATAGCAATATACTATAATATATACTACCTCTTTTCCAAATAACTGCATATCCACTTTAATTATTCTTTCGTTAATACATTCAAAGTCCTTTAAGTTATTTTTCAAACTCTTCTTAATGAGGACTGAAACTCCAGCTCCTGTCCTTACATGTTTCTCCACTCCACTGACGAAATGTATATACTCCCCGTATCTCTCACTGTATTTACCTTTAAGCTTTGTCTCGGTCAGAATCCAATGTCAAAATTTTGCTTCTTCACTTCCTCCTCTAATTCCCTTTTCTTCGTAATTAAACCTTGTATGTTCCATGTTCCTATTCGTAACGTCCGTTTCCTGCGTTTTAGTCGTAACCATTTAGATCCATCCGGTCTAAAAGATAGAAAATATCCCTAACCACAAAGTATTATTCCGCACAGGGGACCTAAACGCTAGAGTTGGTAAAGGAATGCCAAGTGATATAGTGGAAAAACATGGTGAAGATGTAATGAATAATAATGGAATTGGACTGCGAAGCTTATGTCTAAGTGCTAATTTGAGAATCATGAACGGATTCTTTGAGCACAAAGACATTCATAAATATACATGGCACCAATCGACACGAAATCTAAGTAGTATTATAGGTTACATCATTGTGAGAATAAACTCAGCCATCACTGTAAATGATGTTAGAGCCATGAGAGGTCCAGAATGTGGCAAAAATCACTTATAACATTTAAAGCTTTTCAAACAACTAAAGGCAAACCAGCACCTGCCAAATCACAAACCAAATCAAATCGGGTAGAATATAAACTAGACAGTTGAGGAGGAGGATGACAAATACGAAGATATGAAAAGGTGTATCCATCTAGCAGCTTCAGAAGCTCTTGGCAGAAAGTCGGAGGGAAAAAAGAATGACAAATATTGGTGGGATATGGAATGTGAAAACGCTGTGGAAAAGAAGAAAGACATATGAAATGGCTCTCAAACAAAAACGATCAAACCCTTAAAGAATATAAAAATGCGAACAGACAAGTTAAATAGATGAGAAAACAGACAATCAGTAGATTTTGGGAAACAAACTGCGAACTAATCGATAGATGTCTGATGGGCCAAAAAAACAGTTTAGCATGGAAAAGATTAAAGGCAATAAAAAACCCCAAAACGAAGAGGATTGGACCTGATATCATGAAGGAAGATGTCTGGGTTCAGTATTTTTCAAGCCTCCTTAAGGAAGAGAGACTGGCGTATATCACTCAACCAACAAGTAGGATAATATAAAATGAGAGACTTGAATGCTTTCTACCAATATCAGTTGAAGAAATAACTCTCACTCTCAAAGGAATGAAGAACAACAAATCTACTGGTCCGGGTGATATCCAAATTGAGCTAATAAAAAATGGACCGGAAGAACTTACCCAATCTCTTTCAAGATACATGAATTATTGCATAAGCATAGGTAAAGTACCGGAAGAGTGGAAAGTTGGACATATTACTCCGATCTTTAAGAAAGGCAGTAAAAAAGTATGTTCTAATTATCGTGGAATAACAGTGACCAATCCAAGTAGGGAGCGGAGTAGCTCAGTGGTAAGGCAGGACCGGTTGTGGCAGATAATTATTTGTTCTGTTATCAGCCGTGGATCGACCCTGTGGGATCGGGAGACCCTTCTGGGGACCACCCAGCCTCTATAAAATGGGTACCCTTAATTGGGGGGAAAACCTGGCGGTCGAGCGTGATCTCGGCCAAATCACCTCGTTGCACAACCGTTGGCCTAGAGACAGTACGGTCCTTAACAAGTACTGAACCCAAGACCCTTCATGGGTTGTAGTGGTACATGTTATTATTATTATTATTAACAGTGACCAACAGTATGAGTAGGTTATATGGCAGAATAATTAAGCGGAGACTGGTAGAAGAATGTGCGCACATAATTCCCGAAGAAGAAGCTTGATTCAGAACAGGACGATCCTGCAGTGACCACATCTTTGTAGTCAGGCAACTTCTGGAGAAGGCAATGGCACACAATGAAGGGGTACACCTAATATTTGTGGACTTATAAAAAGCGAATGATACTGTGCCATTAAAGAAGTTGTGGGAAACACTAGACGATTTCAATATAACAACAATAAAAAGCCTTTATGACGGTGCAAAAGCCTGTGTTAAAATCGGAGCCTCTGTTAGTAATAGTTTCCCCATAACCAAAGGTCTGAAACAGGGATGTTCATTGTCTCCGCTTCTCTTTAACGTTCATGTGGAACGGGCCCTAAGAGAATGGAAGAAGAAGTGTAGGGGTATGGGCTTGAAGATAGGGAATGATTGCCTATTTAATCTTCAGTTTGCTGACGATCAGGTGCTCATCGCTGCAGAAGCAGAGGATGCAGAGTATATGATGAGAAAAATTCTCCAGGAATACTCATTATGGGGACTGGGAGTTAGCAAAGAAAAAACAGTATATATGACCTTTAATAGCCAAGGTGAATACCTACATTTGGATTCATGGATCATGAATCCTGAAAAGCATTTTAAATATCTAGGAAGCTGGGTAAATGCTTTAGTGACCACAGACATGGACATTGAAAGGAGCATAAGCAACGGAAAGATCGTTATTAGAATCTTAAATTCGGTACTATGGAGTAAAAAAGTGTCCTTAAAAACAAAAAAAATTATGTATAAATCATTCCAAGAAAGTGTTACTCTCTACGCAGCGGAAGCATGGACAATTAAAGAGAGCCAATCACAAAGACTTATAGCCCTAGAAATGGATTACTGGAGGCGATCATGTGGTATCTCACAGCTTCAAAAAGTGAAATAAGACGGGAAGTTCAACAAATGGAGAACAACCTCCATACCATTGAAACAATGAGGCTGAAATGGTATGGACATGTGATGAGTATGGAAGAGGGGCGATGGCCTAAAAGAATTTTGGAGTGGAGACCAGAGAGAAAACGGAAGAGGGGTCGCCCGAGGAGAAGCTGGTTGGAGGGCGTCAAGGAAGGAATAGTGAACAGGGGAATGCGTGAAGGAGACTGCCAAGACAGAGAAAGATGGAAAAAACTTATATTCGGTGATGACATATGACCGAAGTTGTAAAAGTCGTTAAATAAAAAAAAAATAATAGGTTTCATATATTTTACTATTCCCTGTGTAAATAAAGCATTATTTTCATTTCAATTCATTTTTACATTGTTTATCTTACTTGTAATTTCTGTTTTTATCATTTTATCATTTATCATTTATCGTTAACAACTGGTACTATCTCTGTCTTTTTTCATTGTTGTTATTTTGTTTTTCTTTTTTGCCCTGAAGATGGCCTAAAACTTAGGCCGAAACGTCAGCACAAATTATATAAGTTTACTTATAAAAGTGTAACTCTTTATAAGTGCTAATTAAAAGTGCTAATTTTGTAATTAAGGAAATAAAGAGTAATTTATTTGTAAGTATATTGATAAAGTGAAAATAAATAACTTATACTTGAATTGAAAATTAAATTAACTTTTGCATGCTAAAATTATCTTTTGTAAAAAATCCCTGAACCCGAGCAGCTGGCTTGTGCACAAGAAGTGAGCGCACAAGAGACAATCATAGCAGTTCCTCGATAGTGGCAACGGGACTTCACCACTCCGGTTAAGTCAGTGCAAAATAGGCGGTTTCCTAACAACTTGATGGCATTGAAAGAGCTAATTGTATACTACGTCATTTTTATTTGTGAAATAATGGGTATATTAACTTATTTTTAATAAGAAGAGTGAGTCAATGTCCAATTTAGTCGCCAGGGGAGCCAACTTTACGTCCAGCACACTGGTCATACATTATAAATTTGTTTCTGTATTTTTTCTTATTTTATTTGTTTATTTATGTTTTTTATTTGTTTCTAAGCTATTTTGATGAATCATTTGTTTTTTAGGTGATAAACTATTTTATTTTTATGTTTTTTATATTCTAGAGTCTGTTACTTTTTAGTATTTTTATTTAATTTATTTATTTTGTATTTCTCTATCTTGTTTGTATTAAACTGTATATAATACTGCACTCAGGCAGACGGCGTAAGGCCATTGCATTTATACTTTGTTTATTAATGTTTAATTAGTTATGTTAATGATTATGATTAATAAAGTATTATTATTATTTTTTTTTTTTATCAATAGTAAAAATAGAATGATTTTTCCAATAAATGAAAAATAGTTTTTCTTCTGTAGCTTATAAAATTTAAAATGTCTTTACAAGACGGAGACATTTTGACTTCCAGAATAGTGAAGTTGAACGGGATGTCAACAGAAAATCCAAGGAAATTTGACAAGCTAGCGATAAGGCATGCTTTTGTTTTTTTAATATTCCAATTATTATTTTCTATTCGAATATTTTTCCTTATTCAAATGCATTTCTTTTATTGAATTTTTCTTTCCTTTCGATTTTTTTATTTACTTCTTCATTTCTGAATAAAATATTTCCAAAACTGGTTAGGGCCAATGCCTATCTGTAATTTATAAAATTTAAAATTTCTTAACAAGACTTGTAGGATACAAAATTTATAGGTTTTTGTCTCTTGTTTTATCTCATTAATTAATAATTCCATTAATTAAAATGAGAAAGTAATGCTAAATTTATTAATTTGCTATTGAAAATAAAACTATAAGCAAACCTTTATTTTTTATTTTTACTTTCACTTTCCTATAGGCTAATGTAAGCATTTTATCGTAAATTACAAATTACATGAAAGGTTATTAAATTTCCTAAAAAAAAAAAAAAAAATCTAAATCGTGTCTGTTCTAACGAAAATACAGTGTATCTCATAAGAACTACAAGACCCTGATGGAAAGCCGAGCGCATACGAAAGGAGATGGATGAAACCGAACCTTCCACCTTCCACCAAGCCGCCGCCAACCTGTTATTAACAATATGCTGTGTACCAATGTATTGTAATAATATAAATGTAGAAATTAACTTAATAATTTAATGAAAACAAAATGATTAGTTGGAAACTAAATGGAATTTCCGTGGAAATTAAACGGAACCTATCAAAATATATTTTCGACTTGACGAACGAAAAATATTTATATATTGTACAGAATTTTCGCACTAAAGTTGTTAAAAAATATAATTTATTGTACTTTTGTGTGAGAAGACACGAAGAAGTACATTCTATTGAGTTCGGGTAATGTTTATGTGAATTCTTGGTACAACTTTACAAGAGGTGCGCGGTATCACTGGTTCCTCCCGAACTTACCCGAAGGTCGCAGGACTAGCATACTCTAGCCTCACGGAGCCATCCGCGAGATCCCGGAATTTCCTCCTCTGTAAAACTAGTCGGCCAATGATAGCAAGAATGCCGGGGATTGAACCAATGAACAACGTCTTCGACACCTTCTTAGGAAGAACAGAGAGAGAAAGGAGAAGAGAAGCCGAGGAGGCAGAAAAAAAGAGACTTCTTCTCTGATCTCGACTGACGCAGGACTTCTCCGCTGATCTCGCTTGTGGGGGAACAACTACTAGGTCATCCTCTGAAGATGACAGATGCGCTGGCTCCAAGACTTCAGATATGCAGGAGAACCCGATGGAGAGATGCTGAGGAACCATCAACACCAATTATTACAGATAAGAGATTTATGTTAAAACAGTTAATGGCTAAGTCTAGGCTGAATCATTCCATGGTTAACCTTTTATTGTAATAGTTTATTATTTTAATTTTGAGGAATAAAGATAAATGTTAGAAAGGTAGTTCTTTAGTAACCATGCCCATTATTAATTTGAATATATTTCATTTAGTATGATAGCAGTAAATTTGATTAGCATTAGTATTAAACTTAAAAGTAGGAACATTATCTTGGTTAATTATTAAATAATGGTAACCACAAACCAGGCCCTTGGAAAGGTATCCAATTTAGAGGACAAAGTAAGTAATTCAAAATTATTCATAATCTTACATAATTTTGGGATAATCATCCTCAATGATTGCCCAATGGCATCCCTATATATATATAGACTAATGTATTAGCAGCTAAATAGATATCAAGCTCAACTCAACCTAGATAAAACATAGCATCATATATAGCTAAGGGAAAGTAAAAATTAAATATTAAAATTATAAACATGTACAAATAACATTAAAATTTCACTTCCCAAGTAGTTTTTTTGTTTTTCTTTGCAGCAAAAAATGTTTATGATCTCGTCACAGTTTATGGAAGCAGCTCGTTTGTGCTCTATGGAGATTATAATTAGTTTTGTTAACCTTTTTCGAGTAATTGTGCTTTTGTCATAAATGGAGAAAAATTAAAACGTTCGAGTATAAAAAAAAAAATATTTTGTTTAACGTCTCAAAATTAGTTCTTTAGCACAGAAGGGTCACCCGTGTGTATCTTATGACGAGGAGTTCACCGCCTCAATGTATCTCTTGCGGTGTACGATTGACGGAATCGCACATCCTGGCAGAGTTGGAATCGGGATTGAAATAGCAAAGACTGAAAAAAAATCATCAAGACTGCAGCAAAATTCATGAATTTTCTTAAACAAATTGAAATTTATACTTAAAATTTAAAAATCTTTGCAAATTTCAACTAAATTATATAACATTTTATTGTGATTGAACTTAAATTTTGTAAGTTATCATCAATATCTGTATGCTTATTACAGGGCAAAAATAACCCAACTGGTTGAAGAGGCCAAAATTGTTAATAAATAAAATGTTTTTTAATGTGACAAACTTGAACCTGGTTATGAAAAAAATAATTAAAAAATTAAATTTGGCTAAATATGGCTGATCTTGTTGTGATCGCTGCTTGCGCAGTTCTAATTATGGGCGTTGAAAATAAGGGAAAGAGGTCTTGTTGGAGTCGTGAAATATTTGTAAAGGGTCTTTGCACTTTTATATCTAATTAAACTCAAGAAAAGAAATTTACATGCATTTAGATCTATGACAAGAGATTTGCTCTTTTGTATATATTAAATGTGTAGCAAATATAAAAAAAAAAAATTACTCAAAATTTGCCGTCCCCTCAATTTTGTCGCCCAGTGGAAATGCCCGCTTTGCCTCCTCTAGATCTGGCCCTGCGGATATATTTAAATATGTCAAATATCCACGAAACCCCCCAAATCGTGTTCTAGAGTTTATGAAACGGATTTAAAAAGCATTTCCACTCTCTCCGATGACTTTGGATATAGTACAAAAATTTATTATTGGCGGGGAAAATATGACTAAAACGAGAGGGAGAAAAAAATTATATTGATTTATTATAATTTTTTTAAGCAAAATTCGGGTCGCGGTCAAGAAATTGATCTCGAAATAGTTATACTAGAAATGAATATGAATAAATATTTTCCGCAAGTTTAACAAATAATTACTATATTCCTTTAAAAAGTATTTTAATATTATTAGATCTTACTGTTTCGGCTAATAAAAGCTGAAACTGTCCGAGTTCTTTCTTATTCGCTTGGAATTTTCCTTTTCACTATTGATGAAATTTATTAAAATATATAAAAAAATAGTATGATTTCCCATTAATTCTTTTTAATTATGTTCTATTGTAAACTATTAAACTTTTGTCATTGAAAAATAAACATAGAAATAAAAAAAAAATATCAGATATGGACAACACATGACTTCCTTGTACGTATAGTTTTATAGAAAACTATAAATCGGTGGCTCAAAAAGTGGTCCTCAATTTGGTTACTAGTTTCCGAAGATTACAGTATCTCAAAAACTACACTCGGCGTCCCGACATCCATCTATTGACACACACACAAATAAGAAGGAAAACCAGTATTTTACACTCAGTTTTAACTCTTAAAAGAAGTAATACAAATGGTTAATTAGATTGGAAATCAAATTGCGTTTGTAACCTTTATTACCGAAACCTACGATTTATGTATTTAATTTAAATATAATTTTTGATGTAAGCTTATTATGACCTTCAAGTAAAGTACTCTTTTCGGCTCACCAATTTTAACCAAAATATATTAAATACATTCCTATCGATATAAAAGTTCTATTTACCAAATTTGAGATGTTTTACATTATTTTTTAATATAATTTTTGATGAAAGTCTAATATGACCTTCAATTAAGGTACCGCTTCCGGTTTTCCAATTTAGACCAAAATATAGTATGTTATTTAAATCAATATATATGTTATAAATACTAAATTCGACAAGTTTTGCATAGTGTTTTAATATAATTTTTGATGGAAATCAATTATGACCTTCAAGTAAAGTACCACTTCCGGTAATCAAGCAGTAACCAAAAAGGTTCACAACTAGACTTTACAACAATCCTAAATACAAATTACAACTTTATACTGCTAACTGTTTTTGAGTTATGCGAGATAGGAATGTACAAACGTACGAACGCACGTACAGACGCCACGACGAAACTAGTCAAAATGGATTCAGGGATAGTCAAAGTGGATATTTCCGTCAAATTCTTTACTATTACAATCTTTACGATTACAATACTTCCTTTACTTCGTACAAGGAAGTATAAAAGTGTCAAAACGTGAAGCTTTATTGCCGTTTTGACAAATTTATTTTAAGCGGCCTATTGGCGGTCTTGAACTGCACCCTCTCCCCCTCCCCCCCGTTCCAGGTATAACGGCCGACCTTGTAAATATTTCTTTGTCCGTAACAGAAACTGGTTAATATTGATATTACTGAACCGGGTGGCATCTCTTTAATTAATTCCTTATTTAATTATTATTACGAATCTTAATTATTTCCTTCAATCCCAGTATTCTCAATACATAACACTTTTTGCCATTTTGACAAATTTATTATAATTTTGATCCTGTACCAAGAACACGTCTACATGAAATGAGACGAATTCTAAACTATGTAGTCGATTGACCTTGGGATATTTACAGTGAACATTTTTGTTGGTAACCGGTTTTTTCGTTGAAAGTTCTGGTAGCCTCCTCTAAGAGTTCTAATAATTGAAGCATAGAAATGAAAAAGAGTTCCAAGTCCCTTTAGAAAATGTTTTCAGAATTCGAATTTTAACCTGAAAAATATTAAAGAAATATGATTTAATTACACATTTTTGGTAGTATAAGTTGAAATCTGAAAACCGAAAATTTTCGCGATTACAATAATTCCTTTACTTCTTACAAGGAAGTAAAACAATTTTAAGATTGTCATTCCGCTCCATTTTGACAAAGAACAGTGATAATGATGTTTGACTGTTTTTATAGGGTCAATTTATTTTATGTAATTTGTTTCTAGATACCTCTGTACATGTTCCAGCAACTAACATTTGTTCAAGATTAGATTGTAATTGTTCATTCGACTGATACAAAGTATCTCGTAATTAAATGTTAATAATAATCTTCTAGTCGTTTTATTAGTTTTCGGTGCCATTTTATTTTATTAGTAATTAGAAAGAAAAAACGCCATTCGGTCACCAAGCCAGACCGATAACGACGAAATTTGGAAGAAATTTAAAAAGGATTTTATTAACTTAATTGATGGAAATTTAAACTTATCATGAAGAAAGTAACAAAAAATGAAAAGAAATAATACATTTGTGACATTTGTTTTATATATAAACAATTAAATGAAACTTGAGAATGGCCCAAGATGGCCGAAACGTCGATATAATATAAAATAAAAAGCTTGGTGACCGAATGGCTTTTTTTTTCTTTCTAATTACTGATAAGTTAATAATAAAGTAGAAGTGATTATAACGAAAATTCGATGCACACAATTGCTTCTAAAATAAAGTAAATTCACTGGATTTTCACCTAGATAAATATAATCTTTATAATAATTATATTTGTTCAATCAAAAAATAAAATATATATTCATTTACAACCCCTATGAAAGCTGGTGAATCGAAATTTCACTGAACAAATACCATTATAATCTTTTATAAAATATCTGATGTGGACAACACATTACTTCCTTGCACGCCTATTAAACTATAAATCGGTGGCTCAAAAAGTGATCCTGAATTTGGTTACTAGTTTCCAAAGATTGCAGTAAAAACGACACTCGACGTCGCTATATCCGTCTATTGACACTCACAAGTTCTGGAGGTCTCATTCCGTTATTCTATGCCGTTTTCCTTCAGTAGTTAACTAGTTTCCAAGAGATTTCTTCGTGTTCGGTGACAACATTACTGCTGGAGACTTGTTGATCTCACAAATGGGGAGGAAAACCAGTATTTTATATTCAGTTTTAACACTTAAAACAAGTAATAAAAATGTTTAATTGGATTGGAAACCAAATCGCGTTTGTAACCTTTATTACCGAAACATATGATTTATGTATTTAATTTAAATATAATTTTTGATGTAAGCTTATTATGACCTTCAAGTAATGTACCCTTTTCGGCTCACGAATTTTAACCAAAATCTAGTAAATACATTTATATCGATATAAAAGTTCTATTTACCAAATTTGAGATGTTTTACATTATGTTTTAATATAATTTTTGATGAAAGTCTAATATGACCTTCAAGTAAAGTACTGCTTCCGGTTTTCCAATTTAGACCAAAATCTAGTATGATATTTAAATCAATATATATGCTATAAATACCAAATTTGAGAAGTTTTGCAAAGTATTTTAATATAATTTTTGATGGAAATCAATTATGACCTACAAGTAAAGTACCACTTCCGGTAATCAAGCAGTGACCAAAAAGGAACAACTAGATTTTACAGCAATCCTAAATACAAAATTTCAACTTTCTACTGCAAGCTGTTTTTGAGTTATGCGAAATACGAACGTACGTACAGACGCCACGACGTAACTAGTCAAAATGGATTCAGGGATGGTCAAAATGGATATTTCGGTCGAAATCTGAAAACCGAAAATTTTCGCGATTACAATACTTCCTTTACTTCGTACAATGAAGTAAAAATTAATAAAAAGAAACTACAAAAAAATCGTATATTTCCTAGATACCGCCACAGAACATTAACTTGCAAAAATGGATCGGAGAAATAAATAAAGTTCTGTTTTCTGATTCCACAAACTTAAGGTGCGTTTTCGCAAGCCTTTGTGTAAAGGCCTTTGTGAGTTTCAGCGTAAGCTTCGGATAGTAGTTTAAAAATCATTCAAAACAGGATTGAATTTCTTGAGGGTACTTTCCAAGAGAAAGGAGGGGACGTTTATAGGGATAAATAGGGATAAATAAATTAAAAGGGATTGTGACCTAACATTACAACTGTTAGAGCAGTAGCAGATATACGCACTAGGAGACTAGGCACTTGCCTTGGGCGGGAATTTTCGGGTAGCGGAAAAATTTCAATAAAATTATATTTTTTGATTCAAACGAATTCGTAAGTATTCAAAACCATCTCCAGTTAGTTTTTAAATACATAGAAATAGATATAGGAAGGACTGGAGGGAGCGGCATTATCTGTCATGTCTCTGTGCGGCAGTATAAGAACTCCGCCACTGTAGTGATATAGAGATGCCTAATCCGAGGCAAGCGTGCCATAATGTGGGGTACGCTTGATGTTTAAAAAGTTCAATTTCTGCGCTGAAAGTTTTATTGTATTAATAACAATTACACAGGCCAAAAAAAAAATTTTTTGAAAACTTTTTTAACTTTAATAGTTGATCTTTATAGATTTTTATGCGCTGAATCTAAATCTGGCCTTAGTTTTTTTGTATTACACATAGTTTTCCGTAGGTTTCAGGATCATCAAACATCCTAACGTTTTAAACTTCTGTAACATGTTAGCTACAATAGAAACATATTCTGGGTCTTTTTCATTTCCCAAGAACTTTGTAACGACTTGCTTGAATGATACCCATGCTTCTTTCTCATTTAAGGTCATTGTGGATTCAAAGTTAACATCAAACATCACTTTTCTAATGTCAGGTCCGACAAAGACGCCTTCTTTTAGTTTAGCTTCTGAAAGGCGTGGAAACTTTTGGCAGAGATACTTGAAACATGGTCCATCTATAGGCAAAGCCTTTATAAATTGTTTCATGAGGCCTAACTTTAACTTTTTCAGGAAGACTGAAAGCTGTTCAATTCTTTAAAAATCGCTTAATTTAATAAATTCAACTATAAAATGTGAAGAAATTGTGGGTGATACAGCTTTTTTAATATCATATTTGGATTCAGCACCCTAAAAACTATAGGAATAAGGTATTTTCAGTATAAAAGTTTTTTCATCGTTGGCCCGTGTTATTTACTGATTCCATTATGTTCCATTAGGGAAAAAATATTTGGTAGAACAATCTAAACTTTGTAGAAATAATTATTGTAAGCGTGAAACCTTAAAAAAAATTAGTGACAACGTGAAGATGCACAGTGTCTACAGTGGGAGATATAATAAAAAGATATACAAGTGATAATTGGCTTCATGATGATGATGATGATGATAAAAAAGACTGTCCGAAATTGTTAAATGTTAGAGATGAAGACTCATTGTTAATCAAATCAGAAAAAAATTCTTGAAGGTGCGCACCCAAGCTTTGCAGAACTTCTGGATGCACAATAAGTGTTTCACCTGTTCATTGCATTCTAAGAAAATATGATTTTCAAGGAAGAGTAGCCCGAAAAAATCCTTTCATCAATCCAGCCAATAATAAGAGAAAAATATTAGAGTTCGCATAAAGAGGAAACGGACGTGCAGAGTTGTGGCACGCCTCAATATGGAGGGCACTTGGTTGTGACATGCATTATAAAAAGGTTGGGTACCCCTGCTCTAGAGAGCGAAGCGCACCTTTACACTATACGATTCTTCATCAATTTAAAGTGCTAAACAATTTACTATACGAGACTTTATAAAACTATATCTTATGAATAAATAAATTATGTCTCTCTACATTTAATTTGATAAAACAATAAATCCACTACCAGTCCAGACTTTAACGACATTTATATGTTTAACGATAGCCATAAAGCAACTTCAATTTAATTTTATTTTTATGGCCATTACCAAGATGTTTCGTAGGACTAGTGTTAATAAAAATGCTTTCTAGAAAATTATTCTTTCAAGAACCCTATTCTATAATAGAAAGGGTATCAAATTAAAAATATTATTTCAAATTAAATTCTTGGAAGAATATTACGTTACTTAAGGATAGGGTTTAAGTTAAAAAAAAAATTAAAATATGATGTCAGAGGCCATCCTAGTCAAGTTTTTTTCGAAATTGGGCTAAGTGAAGAAATTAACACTGGATATTTAAAGGTACTTGGTGGCAATGGAGTCAAAGTATAAAATAAATTTTAACACTGCCGAACGTATCACTACTATATATTATTACGGTAATATGGATCCCTTTTTCGGCTCTCAGGAAGATATGTAGATAGATGTCTAATGCGAGATTTCTCGCTTTTCCGGCTCTCAGGAGCGATGGATTTTTATGAGTGAGGTATCAAAAGAAAGGGAATTTCACGGAGATGTGAAGAATTCCAATTTTGTTTCTTAAATTCTTACTTTATGTAGGCTTGAATAAAAGTCATGAAAAAACAGGGAGGTTTCAGAGTTTTGACGACTAAAAGCCGGTGGATCGAGACGGGATAATTTGGGTTTTAATGTTTTTGACGCGGGCATCAAGATCATATGTGATCTGTGAGATCATATTGGTCCAGCGTTTTAAAGCTAAAAAACCTACCGTTTTCGAGATAACGCACGATATAGGTCCGCACAGGTCTCATGCCATCTTCCGTACGTGCTGTTGTCACGGCAACTTTATATCAATTTGAGCTGTTTACAAAAACTTTTAATGAGTGGGAAATTATATATTGTTTCCCAACTCCAACCCTAAAGGGCACTGTTAAATATTAATACTATATATAGAAATGGTATAGCTGAATCTAATTGCCTAACGGCTACATTGAAGAGACGATTTCCAGTGGGATAAGCTAATTACTTATTAAGTATGAACTGTAACTTCAACATAGTCAGTACAAACTATGTAGCTACACCAAATCTGAATGTTAAATCAACTTTTTTGGTAATATTATATTGTTTACACGAATAAATATGTTTCCCTAATATCGCTTATACTTCTAATGTATGCGAGAGTTCTCGCTCGGATATACTAGTTATTATATATTTTAATTAACCCAACAATCCCTCAATCTGAATACGGAAATTATTTATTATAAGAAAATATTTAGCAGTATAATATTTACCTAATTAGAGGAGCATCTAAAACAATTGTGAGCCCAGTGGTTTAGTACTAAAATTAGGTGTATCGGATTTCTTCCTGCCCTCTCCCCCTCTTTCCCATCAAATTTTTTTTAATATTATGATGAACAAAAAAAGAAAAAGAAACGAAAATATATAATTTTTTTGCCAGTCAGATGGAGCAATGCAGTAATTTCTCTCCCCTCCTCCCCCATTCTTGCTAAATTGATGCTTTCACAATTTTTATTTTTATTTTGAGAGGGTGAGTAGAGGAGAACCTAATTTACAATATATTTTCGGCCTTCAGAAAGACAATGAAATGAAATGTGTATAAAGGACAGCACGGATTAAATATTATTTTCATAAATAACTAGCATAAAATTATAATAAGTATTTAGAAAGTTTACTACTTATTGTTAGTATGGTACTTCAGTAAAGTTTTATAATATCTTAAGTTAAAAGAGTTTTATATTACAAAAAAAAGTTGTATTAAAAAAAATTAATTTTATATAAGTGAAACCTCACAAAATTTGATAACTAGGATAAGCCAGCATAAAAACAATATAAAAAAACAAAAAATGTTAATTTAATTTTTTTGATTTTATCTCGCATTAGCGCGACTAAGTATAATTTAACCTCAATTAAATATAAATACCGAATATTACTGAAAATAATAAAATTAGAAAATACCTAGAATCAATGTATATAACTAATAATATAAAAAATGTAGTCAGTTTTAGAACTGACATGAAGCGGGTAGGTCAAGGCTATGTTGGTATTCCAAATAAATTCATTTTTACTTCCTTGTACGAAGTAAAGGAAGTATTGTAATCGCGAAAATTGTTGGTTTTCAGATTTCGACCGAAATATCCATTTTGACCATCCCTGAATACATTTTGACTAGTTTCGTCGTGGCGTCTGTACGTACGTACGTTCGTATCTCGCATAACTCAAAACCGGTTAGCCGTAGAAAGTTGAAATTTTGTATTTAGGATTGCTTTAAAATCTAGTTGTGAACCTCCTTTCTTGGTTACTGCTTGATCACCGGAACTTTACTTGAAGGTCATAATTTATTTCCATCAAAAATTATATTAAAACTATGCAAAACTTCTCAAATTTAGTATTTATAGCTTATATATTGATTTAAATAACACACTAGATTTTGGTCTAAATTGAAAAACCGGAAGCGGTACTTTGCTTGAAGGTCATATTAGACTTTCAACAAAAATTATATTAAAATATAATGTAAAACATCTCAAATTTGGTAAATTGGTCTTTTATATCTATATGAATGTATTTACTATATTTTGGTTCAAATTGATGAGCCGAAAAGGGTACTTTATTTGAAGGTCATAATAAGCTTACATCAAAAATTATATTTAAATTAAATACATAAATCATAAATTTCGGTAGTAAAGGTAACAAACGCAATTTGGTTTCCAATCCAATTAAACATTTTTATAATTTGTTTTAAGTGTCAAAATTGAATGTAAAATACTGGTTTTCCTCTCCCATTTATGTGTATGTGTGTGTGTTTGTCTATAGATGGATTTCGCGACGCCGAGTGTCGTTTTTGAGATACTGCAATCTTCGGAAACTAGTAACCAAATTCAGAATCACGTTTTGAGCCACCGATTTATAGTTTAATAGGCGCACAAGGAAGTCATGTGTTGTCCTCATCAGATATTTTATTAAGTAATGATTAATAGTAAACTGAAAAAAAAAAATAGAAAATTAATAAGATAATTTTAAATAGTAAATTTAAGCAATATTTTGATTATGCAGTACGGATTAGAGAAATCCTTGTGAGGAAAACAGCATTGGGCACAGTGCATTTTTAGATGTATCCTGATTAAGATGGGTAATTTATAGGATAGGTAACTAAATCGAATGACAAGAACTTTTTATGCGAAAATTAAATAGTTTTAATGAAAAATTGTTTTTAATGAACAACTATGTGAAATGTGATTAAATACCACCAAATGAAGATAATTAATAGAGTTTCTTTCTAATTATTAATTTGGCCATTTCTACATTATTTTTATTTTTGTATATATAATAAGTATGTTTATACCATTTATGTATTGTATAGTTTTGTGATATGATTTTATTGAATAATATCTGTATGGGTTTTTGGATATTTCTGAAAGGGATAATATTAATGTGCAATAATTTTTGCTCATAGGCTTGAAAGTTGGCGAAACTTTGCCTCATTTTATAAACAACTAAGTAAAGAAATGAAGTTTAAAAGGGTTTATTTTCCTGAAAATATAATAATATAAGTATAAATAAGTATTTTATAAACTCATTGGTTTTCCTTCCGTTCATCTTCATCCAAAGCGAGCGCCCTAAGTACCAAGTCTTCGTGCGAATTCATGTTTCAGACGAAGCGTATATTCAGACACCCAATATAATAAAACCTCCTGAGTCTTTTAAGATATTTTTTCTATTCCAAACATATTTTTAGACTTCATTTTATTTTTTTAAAACAGCTGTTCTCCAGCGGTCACACGATGAATATTATTTGTGGCTCTCTTCATCATAAAAAAAATCTCGTTGTATTTTCCCCCAAAAAAATATACTATTGCAGTGGGCTGAAGGTCGGCGGTGAGCGGCCGAACTGCGTTTTCTATCCGTCTCATAGCCCTTAGAGCACGATTATGGACGTTTTGGAGATGTCTGATATATATTATTTTTTTTTTGCCGCTACATTTGAGCACCTCTAGCGGCCCCCTTTGTGTCAAATGAACTGAAATTCGGTATGCAGAGCTTTCTTCCAGGCAGAACGATATCATTAAAGAATTTTCTGTATGTTTACCTGAAATTTCGGAGGTTTTTATAGTTTTGCGTATCTCTACAGCTCCACCATATTAGTTTATAGAGCTGAAAATTTGTATGTGAATTAAGTTGGTGTTAGGAAAGTATCTTTTGGGGGTCTCAACTTGGTTCCCCCACCCCCCTCCGTTTTTTCGATTTTTAAAATATTTGCGCACCTTTAAAATCTCTCCAAATTGAGTTAGGGAGCTCAAAACCTGTTGCATTTGAATGTAACTTAAATTATCTATAAAACAAAAGAAGTTCCATCAAAATTGGACCAGTATTACGTCAAAGTTATGGCTATTTCAATTACAGCAGCCCCCGGTGGGTCAAATGAGTTGAAATTCGGTATGAAGGGTTTTCTGTATAAAAGGTCAGCGGAGAGGCAGAATAATGTAATTAAAGTATGGGTAAATTTCGGTATGTTAGGGAACTCTTTTATGGTTCTCAACTTTTTTCTCACTCCCCCGGTTTTATAATATTTTTATTTTAGTGAAAATACGACTTTAGTGACGGAATTCTGCTGCTCAAAGATTTTTTCTTTTATATTGCAATTGTTTAATTATTTATCTCAGATCATTCATAGAAACAAAATGGATCAAAGAAAAAATAATTATTTTTTTTTGTTTTGGGGGGCTTCAGCACAAAGCCCCCCTTGAGTCCCCCAGTGTTAACAAGTGATAAGATGCCCCACACGTTTCGTTGAGATCTGTCCTGCATCTGATAGCTATGATATGATAAAGGGGTGGGGGTAGACTGCACAGTTCTGTAACCTCAGTTCTGCTGTACCCTGGTGGATCTGTAGTTTGAGTGGAAGAAGATTGTTTTACTGAGATCATCCCTAGCATCATGTGGAAGTTGATACTGATAACTGTCATCGGGTTTATGATGCACATAGTGGTCAGGTATTACTTTCTATATATTCTTTCACATCAATATCATGGATGGATAAGCTCTATGTGCTAATTTTAGAAGCTTTTCTACTGGAAAATGTATATATTTATCATTTTATTGAAATATAATTAAAGAATTACTATTTTTTGTATAAATTAAAAGAAACTAAAAAAAAAAAAAAAGAAAAAAAGATTCCCTTAAGAAGAATATTTTTGAGAGTGTTACTAATTGATTATGCACCTGCAGTGACCCTGCTAGGAATTTTAATTTATAATAAAAAATATTGATTTTTGTCATTTGATTATTATTTTTCATGTTAATAAACATTAAGAATTACTTATTTTATAATATGCACGAAGAACACTGCACTTCTTGCAGAACATTTTCTGATTTCTAATTAAGAGAGGTCATTTTCTGCACTTCTCATGTTCATGTTTTATTTATATGTTGGATTAATTAAAATATGTATTCAAGCTCATTAATTTATTGTTCTGTGACTGTCTATTTACAATAACATTTATTTTTCTGTACCATATTTGTTTCCATGTTTTAAGAAATCGTAAGTTATTTTTGTTTTTTCTTTCGTTAAACTATTTTAATATTGTGAATTTTCTTAAGATATTCTGAACCTAAAATAATTTCTTAAAACTTTTTTTATTTTAATTTGTTTTGTGGATTTTAATTTATTGGTGTTGCCCATTTTTTTTTTTTAATTTCATTGTTGATATTTTATGATCTACAACAATTTAAGTATAAAAAATTATGTAAATATAAATAAAGCCTATTTCAGAAAGAGATTTTCCAATAAAAAAATTGAGATATAGTATTTCTACTTTGAAACTGTTGTTATCAGTAAACTGCTTCTTTATTGTCAGAATATTTTTTTTCCTTTGTTCTGAAGAACTTGAGTATCAGAAAAACACTAAATGGTTGTTTCTCTTGAAATGCCATTTTTTAAAAATTTTATCACAATTTAAACATGAAACTCCTTGGCTTCTTTTTTAACTTCCAATAAACTGTAAATCTTAGTTGTTGGAATGAAGTAAGCAATAAAAAAAATTACTCTGATGGGTATTGAAGAAATTCAATTTTTGAGCAATGGATGTTTGCATAGTCAATCTTAAAATTTATAATAATTACTCACATACGAGAGAAATACCATGCTACACTTCAAAAATATGTTCTAAACTAATTATTAATTTATTGCTACTTTTTAAATTAAAACTTATTATATTTGCTCTTATTTTATTAATGTCCTCTCTAAAACTGATATTTCAAGTGATACAACTGGATATTTTAATGGGATAGTTTAATTTATACTTTATTACATTTTCTTATACTCTATTACATTTTCAATTGCTAGTTCAGAAACAAATGTTTCATTAAAAATAAAAATTTTATTCCAGCACGTTTCTTTGCACAATGTTTTTGCAAACTTCGCTATTATAATTAGTGTTGAGTGAATGAACAAACCCATTTTTATTGAGTATATAGACAACAAATAAAAAGAATAAATAAACAAAAATCAATACAAATATTTATGACACAGTTAGAAAACTGTTAGCTGGAGTTTGCCCTTGAGCAGAAAGTATTTTACTTTCTAAAATTAATATTTAATGGTATATTTTAATTTCAAACTTTCTGTTTGAATGTTTCCAATAACCTGCGGAATTAAGAACAAGTAATTATTATTCTTAATCAATTTAGTCTTCTCTCTACCGAAGAGCCAACACAAGACAACTCTGTAATTTTTATTTGATCGGATATTCTTTATTTGCTTTATCTATTAAACGTTTTATTTTTATTTTTCAGTGTAAATGAAGAAAACAATATGAGTGAGGATAAAAAACTCGACACTTTACATACAGTAGTCGATTCTTACTCATCTGTATTTCACCGTAAGCATAATTTCATGTATTGTATTTTTTTAAATGTTTCTTTTTATAATAATATAAAAGAAATATATGTTCATCATTACATTTCAGACCAGGATGCAGGTTGTTGGTGCCGGCAGAACCATTGTAGTTGCTGTGAAGAAAGTATTGGGAATTGTATGTACCATAAGTTATATTATTGAACAGATAAAATAAGTTTTAAGATACAATTTTATTGAAATATTTACTTTGCCATAGACTTTTAGTTAAATGCTTACTAGGTTTTTATTGAGGCGAAAGCAAATAACTTCTTTTAAGCTAACTGTAGGGTATATGAGTCATTTGAGATAGGGACAGTTATGAGTTCAAGATTTCAAAAATGTAAAATTACTCCAATCAAGCTGTGAAAAATTGGGAATGCTCTCTTAAACTCTTTAATCAAAATTCAATGTCCATCCAAACAATAGCTATTGTTTATTTATGAAGTTTATTTATTTTTATTAGCTATTATTTTATTTATGAAGAAAATAAATAAATTAGAAAGCAGCTATACATCTTCCTAAAAAGATAAAGCATTGCATCAGCTTTTCATTCATGTTATCAACATTATACAATAAAATTTAACAAGCCTCATTCATTAAAGTTATGATATAATCACAAGCTATAATTAAAAATTTTAAAAATGTATGGCATATAAATTATTTTTTTTTTATAAATTGAGAACAAGCCAAAACCAATTATTCTTTTAATATTTGAACAATTTACCTATAGTTGGCCATTATATTGTCAATTTTAACATTTCAAATTAAGAATTATCATCATGCTGTCATACATCTGTCCTCTCTGCCATGCTGTTATATACCATCATGCTGTCATACACCTGCCATGCTGTCATACACCATCATGCTGTCATACATCTGTCCTCTCTGCCATGCTGTCATACTCCTGTCCTCTCTGCCATGCTGTCATACACCTGTCCTCTCTGCCATGCTGTCATACACCTGTCCTCTCTGCCATGGCCCTACCCTCAATTTTACAGGAGATGACGGATACAGATTTTTTTGAAAATATCATGTCTTGTTGGAAAGCTTTCCCAAAAGTTGTTATAGAAATGGAAAATGCTCAGGTATTGAGCAATTAGAAAAAATTGGTTTGAATAATCACTTTTACAAAAAGGCCAGGTACCAAATGCAAGTTGTTTGTTCATTTATGGTCCAACTGACATGTAATATTACCAACACTGCCATTCAATTTTTGTTTTTGCTCCAAAACAAGAGAAAAAACCAAACAGTAATGAAGATTGACAGATAATTATTGATGAAATGCAATGATATAAATAAATTACTATTTTCATATCAATAGACTTATTTTTCCAATTAATTATTAGATTTTTTTTAAAAATATTTATTGTAATTTTTTAATTAATTTATAGATAGATAGAAGAACTTTATTCTAGGACTAGGTCCCTTAAGAATGACATGATTGAGCGAATAAAACAGAAACAATATCTGGCCATAAGACTACAAGATCAGTTAATGTTTACAATATTTTCAGTAAAATAAATAAGCAAATAAAATAAATTCTTTTCTCGAAAAATATAATTAATTTGAACAAAAAAAAAGAGAAAAAAAGAAAAGAAAAAGGGAGAAAATGAAAAATACAAAAATAATGAGTTGATTAGCAAAGTTGAAATTTGTACATTAAAAAACTATTATTCACTTCTGATCCAGATGTTAATCCTAAACTGAAATTTCGCAATTATAGAGCATCATTTTGGAGAGAAAGAAGGTGTTGGAAAAGGAAGGATTTGAATGAGGATAGAGAAGAAGCATGGTGGATATTAGAAGGAAAGGAATTCCAAAGGGTAGAGGAGCGAGCGAGAAAGGAACGTTCGAATGTTTTGTTCTGTGGGAGGGGGTATGGAGGTCAGAAAGGCGAGATCTTGTTTCCAGTGCATGGACCGATTTGAATGGTAGGAGGCTGTAGGTGTAGAGAGAGTGGTGGGTGATGATAGTTTGAAATAGGATAGATCCAAGGAAATATTGTCTATAGTTGGAGGGAAAGGGCCACTTTAACAAGCCGTAAAGGTGGGAAATGAAGATACCGACATGAATGAGCTCGTCTCAAGATGCTGAAGACAAATCTTAAAAAGCTCTTTTGAATATTAACACATTATGTTCAAGTGTTTTGTACTTGTGCATTATGGCTGGAGCAGGTAATTTTATTGCTTTATTGCCCTCATTCTACAACACATCTGTACAAAATGTATTACTGTGGGATCTGCACTCTGCACATGGTTTGCGAAAAACGTATTTTTATGTTTCCTGACACCAATGTGGTAAAATTTTGAACTCTATTTTAATTTTTGAATCAAGTTTTCTGAGGATCCTTCAGGTTCATGTATGGTTTTATGAAGTTATGGAAAGATAACTAATTTTTTATTGCAAATTACCTAATATGGAAACAAAAATAAAATTATACATTAATTAATTTACCTATTTATTGTTGTTGGCACTGCATACTGTTGAAAGAATCCTGATGTTTTATAGTTTTCTCGGTATCCTGTATTTTAGCACAACATGATGATGCCACTTGACAGTGAATTAAATAGGCTTCTCCTAATTCAGAACCTCTAAACATCTGAGCAGAGCCCGTCTAAGAGATTTTGACTTGATAGAGTTTGGTGTGCTAAAGGAAATCTTGACTCATCGGTGTCTTGTGGGTAAAGGGCGCTTTTCTTCCCTCTCTTCCTTTTAAGTTGCTTGCAATCAGGCCATCAAGTGCTATATTTGAATTCAAATATATAACAATTTATATCATTTTAGTGAAAACTCGTCAAACAATAGTTAGCCACTTAAAACTGTTGCTGGTTGCCATGGTGATTGCTAGCACTGCTTATGTCACAGTGATTCCTCATTCTTTTTTTTCCCACCCCCCCATTTTTTCCCAATATCATGCTGTTTGATATTTCTTTAATTTTAAATCTTTCATTCCTGGTTTCTGTGGTATCTATCTGAGACCAAATATTTTACTTATATATCTTAAGATTCTTTGGGATTATAGTATTTGTAAAGAGGAGAAGGGAATAATTATCATTTGTTGCAATTGCTTTGGAGCCAGTTTTGTAAATGTGTTTACTTTTGGTTTTGTTTTTCCATTCAAGCTACATTATGAATACGTTTATATGCTTTTGATTTTAATTATATAAATGTTAATTATTTTATGTTTTAAAAAGTTCTGGAATTCCTCTTCCTCCTCGAAACGTCCTCGAGACAAAAATGCTCAAGGGAATAGAATTTATGTCTCAGTCTGGAATAGGATATTTTAGTATAGAGTGGTATAAATAATACCTGAATTGTTCTAAAAACTACTCCTTTTTATGACATTAGAAGATGATTAGATCCTGATAATTGGTTTTAGGGCTTTCTAATATCATAAAAAGGTTTAGTTTTTAGAGGATTCCCGTACAATATAAAAGTATATTAAAAAAAAGATATGGAATTTGGGCCTTTTAGCTTGTGACTGAAACACATGTTTTTTAAAAATAAATAATTATTAATTAAAGTTGTGCAATGTTCACCAGGCTT
Source organism: Rhaphigaster nebulosa (assembly GCA_948150685.1). Lineage (NCBI taxonomy): Eukaryota > Metazoa > Arthropoda > Insecta > Hemiptera > Pentatomidae > Rhaphigaster > Rhaphigaster nebulosa. Next base: position 238,181,496 of record OX411306.1, on the reverse strand, counting down.
CTGACAAAAGGAATGTGATGTCCAATTGAGGAATATTTATGATGCTGTTCTATTTTATGTCACTTAATCTCTCTCTCATTTCTTATTAAATGTTTGTTTGATATGATTGTTAAGTTTTAATCATGCATGGTTTTCATTTGATAATTCATTGTTTTTATTTTATTTTATTTTCAATATCTTCTAAATAAAAATTAATATATCTTTTGTTTTCAGTATGTATAACTATTGGATATTATGAAGTATTTGACTTGCCAGCTGTCTTTGGTGTTAATATTAGTAATAATGGACAACCATTCGTCAGTGTGACTGTTAATGGTAACATTTTCTTATTCTTCTCTCAAATATATTTATTTTACTTTTAAACTTCTTTAAAATTGTTATAACTTTAATTGTTTAAATCAGGGGTCTAACTTTATAAATTCCAGGTCTACTGTTAACTTTTTTATAGTCTATTAGTACAGGATCATGAAAAGAGCAAGAAGTGTGTAAAAATATAATGCCTTATAAGCCTACTTCGGAAATCTGCCACACACCATAAGTACAAAATTTCTATCTCAGAAAAATGAGATAGTGCTGTAAGTGTATTATATGTCTCATTATCGGAATTTGATTGGATCTTGTACGGATGTGTTGGATTTTTAGGATTGTTTTTAGTTGGATTTCATTTAGGAGATCATTATCAATTTTTTTTTCTTCATGACATGCAGTCAGATGCTTCAATAGTTCTAGCAACATCTACTTCTTTTTGTTCACGGTGTTACATAAATAATGGCCTTAAGTCGTAAATGTTAATATACAGTCATCCAAAAAAAGTGATCTAAGATTAAAGAGGCATTTACCCCTCTCTCCACCTGCTTCCTAGTGGGTAAGCTCTTTACACTATGCAGTAAAAAGCATTGTAATTGTGAACATTTTCGGTTTTCAAATTTCAGCAGAAATATCAATTTTGACTAGTTTCGTAGTGAAATCTGTACATACGTTCGGTCATACATATTTCGCATAACTCAAAAACGATGAGTCATAAAAAGTTAAAATTTTGTATTTGGGATCGCTGTAACATCTAGTTGTGAATCTCCATTTTTGGTCACTACATGTTCATCGTAAGTGGTACTTTACTTGGAGGTTAAATAGATTTTCATCAAAAATTATATTAAAATATAATGCAATAACAATTTGTTTTTTTTTACGTCCTTTCTTAGAAGAGTGGAATACGAATCGTGCTAAAAATCACAAATCGAGATTTTTATGGATAAATACGTTTCAAGGACTTAAATTAATCATTTTAAACATTTTTATAATGGTTTATGTCATTAGATGAACGTCAATAGACCTCGCCGAGTGTCATTTTTGAGATACTGCTATCCTCGAAAACTTGTAACTGAATTAAATGGATCTTGTCATGAGTTTCGCAAAATTTTAGGATTGTAGTGCAAGCATAAAGTCTAGTCCATTTCGGAACAATTTTGCGGTACTTCCCCGATTCAATGTTCCACATCTCTTCAGGGACAGTTCTGCTCAAAAGGTTTTGGGAGTTAGCCCACACAGGTCTCTCTGTTTCTTGGATACATTAAAACAGGAAGATCGTAGTGGATTTGTCAATTTTTTAAGAATGACTACCAGTGATTTTTAAACCTATGAAACCATTTTTGTATTGTGTTTAACGTCCTTTTTCTACCCCTATTAAGGCAAATATGATTCCTACAAGTTACCTATTCAAAAATCTAGTCTATACAACCTATTCTAACCAGAATGGGAAGGTCGAGATTTATTCATGGGTCCGCTGCGAAATAAATTTCAACTCTCGAATACCAGATTCAATCCAGCCCTGCAGCAGACTCAAGGTTGCTAAGGTGATGCCTGAACACTCTTGGCAACCACGGTCTCTGATTTTTAATAGCTTCTACAAATATATGGATACATGATCAGTAAATAAAATACTAATTTTAGATTTTTGATTTCGATAATCGTGAGGCTTGAAAGCACTCTCCGGTATCTTGCTAGTGGAGATTCCTTTAAAAGTCTCAATTATACTTTCAAGATTTTAAGCAAAGTATATCTTTATTTATCGCAGATATGTGGTGAAGCCATCAGTGTTTTGAACAAAAATTTGTAGTATGAATTTATTTCCAAACTTTCCTCAAGCACTTGTTAATTTGAATATCTTCAATTAGTTTTAAAGTAACTTCAGTCGTCCACAGTATCAAAAATTTTAAATACTATAAAAATCACATCAGATGACAATAACACTATGAGCTAATCATCCCCTGAACACGTCCAGACTTGCAATGCTGCTCAACATTGTTTCAGAGAATCCCATTTTGATGGGACTCAAAATCTTTTATCACTTAAAGCCACATTTCACTCAGAGCATATGGGGACATGTTGTGGGTTTGAATCGCAGTAGTGCTGATTGAAATTTGATACATCACCACAACAAAGATGCAGTAAACATTGAGTATTGGTTTGGACCAATCTTTAAGTAAACTAAAATATCATGAATGAATTTTGCTGTAAAAATAAAATAAGTATCATTCCAAAGTTTTTAGTATAACTTTTCTAGATGTAAAATATTTTTTTTATTAAGCTTTATTTATCCATGTTAATAATGTCTAATTAAATTTCTAATTTATTTAAAATGTTAACTGTATTTGTTTTGTCTTGGATTGGCAACACTGAGAGAGACCATTGTTATTTGCGGTTAACAATCGATCAGTTTGTAAACAAATGAAGACTGGTGTGAACATGCCCAGTTTTTATAAAATTAAAAGTGTTTTGATGATAATTCATATCAATTTTCCTAATTACATGCTACACTTTTAAAAATTGAAATTTTTTCCTCATACTCAAGTTGTTTTTTCTTCAAGATTTTCATGATTTTATCTTCCTATTTTATTAATGATAGTCCTACGAATTTTCATTGATTTCAGTTCAATATTTGTGAAGATACTAGTTCATCAATGCCACTCCAACATGGCAGATGGGCATAAGATCATAGGATCTCACTTTAGATGGAATACTGAGTGTTTCCGAAGAATGATAGACCAGAGATAAGAGTATAGCTACAGGCTTTCAAAAATTAAAGTTTAATTGAATAAAACCGGATTATGTTAGCAATTTGACAGAGATCAGATTGTATGATAAGATTTTAGTAAAATTATTAAGTTAAACACAATTTGTCGGAAACATAAAAATTGTGTTTATTTCCTATTTTTATTTTTTAATTTAATTCCTAAGAAGAAATGAACGTGATGGGTACTACAGTTGATGAACATTTGGTCTCCTTAAAAGGCGTGTAATATTGCCTAAATGTTATGTAAAAGTCGCTATTTATTTCCTAGGAAGAAGTGAAGGTAAATTAGGTATAAATGAGGACATGTAAGTTTTGGGGATCAGCAAATATCAGCATTCAATCTGCAGTGAGGCCCTATGATCTTGTGCCCAAACGCCATGTTGGAGTAACTAGTATATTTTTGGAAAATAAATGATGTTCTGAGTCTATTTGTGGGTAAAAATATTTAAATTATTTTCTCCAATTCTAAAAAAGCCACAGGTATGAATGGTCTCAAATTTCATATCTATTTAATTTTTTTCCTATTTTTTGTGTTTGACAATGAGAAATAATTTGAGCTCTGAGTTCATTAAAAGAAGTTCTTATATGAAATAGTAATTAAAATTACATTTTGCCAGTATAATTTTTCATCTTATTACAAATATCTGATGTGGACAAAACATAACTTCCTTGTACGCTGGTGGCTCAAAAAGTGATCCTGAATTTGGTTACTAGTTTCCAAAGATTGCAGTATTTCAAAAACGATACTCGGCGTCACGACATCCATCTATTGACACACACATACAAATAGGGAGGAAAACCAGTATTTTACACTAAATTTTAACACTTAAAACAAGTAATAAAAATGTTTAATTGGATTTGAAACCAAATTGCGTTTGTAACCTTTATTACCGAAACATATGATTTATGTATTTAATTTAAATATAATTTTTGATGTAAGCTTATTATGACCTTCAAGTAAAGTACACTTTTCGGCTCACCAATTTTAACCAAAATATAGTAAATACATTCGCATCAATATAAAAGTCCTATTTACCAAATTTGAGATGTTTTACATTATATTTTAATATAATTTTTGATGAAAATCTAATATGACCTTCGAGTAAAGTACCGCTTCCGGTTTTCCAATTTAGACCAAAATCTAGTAGGTTATTTAAATCAATATATAAGTTGTAAATACCAAATTTGAGAAGTTTTGCAAAATATTTTAATATAATTTTTGATGGAAACAATTATGACCTTCAAGTAAAGTACCACTTCCGGTGATTAAGCAGTGACCTAAAAGGGAGGTTCACAACTAGATTTTACAACAATCCTAAATACAAAATTTCAACTTTCTAAGGCTAATCGTTTTTGAGTTATGCGAAATACGAACGTACGTACGAACTTACGTACAGACGCCACGACGAAACTAGTCAAAATGGATTCAGGGATGGTCAAAATGGATATTTCCGTTGAAATCTGAAAACCGAAAATTTTCGCGATTACAATACTTCCTTTACTTCGTACAAGGAAGTAAAAAAAATGAAATAAATAAATAAACTATTTTTCAATGGTAAAAATACCAAAAATGCCTTCCATAAATTTATTACTTCTTAAACTCCATACTTTAAGCTTTTGTGAGTATAAACTTAGAAAGTATGTTGCATTTTATGAGAATTGCTAAGAGACTGATCGGTCACTTTTTAATAATGTTATTTTAAGTATCTATCATAATATTTATGTGACTGTTATTACTTTGATTTAATAATGATTTAAATAACTCTTATAATATTATAATATAATATTACAATGATTTTTTATTTTTTTCAGTCACTCACCTTCCATGCATCCACTTACCGTATATTAAAAATATAGCAGTATGTCTGCAGCTCCATGGATTCAATAAAACTTCTGAATACGTTAAAGTTTTGTTTGATTTGAAAGCAAAGCTTTCATATTCATCCTTTACTGTACCTTTAGGATGTCTTCTTGTACCAAGGTTACACCCACATACAGATATGAATAAAACAGTACGTATTTATACCGTCATTCTTCTTGTTTGTAATTCTAATTTTTAATGTATTTTTATTTTTCTCTCCATCAGGCGCAATCAAAAAACTAATTTAATGTTCCTGAGATATTGGGTGATGAAATTTTGAAAACATATTTGTTATAATAAGCTGAATTTCTTTAAACATGAAATTAAGATTATTTTTTAATAATAATTGAATTATTTAATCACATTAATATAAAGAGACAAAGCAAAGATTTTGCATTCTTAAAACCATTTTTTAAAAATAATATGATGAAATCATTGCTGTTTTTTACTTTCCTTCACCAGAAATGGCCTAGTACCTTACCGTATTCGAATCAGGTCAAATTTTTACTATCCCGTTTTTAATAGATCTTTGTTCCAGAGCCTTCTTAGTAAAAAAAAATGCATTTTTGGGCATTGGCTTGTGTGTCGGTCTGCGTCACTACTAATGAATGAAACGATTATGTTGCTATTTTTTTATTTTTTTGTCAAGATGCCTATGGCACAAGAAGGGCTCAGTGTACATAGTAGCTAAAAAGAAATTTTTTTCTATCAACTGTAGCACCAAAACGGCTCCAACGATTTTTATGAAACTTGTCTCCTTAAAGCTCTTTAACTTTTCATATAGTATATCCCTGAGAAAAAGCAGGAAAAAAGTTATGTCGAAAAATAATTTTATTTACGCATAACTAAAAAAATATATGTTTTATGGAAAATTCTATAGCACTTGAAAGGTAATTAAATTCCCCCTATTTATAAAAAAATCATCTAAACCTGACCAGCATTATCAAAGAAAAAGTGTGCTGAACTTTGAGCTCCTCATATTTAGTTTTTCAAATAGATTGAAAATTGTGCATCTCTCTGAACATTTCAAATGCTCATTTGAAAGATAATTAAATTATCTACATACTAAACATTAAAAACCAAGAAAAAATCTTAATCAGACCATTATTAGCGAAGATACGGCAAACAATTTTATATTGAATTTGGCACCCAAATGGTTAGGAAAGTCCCATGATTTACCTTTAATTTTTTGTACGATTTTGTAACAGTTCTAGAAGAAGTCTAACTGGATAGTTAAGCACTTGGCCAACAAATGCTATTTTTCATTTTTATGCAGAGATCGGGTTGGGTGAGGGATATCAGCAGACGTGTGGCTTCTGGGTAATCCCCACTGGTGGTATGGAAGTACTGTTTAACATTCTCCCTTTGGATCTTGTGATGTTTGAAATTTGTCGCATCCACTTGGAGATATTTTGAAATATGTAGGACTTTGGACCAAAATATCTTAGTACCAAAAAAAATGGATGAGACACGTTGAACACAATAATATAATTACAAGAACCTTAGGGTTACTGAATTTGTTAGGAATATTATGTGAGTGAACACACCAGATATATAATAAATTGAACTGTTAAGAAGTTCAGAGCTGTTAAATTAAAACAAAATACTGTAAATATGGATAGTTTAAACTATAAAAACTAAAATAAGTGAATAATTGGTTTGAATTGGGCTTGAGTGTTTTAAATAAAATTTTAATATTATAGACCTCAACAAATTATATTAAATACTTTTAAATTATTGGTGTTCTAGGAAGAATTGGAAGTTTTCTTATTAGATTTGCGAAGTGAATCGTCCATGCACAATGACCTGAAGATGGGTATTTGCCTCAAAAATTAGTCAATATAAATTAACAATGTAAGATATATAATAAAATACATGGAAGATTTACTTCACAAATCTTATAAGATAATAAATACTATTTTGTTGTTGATGTTTGTCCTAGTACTGATGTTAGCCTATATTATTTGGTTGAAACTTTGGATAAAACTCGTTTTATTGATCTCATTGACTGATAAAAAAAAAAAAAATAAATAAATAAATAAAAAAAAAAAAAAAAAACTGTACTTCTAAAACCCATGAAGGCTCTTGGGTTCAGTACTTGGTAAGGACTGTACTGTTTCTAGGCCAACGGTTCATTAAGAAGGTGATTTGACCGAGATCATGCTCAACCGCCAGGTTTTGTCCCCCTGTTAAGAGTACCCACTTTATAGAGGCTGGGTGGTCCCCAGGAGAGCCTCCCGATCCACAGGATCGATACACAGCTGATAACAGAATCCAGCCTCCATACATAATTATACTTATGCTACTGCCGGTCTCGAATCTGGGACCAGGAGCATGGTAGCACAGTGCCTTACCATTGAGCTACTCCACTCCATTGGATAAAACTCGTTTTATTGATCACCATGACTGATACCCAATAAAAAAAAAGTTTAGGTTCTTCTGCTACAATAAACATTTATAAAACATCAATAGAAAATTATTAATAAGTCAATAAAAATTATTAATTATTAGTTTTTGTTGCCTCTTAAAAATTATTATTCACTGAATCATAGTATTTTTTGCACACTATTTTTCCATAATCTAAACAATTATCAAACCTCTATTACCTCTAATAATTAATTATGGATGTCTTCAAAAAAATCAATATGAAGAAAATAAAAACGTAAATTCACAATCAGGCATTATGTATCTAACAAACAGATTGTTCCATCTATAAAAGATTACGAAGTGCGTAGACAATGGTACCAATCCTAAATAGATTGTTTTTTACTAGGAAGCTACCGGGAAGTTTAAGGAATTATTATATACATTTATATATTTTTAGACTAATCATATCTCATACACATATTGTGTCTGATGGAGGGTTCAGTATAACCTTTTAACAAAACTTATTATTGATTTTTTTCTTTCAGGTTAAATATGGCAGTTTATTGAAGCAAATGGGGGTTCATAAGCATCCAAACGATCTAACTGGAATCGCGTTTTGTAATTCGCCAAATTCGGCTACCATCTTTTCTCCTATGAGCATTTATTCTTCATTACTTCTGGCTTTGCTGTTGAAAATGTTTATACAATAAATTTTTTACAGATTTACTATTATTGTATGTATATTTATATTCTGTAAAATATCAACGATATGAACTGATTGGGACTGAGGATAGTTTGTTTAAGGAGCAAGTTTGATAGTTTGTTTGTTAATTGTTGAAGCTAGAATAAGTTACATTCTTGTTTATCTTGTTGTTTAATTTATTCTAGTTTAGATATGGACTAGAGGCTGGATTATCTTGTAGTAAAAAACCTAAAAATTTGGAATAATGTTTAAATAAAAAAATAACTGTTTCCCAAAACTATAAGATACTAAATAAGTGTTAAGGCAAGTTTATTTATTAATTACATTATAAATAATTATCTTTAATATTTTTATTAAACCAGATATATTTTTACATTACGAAACTATAAGAAATAAAACTTTTCTCATTTTTCAAAAATCAATTGGAACAAAAAGACTTTAAGGTGTGGAAAAAGTATAATGTATATAAACATTTATACAACCAAAGAAAAAGTAATTTAAAAAATTTTCAAAATTAATTATCAACCGAATTTTTATTTTCATTTTAACAAAATCAAACCTTACACTTTTTCATATTTTTTTTCAATACCAACGGCCTTGTGCAAAGCATATTTGAATATGCTCAAAAATCTTTATAGGTCTATAATGTGCTAACAACTTGTTTTATTTTATCTTCTTTTGCATTTTAAAATTTAATCAATAGTTTTTCATAATTAAAATTAATTTGAATTTTGTCTTCCAAATATTTAAATTTCATGGATTAACCCAAAAATATGCAATATAATAATGAGTTTAACTCCTTCTAAATGACCTAAATCGAAAAGATATAAAACAACAGTTCACACAAAACAGCAAACAAATCACTCAGTAAATATTTAATTACGCGAAAATCCTTTCTCTAGACATAACTAGCCCTCACTACTGGCATTCTGAGCTTAATTTAATAAACTATTTTCATGTAATATTTTTAAAACTGTTTTCATGTAGAACTTGATTAAATTTACCTAATTGCAATATTTTCAATAAAGCAGTCCATTTAGGTTTAAAGTGCATTCATTTGGCATAGCAATAATGCCTGCTTGAATTGTGTAAACCCACCGTTACTCTTTGAATTTATTTGATTAAGAAAATTTAAGATAATACTGCAGAATACTGGTTCCTGATCCATAACATGCACAGACTAGAACTCTAATTGATATGGGTTTCATACTGCTATTTATACAGGTACCTGTTTTCAGAAATGATACCTAATAAAAATTTTCTTAATTAATCTCTGTTATATTTTAAATTGTGTACAAAATATGCATAACAATACTGAATAACGAATGCCAAACAGAATAAGCTTAAGATCGAAGAATATAGTCATTAGTTAATGTAAATAAATTATAGAGTTTAATTAGCAGAAGACTTTGTCTACATAAACTATTTGACTAGTTAAAATGGTTACCATTGTGATATAAGCATTTTCAAAATTATTCAATGAACTAATACAGGTAAAAATGAGTTTAGTGCTTTCAATGCCTTTACTTCATCGTCGACCTATATTAGGGCTAAAATATTGACTTAAATTGTGATATCGACTGTAGTGATAGAAATTTTTATAACTATAATTGCATACAGTTTATAATTTAATTATTATTCAAATAAATTTTATATATTGTTTCTTTTAATGTTCTTTATTCTTGGGTCTATTAGTTTCTGCATATCCCATGTTATCTTTAAACCCTTTATAATAGCCCCATATCCATATCATGTATTACCATATTACCTCTTCTCCACTTTCTGAATAACCCCATATTATTTCTGCTTCTCATATATTAAGACCGCACCCCAAACCATCTAATACAAAGTCAGCACTATCTACATCCTCAATTTAAAAAAAATGGAAAGGTCAGTTCTATATATGAATAAAATGTTGTTACCCCCAAAACAACATTATCTGAGTGTTACAATAGTTTACCTATATGTAGATCTAACCTTTCAGAGTTGGATGATGCAAAAATCCAATTTTTTAAAATTGGGGATCAAGTTGTTTTACCTTAACATATTTATAGTTGTTTCAGAGCAGAACAACTATCCTTTCTCCAAATTTGGCTTTTTCCTTTTTTTTATCACTAGGTTGGTTCAATTGTGGATTGGACGCAGAAGTTTCCTTTCTCTATCTATAATGCTCAACCCTAAACTTGGCAATGTGCCCACACAGTACACAGTTCTTTTATTCAAATTGTCTGCCAAGTTTAGGGATATATATATATTTTTTTTTTTTTTAAATTCACAAAAATGTTCTGTCAAGTTTAGAGCTTAACTAGAAAGTAAATATCATGAAATAATAAAACAAAAAGTAAAAAATAAGCTCTGTAAAATTTATAAAAGTAAAAAATTATTTTTTAGCCAATTATGATGTTAACATTTAAAAGCTCTAGACTTAAAATAAGTAAAAGAAAAATAGTTCATTTGAAAATTACATTAACATTGTAAAATATGAGTTATCAGTTCAAAGTTCAAGAAGGTTCGAATTTCTTTCTTGCATTAAAAGCGCTCTTGCTTGAACAATGAGTCTTCCAGATACCTCGCACACACTTACCCCTCAAGTCAGGAGCAATTGCGTACTAAGTACTATCCAATTTAATTATCCATTTCATCAAAATTGACATAGTTGAAATAAAATGTAGGCTTGAACGTATTATTTTAACATGATCGTCTAAAGGGCCATTTACACGGGCAATAAAAATTGCATATTGGCCATATATTGGGCAACATTACTGGAAATATTTGTGGCAATAGATTTCCAGAAAATAGTGTTTAGACGGGCCACACATAGAGACAGTGACGATCTTTGTTTCTATTGGCTGAGGCGAACATAACCATTTAGGTTCTGAATTCTATACTACATTATGCTGCCTGGACCTTAAAATATTCATTGTGTTGTTTAAGTATTAGATTTTGTTTAGCAGTGATAAGTTTTAGTTTAAAAAGACAAGAAAACAAAAAAATGAGTTCTGTTAATGCAGAATTCTCATAGTAGCATTAAAATACAATTTAATATTGTTAAGAGGTTCATTGTTTTTAGACTTAAAATAATTTCAATTAAAAAAACAATTTATTTTAAAGATCTATGTTTAGTAGTAGTAAGTCTGTAAATATTACATTAGTATGATAATCTTTTTGTAAATAAATAATTTTTTTTATTTCTTACTTATTTCATATTTTTTTACATCCTTCATATTTTAATTAGTAAGTTATGTTCACTAATAAATATAGAAGGACAAAACTTTTTTATCACCCAGAAATAAACACAACCCTGCTGCTACCTTGAGTAGGCTCGGAAGTAAAATCATTGTTTTGTTTTTTTGCTGTGGTTTTTTGTTCTTGTAACTTCAGGTGCAATATATGTTATTTAAGTAATTGTATGAGCCAAATCATCTCAAAAAAAGCATTGACAATGCTATTCAAGTTAAAATGAAAGTACATGTAATTATAATGAAAATAAATGTAAATTTGGATGTTAAAAAGAAAGATATTGCATTGCCTTCATGTCTTAATTCATTAAAAATGCATCAATATCGCCTATGAAATGTGTTACTTCTAGTATAAAGAGACAATTAGGATGGCAATATCAATAATTTTCCAAGTTCAATGTCTTCAGTATATTCTGGGCTGGAAAGTTGTTCATTTCATCAGATAATGAAAACAATTAAAAAACTTAATGCGTAGTTGCATGTCAATAGCTATTGAAAAAGATCCTTAACATTTATGTTTACAAAAGAGAGCTTGTTATTTGATATAAGTACTTACTTATACTTTTTCAGTCCCGAGCGTGCTCAAAATTTGTAGTCACAAAATTATGTTTAGGTTTGAAGCTCTGTATCTCCTCTTCAGTTTACCCAATATCGGCGTTCTTGTACGTGTTAAAAAGAGGAGAATTTCTTCTTTCCATACATATAAAAAACTATTGCATTATCTGGGATGGTCTGGGTAAAAAAAAGGTGATTACCATATAAAAACAAAATTGAAGTTTTTTGCGGATAACGTTGGTTCTAAAACACATAGGAACATCACTGCTCAGCAAATTGCGTAGTTTAAGAATCTTAACTGATAGCCCAAATTTGGTTTAATTTATTCAAAGGGTTCCTAAATTATGAGCTATTATTTAAATATTTAAAAAAAAAATTAACATTTATTTTTAGTTTCGCTCAAAAATTTGAATATAGGATTTTTTCAAAGTGCTAAAACCAATTCTGACACCAGTTCTGAATTAAATCACCCAAAAAAAGTTTGATCAAAATCGGCGACGAACACACGTGCACTCCCTTTGTAAGTGAAACTGAAACTTCCTATGCTGTCCAACAATTTGGTTAAAGAAACCTAACTGCTTATATGCCCTTTGGAGAACACCATTCCCAAGGGCCTTTCTTGCATAGAAAATGTTATTGACTTGGATTGAACATTTATTCCTCTATTAATTAATACAGCTAGCAGTTAATATTTAAAATAAAGAAGCCTTAATAAAAACATAGAAACATTAATAAAAAACTGATGCCTATGCCTTATTGTATGTTAAGGTTCAAAAAATAAATATAGCCAAGAGTCAAATAGAATATATTTACACTTTGGAATTAAAAAATAAAAATAAATTAAATTAAACTAGGTACTTGAAATACAGCAATATATTTAAATAAAAGTAAAGTTTATGATGTCACTATATAAATTTTTATTAAATAACTAAAATCTAGTTGAGGAAATATTGCAAGTGACCAGATCTATTTGGTAAAACTGTTAAAACTTACACACATAAATGTTAAAAAATATATATTGGTAAAAATAGTCTTCTCCCACCCATTTATCAGCTCATCCTCTGAATTCCTATATACTGGGTAAGAGGGCTAATGTTCTTATTAGTTGATTGTCCCTTCAGCATTTTTAATTGTCCTGTTCCAACATTCTCCTAGTTCCATCCAGCTACTCTACTGGATACTCTTTGTTTGAGGCCTTCTGAAACCTCCTATCACCCTCACCTCAACTACACTACAAGACTGACTACAATTACAATACCTCAACTGGTATATAAGGACACAAAAGCAGTCGTACTAACTTCATTTATTTCTTGATTGGAATGAGATTTTGATATCATACTGAAGTCATTAAATCATTTTCTGAAAAAAGAATATATGGGCTTGTTAGCACTTATTGCACCTATAGCCTCAACTGAACATTAATTATATGCACCTATTTACTCCATAAAATAATTCGAGTAAGATAAGATAATATATAATATAAAAAATAATATAAAGATATGTTATTTGAACAAGAAAAGATAAAATAATTCACATTCATATATTGAACTGTTTTTGTTGATAAAATAATTTTATCTGCATTTATATATTATTTTAAGTTTTCCAAATTAAGATTTAAAGAGATATGCATTAAAATTAATAATTATTAAAAAAGAGCTAATATGGAAATTCTGCAGACATAAAATCTGGATTTGAAGCAAAAAAAGACAAAAAATTGTTCGTTTTTCATTTCATAAAAATAATCAAAGAATTCATTTATAAATTCAATAAGGTAACTATTTAAAATAACAAAAATTATAGTAATTATTTTGAGCATTTATTTCAAATGTTTGGCATATTAATTATTGTTTAGTTATAATAATAACCTATAATTATATTAAAGAACCTATGCTTCATTTGAGCGAATAATAATTTTTGTAATAAAATAATATCAAAATAATATTTGAAATTACCATTCATATAAAAAATCAATTGAAAAATAATATAATAATACATAATCGCCTCTAGAAGGAATGGGAGGAATGAAAAAGTGAGCATGAGAGAAGAATTTGAAGAGAATTTAAACGGGTATGGCCCAGCAATAGGAAATATTCTCCAAACCCTCAAAACACCACCGGAAATCCCTCGGCAACATCCTGCAACTAGGCAATATGGCTGGGCATTATGTCAATATTTGAACATTGTTGTATATTGCAGCAAAATATGGCCCGTCTAAATGGCCCTTAAGAAACATTTAAAAAAAAAAAAAAAAGAGGAAAATCTAGCTTCAAAAACAAAAATTTTACAGTCCTGTAAAGTCAAGGTTTGTTAAATTTAGTGCGCACTTGCCCCATATCACCCTACTTAGAAAAAAAACAAAATACTTTCTTTCGAACACTTCTGTATTACAATGAATCAACAAACACATTTCAATACAAAAGTTTATCCTTCTACTGCTTAACAATAATTTTGAAAGTTGAAAAACATCAAAAATCAGCTGAATCCGCTCAAAGCCTTTGGTACGAAATTGAGGAATCACATTGTTTTTTTCTTCTCTATGTATGCTTTCTGTCTAAAGATTGTTTTGTTTCTCTAAAAACAGGGCGTATTTTCTTGTAATTAACATTTGTTAATGAAAAAAAGTTATAATAAAATAATCTTTTTTTTTATGAATTTTTCCATAATACAAAAAAATTAAAAAGGGTCTTATTGAGTTTAAAAACCCTTATTAAAAAAACACCATTCATTCACAAAGCAGGCATTATATTATTATTATTATTATTATATTATTAAATATGTAGTAATTATATAAAAGTTCAGTCTGATAATAATATGCTAATGAAATAATGATCTGATTTTACATGCAATATGAAATAATTTGTTATATTTAACTTAATACATTTGTTATTGGTTAAGATATGTCTTCAATATTAAATTGATAAAACAAAAAATCATAATGAACAATGGTAATGGGCCATAATCTCCGGAGTAATTTAAAAATAAATGCAAAAGAAAACGGAGCAATTAAATTTATAAAATTAAACTGTGATTAAAAAACAAAATAAAATTAAACAGCTTGGAAACTAGTTAAATATCCCCTGACATGGCTATACGCATTAACTTGAGAAAAATGTGGTGAAAAGCAGCGAGGCAGACAGATACATGTGTTCATTGAAAGTTAGCACCATAGTATTGATCTTATTCTGTTGGGGGATGGTATAGATCACAAGTTTTTCTCCACCAAAAAATTATCAAATAACATTTATATATTATTATATAATATAATATAATTATATAATATTTAAAAAATAATAGAATAAATTCCCATCATTCAGACAATCGCCACTTGCATATTACTTTTTGAGTTAAATTAGAAAAAATGCTTATCCTAATAATAAGTTTATCAAGTTAATGCATATAGCCATGTCAGGGGATATCTAACTAGTTTCCAAGCTGTTTAATTTAATTTTGTTTTTTAATCACAGTTTCATTTTATAAATTTAATTGCACCATTTTCTATTTACTAACTACTTTCTACTTACTTCAAAAAGGTCAAAAACGATGATGCCAGAAATGATTAAAGCATTAACTTAAGAGATTTTTTAAATTGTCAATTTAAAATGTCTTCATTTTGTCAATTACCTACATCTCATTCAAGCATTTCCTTAAAAAACAGTTCCATAATAAAACAAAACATTCACACAGTGATGACATCATGTAAGGAGAAGCTATTCTGACAGCAGCCCAGCGCATTAGGTATTGTTTCTCTTATATATGTGCCCTGCATATGTTAACAGACTTCCAAAACCTGAAATTCTGAACAACATTATGACATTAATCCACTCTGATTCTGCCAGAGTTTTATCCCAACTGAATCCAGTTAACTATTTTATTTTGAAATCTTGATCACCTCAAAATAATAAGTTAACTGAGTAAGGAATCAAAAATGAACTATTTGGCATCAACAGGCTTGTAATAATAATTTTTATGAATTATAGAACATCATAAGATCTCAAGAGCTTTTTATCAAATTTTTCTTGATTAAACTATTCATAAACAGTATTTATTCAGGTATTATTTGTAATCTAGATAAACTATTTCAGCTTAAATTAAGAAACACTAACTTTTTCAGAAATTATAAAAAAAAAAATTCTAAGATTCTCGTAGTTTCACAGTTACTTCCTTGTCCACTTAGCCTTAAAATGAAGACCTTACTTAATTTAAGGGATAAATCAAATGGTCATAATCCTGGCTTTCAACTTTGACCCCAAGAACACTCTAAAGACGAGATTTAGGCACAATTACCACTTGTCTCATATAGAATGTTTTAGTAATTATACTTCTTTCATAAACAAATTTTGTTTTACCCTTTTTCTTTGTTACATTAATAATTCAACAATGCAACTTTCTGCAACTATTATCTGAATAGCAATATAAATGAAAAACTTATAACCGAAACAAGAGACAGCTGGAGTTAAGATTGCCTCGTGAAAGTTTTAATGTTTTTTTTTATTGCTTCACACTTTGGCCTTTTTTATCAACTAGCAGTGTGGTGAGACAGATCCAAATTTCTTTGGCTACTTATTGTCACTATTCCTGCTAATATACATAATGGGCAATGTATTATCATTTTTATTATAAAAATAATAAATAATCACCACTGTATTTCAAATATTTCTTTTCGCCAATTGTGTTCCAGCATTTATATTTTGTTATCTTCACTATTTTTTTGTTTACATTATTGATGGCCCAAACAAATAAATTTTATGGTTAGAAGAAAGCCATAGAGTGACAAATATGCATTTGTAAATATAAGACACCACAAATAACAGCATAAAACTACCAAGAACACTATGTTTCTTGAGTATTCAAACTGAAAGCACTAACCTAACTAACTAATAATCTATAAACTAATAACTAATTAATCAACTATGATTGATAAAAGCAAAAATAAACTCCTGAAAAAATTTACAAAATATCTAAAAATCATTATAATTTTAACTATAATTCTAGAAAACTACAGTTTTTATTACATTATTATAGTTTTGAAAAAACTTTAGTTTTTATTTTGCTATTATGGCTTTAAGATAGTAACATCACGTAAAAAATAATGGCATACCAGAATTATTTCATAGCTTTTTAACTTTCATTGCTGCAAATTTTAAAGTTTTCACTGCATAAAAATTCGTTCTCTGATAATAATACACGATTATAGAAATACTTCATATAAACTATATTAATTTGCTACTATATTATTCTAATTTCATACGCGCATCAAACTTCAGTAAAGTAAATTTGTTAATGTTTTCACTAAGTTTGAAATAAATATAAAGCTTAGTTTCTTGAACTGCTTTCATTTTATTAAATTACAATCATTTTTTTCTTTTAATAATTGAATCTATAATACAAATATTATAAATTTTGTAATTCAAATAGTTTAACAACTTATATAATGATATTCATTACTTATATTAATAGTTTATCAACAAGCTTTATACTAATTTTTTTATTTGACTTAGATATAATTTTTTTTTAATTGACAAATCATCTAGATTGGAATAGATACTAGTAAAAATATTAACTATTTCACTAAAATTCTTTCAATGATTGTTATACATTAGTTAAATAATAAAACAGTGACAATAATATCAGGTTAAGTTTAAATACATCTAGAAAATTTCAGAGAAATGCTATCTTATCCACAGGATGTAGAGCTGTAGTTTCATAAAATTCAGTTGTAAAGAGATATTTAGTATAAAACCAAAACTTAGCATATACATATGAAAAGCAATTTGATAGGCATTAAAATATTGGAAATAATTTAATCTAATTTTTGAAAAATAAATTTATTAATTTAGAAAACGATTTTAAATTATTAAGATGTTGGAGGACCAGGCCTTTTCATAAATGGAATATGATTCAATTTTTTAGTCCTATCACAATCTATTTTTATTTTTGAGGTAATAGAGAATGTACATTTATGGATATTTAAAATAATCCTCCAAATTATTGTTTTACACTTTTTCTACAAAATAATAAATTATTAACATTTTTTCTTATTTACACATTATTTTAAAGGCAATGGTAACTCAAATTCAAAATAAACTCATTAAAGGCTGAACTACTAATTGTTAGTGTAAGAATACACATCTACCAATTAATAACAGCAATAGATCTTTATTAAGTAAATATTGCACCATTAAAATAAACAATTATAAACCGTACATACAATTTTAAACATTTTTCCAAATCAAAGGGCACTTGAATAAACAATCATATTATTCAATATTAATTAAATAAAGAATAGTTAGTTGGTTATGATCTTATTTAGTCGAATGTGATTTTATTTTTTCACATGAAACTAAAGTGTCATGAATTATCTTTCCTGAGCATGACTCACCTATATGATGTAAATCAGTAAACATAATTAGGAAAAAGGGTTTTATGAATTAAAAGTACATCCTATGAACAAATAACATAGTATTTATTTGTTATTATCAACAGAAAATTGGCATTTTATGCGTGAATAAAAATTATGAAACAAGTTTATTATCTAATTGAAATTTAAACAACAAAAACGTTATCAGATTATCATTAAAATTAAATTCAACATATATAGGCTTTAAATGTTCATTTAACTGGCAGTAGCGATTAAGTGATAAAATAAAATAATATAAATATATATTATTATAAAATAATTAACTACTTTACACCTTCACCAGCGACTCTATTGACTTCTAGACAGATAATAACTTTATATAACATTCATAAATCTATTTAAAAAAAATACATTCTTGAAAATTCATTTCCTAGCTTTGTTACAATTCTTCATTTAATAGTAAGCAATTAATAGCTATGAAGTATAACAATAGGGAAATATTAATAATGTCAATAATAAATTATTTATATATATATAAGAAAACATTTATTTAAATAATTATAATACAGCATCACTGGGGTTTGAGTTCTTTGGCAATGCTGTAAGACACCATCTTATTCCAATCTATTTTTGAACGAGTAACAGGTAACTGCCTTCTTAAAGCTTTAAAAGTAGTGTCTGACATCGTATGATAGTTTTCAGATATCGCTTGTTGGTACTCTGTTTCAGAGTCTTCGAATATTTTAATTAAAGCCTTACTTAACTGTTCTTCATCAACAACTGGGAGTGCTTGATTAATATCTTTCAAACTGACCAGCTGCACATTGCCATCTTCGTAATAATGAACTTGAATTTTCAAGACACCTTTCACATCGGCGTTATCTGAATCTATTGTCACAAACCACTGAGATCGCCAACAACCATTCCAGCAATTTTTCGGTTGAAATAAATGGGCTTCTATACACGCAACCAAGCTTACTTTACCTTCCTCTCTTTTAGAAAATACACTACCTGAGCCACTTTCAAAATGTTTAGCTATATATGCATCTAATTCAATCTCTAAAGCTGATCTCCACTTTTCAGTACCAGGTTCTGCTTCCCATGAGTCATAATTAGATGTCTCTCTCCTTAATGGATCATATTTAAATGACTGTTTTGACCTTGCATCATAAAACCTGTTGGATCCTAGATCATTATGTTCTGTAATCAAAACTGGATACTCACTGTTCTTAATCTTCACAGGCGTAAGCTGGTCCTTACAGTACTGCCCGAAGACTCCGAGAGCTCCTTCTTTCAAAAGGGTATCGTTGTTTAATAATATCCTTGCATCATTAAAAACTTCGTTAAACTCTCCCGGTGGCGAATGTAATATAAAATTAGAAACGATTCGCACCTTTTCTTGATCCGATATAGTTTCTTCACCGTCTAAAGTCATACTTGTAAGAACAGAGAGTAAAGAAGAACAATATTAAAGTTTATTTAACAAAAATAACAAAACATAACCTACTGAGAACAAGGAGACTACGTAGCACACCCACCCCAAATATTTCGGACGTGTATGTACGGCTGCTAGCGCTCCCTAGGCGGCCGCCAGTCGTACTACGAACCAGACCCGACAAAGCCATGTAACCTCTGAATTAGTTTTCCACCGAGTGAGGAGGGGTTACCATCTGTGACTGTTTCTTTCGAATCTGAATTTTCCTAGTGAAACACATCTAAACTATTTCACTACTTTCGTCAAAACTGTCGATGATTCACCTGCTGTCACTGTAATGTAAGAACTGAACCGAACTCTAAGTGGATTGATATTTTTTTAAACTTTAGTTTCCTTTAATCTTCCGTTTCCTATCGTTATCAGTATGTTTTAGAAGAAAGGCTATCCGGAATTTAAGAACTGTTTTGAGTTCGGTTACTGATGCAAATGGAAGAAAGATAGGTCAAATATTGCTGGTTTTCTTTTTTTTTTTTTTCTTTTCTTTTATTTATGGGTGATGTGAAATGGTTTCTGTGATGGATAGAGTGAATTCAAGCAGACAGAACTACTCCGTTGAACGTCTTGTTCGAGTTGGATATTATAAACTTGAACAGACAATTGGCAAGGGGAACTATGCTGTAGTCAAACTGGCAACCCATGTTGTGACTAACACTAAGGTAAGATACAGTTTTATTGTTTTAACATTCAAAAATAATGTATCAACATTAGATTATAAACAAAATTTTTAGTAAGTATTGCTTTTCTATTTGAACAATCATAGACAACCTTGCTTCAAGTTGTTCCAAGGATAAACTCTAATAAGTTGTTTTAAATTTATTCTGAGTTGTTTCCTATTTATTTGTTTGTTTATATACTAGCAACTTTGGTAATATATTCTAAAATTTTTAATTTTCAAATTTCCCTCTTAAATTAAAAATTTTATCACAGTTTTCAGACTGCTCTGTGCAAAGTACACCTTAATAATCCTTACAATAAGTATTATTATTTTTAATTTTTAATGAATTAGAATTATTTTTCAATGCATATTTTATCAGTTTACATTTTTTTTATCACTTATTTTACATTCCAGTCAGTATAAAGTTGATCTGTTTTATCTTCAGACAATCTTTAAATACAGTTTTCTTTAAGATTACTCCTGTCATAGATTAATTGAAGGTATTTGGTTATCAATATATCATTTAAGAAATACTTTTTTAAATTTCAGATTTATAGAATTATCGAAATGCATCATGTTTCTCATTTATTACATTTTATTGTTTTTATATATGTCTTTAAGGTTCTACAATTTATTAAATTTGAATATTCCTTTTAAAAATTACCACTAATTGGATTAGTTAAATTTCAAAATTAAATTATCTTGAAACATTTTATCTACAGAGTTATGTGGTATGTTTTTCATTTAAAGGTTAATTGCCATGAATCTAATTAAAGTTTATGTGATATGTATTATTTAATTTTTAGGTTTCTGCTTTTTTTATTATATAGAGTATGATGTATTTTTGTAGAAAACCACCAATAGTTAATGAAGTTGAAATTTCTTTTAGTTTCATCTTTAAACAATAAAAACCATTACATAATTAAATTTCAGTTGTATTCTAACAAATTAAATTAATGAATTTTTTAAGAGAACATTATTTAAGATCTATATTATAACTCTGTCAGAGGATGAATTTGAACTGGATTTAGCATCTTTCAGTTTTTTGCTAGATTGTTAAATTTAAAGCAAATTAATTATTACATTTTTAAAGAATTATTGACACCTATTTTAATTTAACCTTGTTCTCATTAGTAATAATTTTATCATTTTACATATTATCAAGTTTGTTGTGAATTAAACCTTGATGAAAACTCTTTGATAGTGAATAGAAAGATTTCTTCCTTAGTAGTTTTTAATTATTTATCCAGCTGTGTTCATCAATTCGAATTTTGTGAGGTCCCTTCTAGAAAGAGAAAAAAAACACAACAGTGCTCTTGTGAAAGGAATGATTGCCAGGTGGTTGGCCCTTATGCACGTGTCCCAAGGTCATTTACACGTGTATTGCGCCACATCCATGGACCGAATCGTCGGTTTTAAAATTATTGACAACTACATAAAATAGCATTGGCGCCAAATGCTCTCTTGGAGTGATGCTTTGTCTACTTTCTTGATTTCAGGATTCTATCTCATGGTTTACTAGAGACCTTAATATCTTAATTTGATAAGACTTATAATTTTTAATATCATAATTTATTTTAAACGTACAAAAAAAATATATTTAGCTAACTTGTATTTTATTTGAATATGTACATTCATTTTTACTTCCTTGTACGCAGTATACAGTTAGCCGTGGAAAGTTAAAATTTTGTATTTAGAAAACCTAGTTGTGAACTTCCCTTTTTGGCCACTACATGATTACCGGAAGTGGTACTCTACTTGAAGGTCATTATTGATTTTCATAAAATTTTTTATTAAAATATAATGCAAAACTTCTCAAATTTGATATATACATATATAAATGACTTACTTATTAATTTAAATAACATAATAAATTTTGGTTAAATTGGCAAACCGGAAGTGGTACTTTACTTGAAGGTCATATCAGACATTTATATCAGTATGAATGTATTTACTAGATTTTGGTTAAAATTGATGAGCCGAATAGGGTACTTTACTTGAAGGTCATAAAAAAATATATTAAAATTAAATGCAGAGATCATATGGTTCGGTAATAAAGGTTACGAACGCGATTTTTTTCCACTCTAATTAAACATTTTTATTACTTGTTTCAAGTGTTAAAATTTAGTGTAAAATACTTGTTTTCCTCCCCATTTGTGAGATGAACAAGTCTGCAGCAGGAGGAGAATAAGATATAAGTTAAGTGGGTTCTTCCGCTTTAAATGTCGAAACTGTCTATTTCCAATGCTTTATCTAGTGACATTGACAGTTCTAATGTTGTCACGGAACATGAAGAAATCTCTTGGAAACTAGTTACCTACTGAAAGAAAACTACAAATAATAATGGAATGAGACCTCCAGACACAAGAGTTTTTGTGTGTGGTTTCAAATAGATGGATGTCGCGACGTCGAGTGTCGTTTTTGAGATACTGCAATCTTCGGAAACTAGTAACCAAATTCAGGATCACTTTTTGAGCCACCGGTTTACAGTTTAATAGGCGTACAATGAAATCATGTGTTGTCCACATCAGATATTTTTATTTTATTTCATATTATTTCAGATCTTAAAGGAGTGAGATTTTGAAACAGACGGATGGTATTGTGGAGTTCCGAGGATCGTCCTGGGGTGGGTGACCTATGACATTGGTACCGAATCTCAAGAAAATCAGTCGAGCAGTCTCGGAGAAAAGCCGCGGACGGCGGACTGACGGATTTTTTTTTATTCGATGTTTGGATTATACGTATCTTGAAACGTCAAATTTTGAGGGGATTTACTAAAATTTATTTCTTTGGTCGATTCTAACGGTCTATTATTGAAAATTATAAACCAAAGCATTTATAGTTTTTTATTTTAATGCCTTGTTAAGTTTTTATAAATCAAAACTAAAATAAATAATAAATTTTAATGCCTTTTAAAAAAAATTATTTATAAATTATGTTTATTTCAGTAGTTTTATGTGTACTGTTAAATTAATTGTTAGCTATCAAACATAGATTTTAATATCACATTAGAAATAAATATATTATTTTAATATCAAATCCGAAACAAAAAATTAAGTAAATAACTCAGAACAAAACATTCTTTCCTATATTTAACAATATAACTATTATCATATTTATTTTATTTTGTCTAGACTGAAAAATGTTTATGAGTTTCCTGAAAAACAATAATATGAGTAACTTTTATTAACGAGTGTTTCATTTTAATTTTTGTTATATTCACAAGTCGTGCATACGAGTATTTTAACCTCGAAACCGGGCAAAAGTTCGAGTCAGGAAGTTTGTGAAACCATTAAACCCACCATTCTTCAAGCTAGTTAGTTACCTTGCTCATCAAACTGTAATCCAATAAACTTCCTCCACCCTTGCTATTTCTTGTAAAGTCAATCCCAATTCAGACATTGTCAGAATTTCAAGTCCCATAGTCATCAATGATATCATTCGTCGTTGTTTACCATACTAGCTCAGGGGTGTACGCAGAATTTTGTTTCAGGAGGGGGGAGATTCAATAATTTTAAAATGATCATTTTATTGATTTACAGTGTTCATTGCTCGTTAGCAGACCATATTTACGAAGAATTGTTCAGATAATCCTTGTCTATTACTTTGATGTTGTCGGATAAAGATGTTTTTGTTTGTGTGTCGGGTCTTTTCGTATTAAATTTTGATTTTAAACATGAACTTTAGTCCAATATTATACATAAAAATCTTCCATACTCTTCCGCCATTTTGTTTTTTACTCCTTCGAATATAATGACTAAAAAATATAATTATTTCAGCGTTATAATTTATTTTGATATTTTCTCCTAAATTCTATTGAAACCGTCCAGAATTTCACCATTTATTTATCAGAACCTTGAAGAATGATGGATTTCATACAGTTTTTCACAAACTTCGTGATTTTGACTATTTTCCGGTTTTAAGGTTCAAGTACTCCTATATGCATATGCACGAAAGTAAAATAAAAAATCTTCAAATAATTTTGTCCGGTTTTAAGTTTATATTTTAAAAAAAATATTTATGATACAGAAATTGTAAATTTTAGTGTGATCTAATTTTTTTTAAATGAAATCGTTGAATTTCATCAAGGGTCGGAAGGGTCTATTGAATTACATGTAATTAAAACATTATTCTTTTACGGAGTGAAGTATATTAACAGATTTTTTTTTTATTCAAAACTGGCGTCAGATTTAGTTTTAACAATTTGAAAAACCCCTATATTCAAATTTTCAGACGAATCTAAATATCACAATTTTTTGTTTAAATATTTTGCCCAGGATCAAATTTTTAAATAAAATTAATATTTATTATTATTATATTAATATTTAAGATTCATAAAATCAATCACAAATCAGAAGCCCTTTGAACGATTAAAACCATTTGGCTCATCTGTAATGGTTCTTAAACTTCGCAATATGCTTTAACCGTGGTGTTCCTACGTGTTTTAGAACAAACGTTATCCGCAAAAAATCTTAATTTTGTTGTTATTTGGTAATCACGTTTTTTTTTACGCAGACCTTCTACGACAGTGCTATCACAAGCACAGACAATTCCATCATAAAAACTTTTGTGGATTAAAATTTTTGTGTATCCTCGGAACAGGAAAAAAATGTTTTTTTTATGATATTTTTAACATTAAGGTTCTTTGGTTTCCAGAATCAAAATCTATCATCATTATTGGTTTGAACAAATCTATAATGATAGTTTACTTAATAATTTAAACACCTTTGGTTTATTATTTTCAATAATAGACCTTTGGAATCGACCAAGGAAAAAATGTTGGTAAACCCCCCTCAAAATTTGAGGTTTTACCTTTCAAGATACGTATAATCCAAATATCGAATAAAAAAAAAATCCGTCCATCCGCGGCTTTTCTCCGAGACTACTGGACCGATTTTCTTGAGATTCGGTACCAATGTCACAGGTCGCCCCGGGATGATCCTCGGAACTCGACATTACCATCCGTCTGTTTGTTTCAAAATGGCGGCCGATTAGAGATCTCATAAGTCCATAATTCGGCCATTTATAAAGATAGAGAGGGAATGTAAGGTGTTTTGGAATCAGTGTAACAAGAAATTTAAAATATCTGATGTGAACAACACATGACTTCCTTGTACGACTATTAAATTATAAATCGGTGGCTCAGAAAGTGATCCTGAATTTGGTTACTAGTTTCCGAAGATTGCAGTGTCTCAAAAACGACACTCGGCGTCGCGATATCCATCTATTGACACTCTTGTTTCTGGAGGTCTCATTCCGTTATTATATGTTGTTTTCCTTCAGTAGGTAACAAGTTTTCAAGAGATTTCTTCATGTTCCATGACAACATTAAAACTGTCAATATATAAAGCATTGGAAATCGACAGTTTCTAAATTTTAAGCGGAAAAACCCACTTGACTAATATCTTATTCTTCTGCAGCAGACTTGTTCATCTCGCAAATGGAGAGGAAAACCAGTATTTTATACTCTATTTTAACACTTGAAACAAGTAATAAAAATATTTAATTGGATTGAAAAACAAATCGCGTTTGTAACCTTTATTACCGAAACATATGATTTTTAATTTAAATATAATTTTTTATATAAGCTTATTATGACCTTCAAGTAAAGTACGCTTTTCGGCTCACCAATTTGGACCAAAATCTAGTAAATACATTCATATCGATATAAAAGTCCTATTTACCAAATTTGAGATGTTTTACATTATATTTTAATATAATTTTTTATGAAAGTCTAATATGACCTTCAAGTAAAGTACCGCTTCCGGTTTTCCAATTTACACCAAAATCTAGTGTGTTATTTAAATCAATATACAACTTCTGATTACTAAATTTGAGAAGTTTTGCATAGTATTTTAATACAATTTTTAATGGAAATCAATTATGACCTTCACGTAAAGTACCACTTCCGGTGATCAAGCAGTGACCAAAAAGGGAGGTTTACAACTAGATTTTACAACAATCCTAAATACAAAATTTCAACTTTCTACGGCAAACCGTTTTTGAGTTATGCGAGATAAGACGCCACGACGAAACTAGTCAAAATGGGGGATGGTCAAAATGGATATTTCCGTCGAAATCTGAAAACCGAAAATTTTCGCGATTACAATACTTCCTTTACTTCGTACAAGGAAATAAAAAAAAAAAGAAAATGAAAAATGACTGATTCTCCGGGCGGCTAGTCATCATGGCCCTACGCCTCCTGGCTTATCTATTGGGCTTCTGACTTCCTCGTATCTCTCTGCTGTATCCTTCCTTGGATTATTTCTGTATTATTTTTAGCTTCCTTAGTCTATCCTTTTTTTTCCCTACTGAAGTGCACATCAAATATTTCCTCTGTATCATTTTACATCACAGCGTACTTGCATTGACAGTTTTTTAAATTAACACTCCCAGTTCGGCACACGGTGATCATTTTGTGACAAGCTTCAAATTTCTTTTCCTTTGGTGCCTACTGCTTCATTTTTTTTACTTGGACAGAAGTGATATTTTTGAAATATTACTAAGTGGAAATAATAAACCATTGAGTAATAATTTGCAGTGTTTTTAAAAAAAAAATTTCACCAAAAATCAATTATTTTTTATTGCTTATATCTTTATTCTGAAAAACAAATGTTTTGCCGAAAAAACCATGTCGATATTTTTCAAACTCGAAATATAAAATATAGCAGTTTCAGTGTGTTTTATTTTTTGCTTCCTCACTACCGAAAGTATCATGCAACCATGCAGGAATTGAAAATTTTCACTCGCGTTTTAAGCTTCAGACATCAAAGAACAAATTTGGTCTCGTGTCTGAATGAAATTTTCAGGGATTGTGCGGGTTACCTAGATGGTCAATTGTATCAAATTACATCCTCTACTTTCGCTTGCGCGTGCGAAAACGTGTTTTTCTTGACACATCTATATTTCGAAAATGGCTCGTCCGATTTCGCCCAAAATTTGAGAAACTTGGTTCTTAAGGACGCTAATTCCGAATTTTATATCAGATATATCATTGCGCATGCACATTTCGATTTACTTTTCTTTGATGTAGGAATCATAACTCTATTGACTGTAGCATCAAAACGTTTTTAACGATTTTGAACACTTAAAACGCTTTTTATTTTCCTATATTGCACATCTCCGAGAAAAAAGAAAAAAATCTATAATTTCATTCGCACATAATTTAAAATGTATATATTTTTTTACAATGACTACTACATGAATGAATGATTCGGCCTAAAGCCATGCTGCTGCTCTCTTCTATGGTATTGTTCAACCTCGGTCTGCCAAGGATAATCTTGGACAGGACCTTACTAGCGTGATCCATCTCCAGTTGCTGCGCTCGGTAAGATCTCCCTTTTTTGTCACCTTCACCATTATCCCCTTGACCCAGTCTTTCGGCAACCCAGCTTCCATCCATATCTTGCGGAACAGCGGTAAGGTTCTCTCAGCCACACCTTCAGGCCATGCTATCGGTCCTCGGAGACTTATCATTCTTTAGGGCGTTTATGGATTCGGTGATTTACATTAGAGAGGAAAGCTCATCATCAATTTGTATTACTTTCTTTGGCTCCCTTCTTCTTCTTTCCCGAGCTGCTTCTGGAGCACCTCCCAAGCACCACTCCTCGTCCTGCTGGTTCAATAGCTCGTCTTAAGTACTGACGCCACCTATCTCGTTGAGCATTTTACTCATTCAGAATTTCACTTATTTTATTTTTGATCGGCTTCTTCATTCTTTTCCTTTTATCCGCAAGTAAGTTATCCGATATAATTCTTTGGAATTATTGCACCTAGCCTCTGCCTCCGCTCTGCCTGCCATCCTGGAAATCCACTCTCTCCTGTCCTTCCTTCACCTCCTTATTCCTGTCAGAGCACCGCCTCTTTACTTAGATCATATTTTATTTCCTTAGAGGCCTAGTGATATTTAAGTTTGTCTTTACTTCCTTGTACGAAGTAAACGTAAGTTCTTACGTATCTCGCATAATTCAAAAACGGTTAGCCGTAGAAAGTTAAAATTTCGTATTTAGGATTATTATATAATCTAGTTGTGAACCTCCCTTTTTGGTCACTGCATGATTACCAGAAGTGATACTTTACTTGAAGGTCATTACTGATTTTCAACAAACATTATATTAAAATATAATGCAAAACTTCTCAAATTTAGTATTTAAGACTCAAATATTAATATAAACAACTTAATAAATTTTGGTAAACATTGGCAAACCGGAAGTTGCTTTACTTGAAGGTCATATTAGACTTTCATCAAAAAGTTAAAATTAAAAAAAATATAATGCAAAACATCTCAAATTTGGTAAATTAGACCCTAATTTCCTATATCAATAATTTAATAGAAATTGAAGATCCGAAAGGGGTACTTTACTTGAAGGTCATAAGAAACTTACATCAAAAGGTATATTGAAATTTATTACAGAGATCATATGTTTCGGTGATAAAGGTTATAAACGCAATTTTTTTCCACTCTAATTAAATAATTTTATTACTTGTTTTAAGTGATAAAATTGGTTGTGAAATACTGGTTTTCCACCCCATTTGTGAGACGAATAAGTCTGCCGGAGGAGAATAAGATATAAGTTAAGTGGGTTTTTTTCCGCTTAAAATGTCGAAACTGTCGATTTCCAATGCTTTACCTACGGAAAGAAAACGACATATAATAATGGAATGAGACCTTCTGAAACAGGAGTTTGTGTGTGTGTGTGTGTGTGTGTGTGTGTAAATAGATGGATGACGCGACGCCGAGTGTTCTTTTTAACATACTGCAATCTTAAAAAACGTAACCAAATTCAGGATTACATTTTGAGCCACAGATTTATAGTTTAATAGGCGTACAAGGAAGTCATGTGTTGCCCACATCAGATATTTTTATTACTGGAGCAGTCATTTGTAGGAGTCTAAAAAGTTAAAATTAACTTAAATATGGATTCGGTTCAGTAATTTTAAAATTTTCATTCAATCACCCTTCCCTGCCTTCCGGCAAAAATTTTGGAATTAAATGTAATTTAACATGAAAAACCTAAAGAATAAAATTTTAAAGGGAAAACTCGAAATTAAAATCAGTTTAGTATACGAGGAGTCCTAAAATACATAATAAATACACCGACTTTTCCTCTGCTGTGTTTTCCTTCATAATACTTTTCATTGATTCTTCTTCATTTTAAACGTGTTTTAATTTTGTAAAAATGGTTCTTGATTAATCCTTCACTTTTCCTGCTTAATTCATTTTTATTAAAGAAGGTATGGATGATAAAAAAAAAAAGTCGGCCCTCAATTACTTTTTCGTTAAATAAAAGTGAATTTTTCAATGCTACCCTTTTTATTTTCCTTGTTCCTTATTATTTAACTGAAATGGCGGCTATTAATTAATTTATTTCATATTTTTTCTCTTTCGTCTGTGTTATTATTCATAGCATTCGTTGAAAATTGGATCCTATTACAATACCTTGGATCCTATTACAATACCTTGGATCCTATTACAATACCTTGGATCCTATTACAATACCTTCCTATTACAATACCTTCCCTACCTTTGTGATAAGGAAAGTAAAAACATTTAAACATTTTTTTTTTTTTAAACATTTACAAGAAATTGTTAATTACTTTTTCAAAGTCTTTTTTTTTGTATTTATGTTATTTTCTATCGACATCAGTGATAAATTGCTCAGTCTATCTTGAATAATCGAACTTCTCAGTTCATTCTTGATACGTATTAATGTTAAGAAGGAACGGAGATTTGGAGAAAGAAAAGAAAATTTTATTTGAGCATAACTCGAAAAAGTATGGATTTTATGTTAAGTAGAGAGTTGAAAAGAAATTGAATTCTCTTTAAAACCAGTATTAAATCATCGAAATCGGGATATTATTATCAATGATACAACGTATTATGTTTTATATCCACGGTTTTAAATATTATCCAAGTAATTAAAATTCACAATAACCATAAATTTTTAGTATATTCCTCAATGAGCCATATGAAAGGTTAACCAATAATCTGAAAAAATTAAAAAAAAAAAACCTCGGAAGCTGAAAAGGGAACTATCGCTCATTATTATTGTAACTGTCAATTCCAACTGCTAAAAGTGTGCTAAAATACTAATTTGGAAAAACTTCATTAAACTAAATGAAATAGATTAAACTATTATAGCCTAAAACAGATTAAATATTTTATAAACACAATGGGTGATACTATGGTTATCAAGATTGAAGAATTAATTTTTGTTAATTTGGTTAAGGGATACAAGTGTCCCTTGTACCTATTGTCCACAAAACAAAACAGGTGATTTTTGAGTATATAATTTCGTCATCCGGATCTCAGCATAGGATAGACAATTTTCCCAACATGTTATATGTGTTACAAACTTTTTGAAAAAATGTCTGATGTGGACAACACATGACTTCCTTGTACGCCTATTAAACTATAAATCGATGACTCAAAAAGTGATCCTGAATTTGGTTACTAGTTTCCGAAGATTGCAGTATCTCGGCGTTGCGACATCCATCTATAACACACACATACACACACACACACAAATGGGGAGGAAAACCAGTATTTTACACTAAATTTTAACACTCAAAGCAAATTATAAAAATGTTTAATTGGATTGGAAACCAAATTGCTTTTGTAACCTTTATTACCGAAACATATGATTTATGTATTTAATTTAAATATAATTTTTTATGTAAGCTTATTATGACCTTCAAGTAACGTACCCTTTTCGGCTCACCAATTTTAACCAAAATCTAGTAAATACATTAATATTGATATAAAAGTCCTATTTACTAAATTTTAAATGTTTTACATTATATTTGAATATAATTTTTTGATGAAAGTCTAATATGACCTTCAAATAAAGTACCTCTTCCGCTTTTCCCATTTAGACCAAAATCTAGTATGCTATTTCAATCAATATATAAAGTATAAATACTAAATTTGAAAATATGTGAGCCTTAAATATCAAATTTGAGAAGTTATGCATAGTATTTTAATATAATTTTTAATGGAAATCAATTATGACCTTCACGTAAAGTACCACTTCCGGTGATCAAGCAGTGACCAAAAATGGAGGTTCACAACTAGATTTTACAATCCTAAATACATAATTTCAACTTTCTTCGGCTAACCGTTTTTGAGTTATGCGAAATACGAACGAACGTACGTACATACGTACAGACACCATGACGAAACTAGTCAAAATGGATTCAGGGATGGTCAAAATGGATATTTCCGTCGAAATCTGAAAACCGAAAATTTTCGGGATTACAATACTTCCTTTACTTCGTACAAGTAAGTAAAAAAATACGGACTAGTATCAGCAAAGACACGGCGTATTTTATAAGGACTTCAAGACTAGATCCAAGATGGAAAGCCGAGTGTGTCCAAAACAGACGGATGCGACTAAACTTTCTCTCACTATGCCCCCATCCTGTTCCCTACTGTATACTCTGTAATAATTTAAAGTAATAATATAAAAGTAGAAATTATTAACTTTATGATTTACGGACTTTTATATTATTTAATGGAAACTAAATGTTTCCCTTAAAATTAAATGGTAACTTTTAATATTTATTTTCAGCTTTACAAACCAAAAAAATAAAATAAAAAACCTGTTCCTATAGTAATGTATACAGAATTCTGTAATATCGAGCTATATATAATTAAAGAATCAAAATTATGTAGTGTGCAAATTGTCGTTGATACTGCAGTAACTATTTTATTATACTTTAGTGCGAGAAGGCGTGAAAGTACTGTAAAATATAATGACGTTGCATTAAATGTTTTTGGTAAAAAAAGAGTAATTTTGTTGGCTTAATACGAAAAAGAATTATAATGTTCTTGCAACACTGAATCATTATCAATAGTTTTCGCAGCATTTGCTACTTCCTCTGAGTAGAGTTGATGTTTATTTCTTAACAGGTGGCAAATATCCATTGGATAAAAGTGATGGATTTCAGTGTTCACGCCTGATTAATTTGTTAATTTTTCTATTATTTGTACTCACTATTTATCCTAGTTTAAAACCCTCACTCATGTTTTACTAAACTTTAATGCCTAAAAGCTCATTATCAAACCGAATTAAAAGTAATCTCCTTGTTAATGAAGCAGGAAAGATCTTTTTTCTTCAAAATTCTGTTGCATAGGCTTCTCGTAAAATTGAACTTTTAAAAGTTTTAATCCAAATATTACAGTCCTACTTTGCATTATTAGATAACATTGGGGATTATTACTTTCTCCTACCTATATACGAATTATATAGTAAGAATCGTGAAAATTTTCGAATTCGAGTTTTCAGCGGTAATGCACGTTTTAAGGTATCTATCTCGAGTCCAAATAAGATATCTTGAGTCCAAGTCTCGAAAAATGGTCTGTGTGTATGTGAACAGCCTAGCTCAAAAAACAAAAGTTGTACGATACTGAAATTACGTATTTAAGGTAGGAACATGTACGTGATGTTACAGCGATTTTTCGTCAAAATCGACTGACTGGAAATGCCACTTTATATAATCGATTTTACACTTTTTTACAATTTTCTCGAAAACGGCTCCTACGATTTTGATGAAACTTGTCTAAATTATTCTTCCTAAAGGCCTTTAACTTTTCATTTATGTAGTACATCACTGAGGAAATGCAAGGAAAAAAGTTATAATGAAAAGAATATTTTATTTGCGCATAACTTGAAAAGAATGCAATTTATAGTAAATTGTATGAAAGGTTATTAAATTATCTAAAAAACAAAAAAAAGAATCATCAAAATCAGACCAGTATTAGCAAAGATACAGTGTATCTTATGAGGAATACGAGACCCTAGATGGATAACCTAGCGCATCCGAAAGGAGACGGATGTTACCGAATCTTCTCCCACAAATTCGCTAATCTGTTGTCAGCAACACGCTCTGTAATAATGTAATTTAAGAATACAAAAGTAGAAATTAACTTAATAACTTCTACTTTTAGATTATTTAATGGAAACAAAACCGAAACTTTTAAAATATATTTTCAACTTCAAAAACTTAAAATATATAGGTAGCGTACAGAATTGTAGTACTAAAATTATTTAAAAAACTATTTTATTGTTCTCAAGTGGGAGAAGATGTGAAAAAGCGAATGCTGCTGAGTTTATTTAAAGTATTTTTTATGTGAACTCTTTAAAATTAAATTAAAAAGATAATCATTATAGGACGGTATGGGAAAGTTGTGTGATGCGCGCACCGCACCAGATTTTTTTTCATTAAACAACAAAAAATGCCGACGAAGTATAAACGAAAGCCAGGTAGCAGAAGTTACAAGGCTTATTCCAAATAATATTCTTGTGTTATTCGGATCGACTAGTAGACAACGAATCCATACCAAAACATCTTTCATACAGACCTTGGAGAAGAAACGAGGGAAATGGGGAGCTGCCAAAGCCAAGGAAGCGGAAGCATAAACCTACGTATTGAGGATGGGAAAAATGGTGGTGGAAACGATTTTCAGTATAATGCCAACAATGATGTACGATTTGTATAAAAACTGTTGTTCTGTGGTTAAATTTTTTGTTTTATTTTAAAGTTGTTCAAAAATGAATTGAAAAAAACAGGATTAAACCCTGCATTTAAAATAGAAAAACCCTATCTTCATATTTCCCTTCTCCTAAAGACAAAATAGAGCCTTTCCAAAAAAGCGGAGTATACGAACTAAATTGTAATGATTGTGCTGCCAAATACACTGGAAAAACTGGAAGATAATTAAATCAGATATTAAAGGAACATATACGTGCATATAATAATAAGACAGAGAATTCCAACTTTGCAATTCATTTTAATGAAAAAAATATAAATTCATCAAAGACTCAGGAGTTATATTAATACATCACGCTGAAAACAGTCTCAAATTAAATGTATACGAAGCACTTGAAATAATAAAATCCAATCCAGATTTTTGCTTAAATGACCAAATAAATATCGCCAATAGTCCAATCTTAAATTTATTCCCATCTATAACAGAAAAACCAATTACTGAAAAAAACCCCGACCCTTAAACCGTTTACCTGCAAACACCTCACCTTTCTTCCATTGCTAGTTCAATGCCAGAACAAACCAATATAAACTTTTCTGTTTGATATAATCTACTTATACCTTGGTGAGTACCAACATGTATTTATTTCTTGTCTTAATTAAATTCATAATTCATAAATGTTTTATAATACTAATTTATATTACGCTTAATTTAATATGTATAATAATACCAAACTGTATTTTGAATTTCTTATGTTTGAATTTTTTGTGAGTTTTTAGAAATGAAGATGGAATGTATAACATTCAAAACTAGTTTAAAATAAAACAAAATTATAGAAGTGGCAAATAATTTATCAATCCCTAATTAGATTGATCCTTCTATCCCACCATGCGGACGTCAACTGAAAAAGTGCCAAGTTTGAAGGGTGCATGTTATTCGAGTTATGCTGTCTTTCGATTTTCAACTATCTTGAACACATCTTGTGTTCCTTCATCGAAGATGCTTTCAGTTCAAATATTGTATTGAAACGACGGAAAGCGGGATGAGGATGAGGAGCCCCATTATCGGTAAACAATCGAATGCATTTTCCAAGCTGATAATCGATGTGCTATTGACCTTTCACACATATAGGATGATTTGCTAAATCGATTTCAATTTAAGTGGGGAATATCGGCCATCATGAATGACTGTTCTTTTTTTTATTAGTTTTCTGTTTTGTTTTAGGAGCCATCAATTTTTTTTTAGGCTGATTATAAGATTAATCAAGAATATAATAAGAAGAATATAATATTTTAAATTATAATCACAGCTGTGAATATAAAATACTTAAATCTGTTGGCTATAAGATTTTTATATTTCTCTGAGGAAGAACAGTTATATATATAGCGTTTATGTTTGTATCTCTCAGTTTTTTTTTTATCCGTTTAGCAGTACATGTTTTTTACCTTTTATTATTATTATTTAAATGGTAATCTCATTAATGGTAATTTTATAAATTTTGAAGTGATGCTTACTGTATGAATTCCTGATTTCAATACAATGGAACATGTATTATGAAAAAATCAGAAAAAAATTTGGAAATAGTAAATTATTACAATTATCTGGGAATAGGTGTGACCCCTTGGGGTTTAACTATTCCTATAGTTAAATATCTCAAAACTTTCTGTAAATACAACCTAAAATTACCTGCTAAACAAAAATGAAATACAATTATCAAAAAAAGTTAATGTTTATTGACCTGTCGTACCTTCAATAATTTATTACGCTTGCCAGGTTTGGAGATACCATAGTTTTGAAGAAGTAGAAAAACTGAATATATTTTTATAAAAAAAAAGTTCTTCCTTCCTGTTAATTCTTAATACACCATACTACATTTTATATTTGGAATCTAATTTAAATCCAATATTCTTTCATAGCTTATATTAACATTTACAATATATACAAAGGGTACTTTCTTTACTAGATACGAGGCTATCTAAAATTTTAGCTAAGGAAATAATTAAAAAGAAAATATTTCAACACAAAGAAAACTTCGAACTTTGTAACAGAATAAATATTCCATTAGAATATGCACGTAATGAAATAATTTCACTTATTTTGCCTGAATTAAAAAATAATAAGGCGGATAAGATAGAGAAAACCAGTGTCTAATTTCCATGAGCTTTATAAGGATTTAAACAGTGACCTAGGTTTAAATGTCAGTTTACAGGCTTACAGGTGACAGACAGGCATTACATATCAAATGTGAATAAAATGAATTTTTATTAAGGTTATTTTTAAGCTGCGAGGAAAATTAGTCTATCTTAACAATGGTGTTATGAGGACTAAACAACAAAGATTGTGTACTCTCTGTAATTTAAATGGAATTGAGGATTTATATCACTACATCACTGTTTGTCCTATTTTACAAGAATATAGTGTCGAGTCAATATATATATATATATATATATATATATATATATATATATATATATATATATATATATATATATATATATATATATATATATATATATATATATATAAATCAATGAATTCATGATGACTAAATAATTTTTTATATATAATATTTATATATATATATATATATATATATATATATATATATATATATATATATATATATATATATATATATATCTGTATATATGTGTGTGTTGACAGAGTTCTATAGTTTAGAACACACGACTATCGTGAGGTATTGTTATGAATTCATAAACTTATTAAATGGAAGAGTTTGATTCAGTACCACTTGTCAGCTTATGGGTACAGAATATTATCGATTCGACAATATAATACAACAAAAAATCTGGTGCGGTTCGCGCATCACACAACTTTCCCTTACCAAACTATAATAATAATCTTCAAAATTATTTTAAAGAGTTCACATAAACACTACTCGAAATAAACTCAGCAGAATGCGCTTCTTCAGGTCTTTTCTCACAATAGTCTAATAAATTAGTTTTTAAATAACTTTAGTACTATAATTCTATACACTAATTACTTCTGGTTTGTCAAGCTGAAAATATATTTTAAAACTTTCGGTTTAAAAGTTTCCATGAAAATCCCATTTTGTTTCCATTAAATAATATAAAAGTAGAATTAATTAAGTTAATTTCTACTTTTATGTTATTATCATACATTGTTAGAAAGCGTTTTATTAACAGGTGGGAGGAGGTTCGATCGCATTCGTCTCATTCCGTAAGCGCTCGGGTTTCCCTTATGACATACACTGTATCTTTTCTAATACAGGCCTGATTTAAATAATTGTTTTTTTATTTAGGGAATTTAATTACCTTTCATATGATTTCATACATAATTTACCATAAAATGCTCACTTTTTGAATTCTGCGCAAATACATTTTTCTTTCTGGTATAACTTTTTCCCTTACATTTTCTTGTTGATATAATACATATATGAAAAGTTAAAGAGCTTTAAGGAGAAGATATCGGGCAAGTTTCATCAAAATCGTCTGAGCCGTTTAGGAGAAAATTATAAAAAATTGTAAAATCCACGTTATAATTACCACTTCCGGTTAGTTGATTTTGAAGAAAAAGTTGCTGTAATATCAGATGCATGTGCCTATCATAAATATCTAATTTCAGTATCTTACAACTTTTCGTTTTTAAGCTAGAGTGTTCACATACACACAGACCATTTTGCGAGACTTGGTTATTTGGACTCGGGCCATAAAACCGTGTATTTCCGTTGAAAACTCGAATTCGAATATTTTCACGTTCGCAATACTTTTCCTCAGTATATACTTCGTAAGTAATACAAAACCAAATATATTAAATATAAATTGGATGTTTTTTGTTATTTATTCGATATATAATGTAATTATAATTATAATTATTATAATATAAATTAAGAAATTATTAACAAAAGGCTGTATGTGAGCTATGTTTTTTTCTTATTGTAGATATGAGGCAACTCTTGGCAGACGGTATTATACCGGATCAACAAAGCCTTGTCAGAGACTTTTTTGTTTGTGTTAATAGAGAGGATGTAAATTTATTTTCAATAAAGCTTTTTATTTATGTAAGATGAAAAGCGTACCGTTTTTATACCTGTACTGTTTATCTGTACGCTGTTTTAGTAGAGGAAAATATTCGGAATGATAAAACAAATATAAAACAGGCCAACGATGAAAAAACTTTTCTACTGAAAATACCTTCTTCCTATAATCTTTAGGGTGCTGAATCCAAATATGATATTAAAAAGACTGTATCACCCACAATTTCTTCATATTTTATAGTTAAATTTATTAAATTAAGCGATTTTTAAAGAATTGAACAGCTTCACAGGCCAACGATGAAAAACCTTTTCTACTGAAAATACCTTATTCCTATAGTTTTTAGGGTGCTGAATCCAAATATGACATTAAAAAAGCTGTATCACCCACAATTTCTTCACATTTTATAGTTAAATTTATTAAATCAAGCGATTTTTAAAGAATTGCACAGCTTCACAGGCCAACGATGAAAAAACTTTTCTACTGAAAATACCTTATTCCTATAGTTTTTAGGGTGCTGAATCCAAATATGACATTAAAAAAGCTGTATCACCCACAATTTCTTCACATTTTATAGTTAAATTTATTAAATCAAGCGATTTTTAAAGAATTGCACAGCTTCACAGGCCAACGATGAAAAAACTTTTCTACTGAAAATACCTTATTCCTATAGTTTTTAGGGTGCTGAATCCAAATATGACATTAAAAAAGCTGTATCACCCACAATTTCTTCACATTTTATAGTTAAATTTATTAAATCAAGCGATTTTTAAAGAATTGAACAGCTTCACAGCCCAACGATGAAAAACCTTTTGCCCTGAAAATACCTTATTCCTATAGTTTTTAGGGTACTGAATCCAAATATGATATTAAAAAAGCTGTATCACCCACAATTTCTTCACATTTTATAGTTAAATTTATTAAATCAAGCGATTTTTAAAGAATTGAATAGCTTCCAGTCTAAGGCCTCATGATACAATTAGGCTTTAAGTTAGGCCTCATGAAACAATTTGCAAAGGTTTTGCCTAAAAATGGACCATGTTTCAAGTATCTCTGCCAAAAGTTTCCACGCCTTTCAGAAGCTAAACTAAAAGAAGGCGTCTTTGTCGGACCTGACATTACAAAAATTATTTTTGATGTTAACTTTGAATCCACAATGACCTTATATGAGAAAGAAGCATGGGTATCATTCAAGCAAGTCGTTACAAAGTTCTTGGGAAATGAAAAAGACCCAGAGTATGTTTCTATTGTAGCTAACATGTTACAGAAGTTTAAAAAGTTAGGATGTTTGATGAGCCTGAAACCTACGGAACACTATGGGTGATACAAAAAACTAAGGCCACATTTAGATTCAGCACATAAAAATCTATAAAGATCAACTATTAAAGTTAAAAAAGTTTTCAAAAAAATTTTTTTTTTACTTATTATATCGTATTATAAAATATAATATACGTATTATAATATTATAAAATATTTTTACTTCTTATATTATTTTGAATTTATTCCGATAAAAAATAAATAGAAATAGTTTTAGAGTATAAATGGCTAATAACATTTTTACTTTTCTTCTATTTCTTTTTCTTAGGTTAGGAAAGTTCTGCAATTGGGTCAATTTTTCTCTGAGGAAGTCAGGGACCCTGTTAGCATTTTTGGCTATTGGTTTGTACGTCTGTGCCATGGTTATCTCCTGAATGGGTGGAACGATTTTGTAGGGTTTGGACCACTGATTGCTGTGTGCCAGATTGGGTCTCTTTGCGCAATGCGGCTGCCCAATTGCCGAAAATGTTTTTTTATATAGAATAGTTCCTAAATTGTATAGAAACTTGCCTAAATTATTTTCCTTAAAGCCCTGCAACTGTTCATATTTGTAGTTCATCCTCGAAAAAAAAGTTATGATGAATAGAAAATTTTATTTGTTCATGATTCGAATAGTACACGTTTTAAAGTAAATTGCCCTGTGGTCGAATTGAATTTCCTTTAAAACAAACAATAAATCTTCTAAATCGGACTATTACTAGCAAAGATACAGCGTTTTGTACTTTGTAGCCGTGTTTTTTATTATTCATTGCATGTTCCCGTGAAAACCCGTTTACTTTTATTTAGTTTTTTTTCTCGAATATCTCGGAAACTATACACCTCACGTGTATGTGTACGGATGTACAGAACATTACAGATGCTCATTTGAAAGATAATTAAATTGTCTGCAAAACTAAAATAATAAGACCAATATTAGCGAAGTTAAATAAAACTAGTTTTTTTTATTGCACTTTTCACCCGTGCGAGTGGACAAACCAGATATTTTAAAACTAGCTACTAAAATGCTAAAGTATGTTTCAATTTTTTTTCTCAATGGTTTGGATTTCGAATCGAAGTCATTATTGTATCTATGCAACGTTTCGTAGTGGTTTCCTTTTATATAAAACCGTCAAAATACAAACGAAATCGCCACCACAGACGTAAGAGGCGGCGACAGGAGTGAAA
The DNA here is from genome assembly GCA_948150685.1 of Rhaphigaster nebulosa. NCBI lineage: Eukaryota > Metazoa > Arthropoda > Insecta > Hemiptera > Pentatomidae > Rhaphigaster > Rhaphigaster nebulosa. Next base: position 238,141,207 of record OX411306.1, on the reverse strand, counting down.
GATGAATGAATGTTATCAATGGAAGTGATGTTGCCATTGACAAAGCCCTCAGACGAGAGAAAATTCAATAGCGTATCCCTACCGAGGACTGGGGTATTTCTGGAACTCTTCTGGAGCCTCTCTATTCCTCCAGTTCCCTTATATTTGCAATATTTTTTTGTATGTGTATCTATTTATATAGCATTATTCTACAGGCCTAGATATATTGGGAAGAGATTGGGACAGAATCTGGGATTCGAGATTCCGAATATACCGCGTTCAGTAGATATCTTTAGTTCTAGGCTATGAACGATTTATTTCGTACAACATAAATGTTATCGGTTATCTAGAACGAAGTGGTTGTTGGAGATTTAAAACGGATGTGAAGATTAATCTTGGTTTGAATTCTCGGAAAGCTGTATAACGCTAATATAAAAATAAATTATTATTGCGAAGTTTTATAGTTATAATGATCTCTTCTCAATCACCAAAAGTAGATGAAGTAAATATTTGAAGAAATTAGCGGCTACGCAGTTCAAAGGAAAATATTGATATTCGATATTTTGCGATATCGCAAAACCAGATATCGATATGCACCGATAATCGCTAGAAAAATATCGATATAGCGAAAGAAAATGGAAGAAAAAACAAGAAAAAGTGCATCAAATGAGTATAATGTTAAACTGTGAAGAAGCTTCTGAAATAATATGATTGTTATTATTTATAAAACAATATTTTTATTAGCGGTGAATCATTATAAAAATATCTGATGTGGACAAAACATGACTTCCTTGTACGCCTATTAAACTATCAATCGCTGACTCAAAAGGTGATCCCGAATTTGGTTAGTAGTTTCCGAAGTTTGCAGTATCTCTAAAAACGCTATTCGGCGTCGCGACAGCCATCTATTGACAAACACCCACCCATACTCTTGTTTTTGGAGGTTTCATGATAACTGAAATTTCCAAGAGATCTCTTCGTGTTCCGTGACTACATTAAAACTGTCAATATCACTAGGTAAAGCATTGGAATTCGAAAGTTTCGAAATTTTAAGCGGGAAAAACCCACTTAACTTATATCTTATTCTCCTGCTGCAGACTTGTTCATTTCATAAACGGGGAGGAAAACCAGTATTTTGCACTCAATTTTAACATTTAAAACAACTAATAAAAATGTGTTATTGGATTGGAAACCAAATTACGTATGTAACCTTTATTACCGAAACATATGAGTTCTTTATTTAATTTTAATATAATTTTTTATGTAATTTTATTATGACCTTCAAGTAACGTACCCTTTTCGGCTCACCAATTTTAACCAAAATCTATTAAATACATTCATATCGATATAACAGTCCTATTTTTCCAAATTTGAGATATTTCACTTTATATATTAATATAATTTTTGATGAAAGTCTAATATGACCTTTAAGTAAAATACCACTTCCGGTCTGCCAATGTTAACCAAAATTTATTATATTATTTATATTAACATGTAAATCTTATATACCTAATTTGAGGTTTTGCCTTGTATTTTAATATAAGATTGGATGAAAATCAATAATGCCCTTCAAGTAAAGTACCACTTCCGGTAATCATACAATGACAAAAAAGGGAGGTCCACAACTACATTATACAGTAATCCTAGATACAAAATTTTAATTTTATACGGCTAAACGTTTTTGAGTTATGCGAGCCATATAAGCTATATTTTTTCTAATAGTCCCAATTTAAATAATTATTTTTTTTATTTAGAAAATTTAATTACCTTTAATATGATTTCATACAAAATTTACCATAAAATGCTCACTTTTTGAGTTATACGCAAATACATTTTTCTTTTCGCTATAACTTTTTCCCCGTGCATTTTCTCGTTGATATACTACATATATGAAAAGTTAAAGAGCTTTAAGGAGAAGATATTGGGCAAGTTTCATCAAAATCGTCTGAGCCGTTTAGGAGAAAATTATAAAATCCTGAAAATTGCTGTAACATCATGTGCCTATCTTAAATACGTAATTTCAGTATCGTGCAACTTCTCGTTTTTGAGCTAGGATGTTCACAGACACACGACCATTTTGCGAGACTTGGTTATTTTGACTCATGGGTCATAAAATCGTGTATTTCCGTTGAAAATTCGAATTCGAATATTTTCACGATCGCAATACTTCCCCTTAATATATACTTCGTACATATGTAAGGGAAAATAAAAAAATTCTTGCAATCTTATCTCAATATTGGCCTTTTTGGTTTATTATTTTCCATAACGAACATTTTTAATCGTCCAAGAAAGAAAATATAACCCCTCTTCTTCAAAATTAGATACATCGAATTAAAAAATCGATTAAAAAAAGTCGTCGGTTTTTTCGCCCGCGGCTTTTTCTCGTGGCTAATGGACCGAATTTTTGATTAATTTTTTTTTTGACTAATCATAAGATTAGTTGTAATGTAATTTTCTTCCAATTTGCTATCAGTGATATGCTCATAATTTGAAGATGTTTACGATCTCGGACCTTACTGGTATTTTGGTGTTATCAACCTTGGTCTCCTATAATGGCCTTTCTAGTTTGTTGGACTAATTACCGCCGAGTCAAAGCGTATATAAAACTGTCCCAAGGACAGAGTTGTCGCTATTGCTCTTCATTGAAATTGTTTCACGGTTCAATATTTCCTTAGTGTCTAACAAATTACATTTCTACCCAATTAAACAATTCAATTATATATATTCTTGAAAATAATTTATTAATATTAATTAAAATTACTATAAACATCTTTGTGATTTAATAGCGACACAGCAAAGACGAATCAGCAGCTCTACGATTTCAAAGGAGACAATAATTGTGACAAAATCTAATAATCTAATAATTATTATGACTTGGGTTCAATTTTGCGACATGATCATAACAGAGAAAATAATGAGTCATAGACGAGAAAATTAAATGTTTCTATAGCGATCTTCCTGTTTTTTGCGTGTCTTATTTGGCTGCACAATCATTACAATTTAGTTCGTACTAATGATTGTGCAGCCAAATACACGGGAAAAACTGGAAGATCGCTAAAACAGAGATTAAAGGAACATATACGTGCATATAATAATAAGACAGAGAATTCCAACTTTGCAATTCATTTAAATGAAAATAATCATAAATTCATCAAAGACTCAGGAGTTAAATTTAAATTAATACATCATGTTGAAAACAGCCTCAAATTAAATATATATGAAGCACTTGAAATAATAAAATCCTTCAAATCCAATCCAGATTTTTGCTTAAATGACCAAATAAATATCTCCAATAGTGCAATCTTAAATTTATTCCCATTTATAATAGAAAAACCAATTACTCACCGGCATTACTGGAAAACCCCTGACCCTTAAACCGTTTACCTATAAACATACTACCTACCTTTCGTTCAATGCGAGAAGAAACCAGTACAAACTTTTCAGTTTGATATAATCCATTTAAACCTTGGTGAGTACTAACATGTATTTGATTTCTTGTCTTAATTAAATTCATAATTCATAAATGTTTTATAATACTGAATTATATTAATCTAATTTAATATGTATGATAATACCAAACTATATTTTGAATTACTAAGTTTTGAATTTTTTGTTTGTTTTTAGAACTGAGGATGAATGTATAACATTCGAAACTAATTTTCAATAAAACAAATTTATAGAAGTGGCAAATAATTGATCAATCCCTAATTAGATTGATCCTTCTATACCATCATGTGGTTGTCAACTAAAATTTAAAATTTTAGACTTGTCTTAAATGCTCATCTCATCTAACTAGATTGACTTTTGTGTTTAATTTATTTGCTGATCACCTGTTTTTACTTCCTTGTACGAAGTAAAGGAAGTATTGTAATCGCGAAAATTTTCGGTTTTTAGATTTCAAAGGCAATATCCATTTTGACCATCCCTGAATCCATTTTGACTAGTTTCGTCGTGGCGTCTGTACGTTCGTATGTTCGTTCGTATCTCGCCTAACTCAAAAACGGTTTGCCATAGAAAGTTGAAATTTTGTATTTAGGATTGTAGTAGAATCTAGTTGTGAATCTCCCTTTTTGGTCACTGCTTGATCACCGGAAGTGGTACTTTACTTGATAAAGTAATTGATTTTGAGTCATAATTGATTTTCATCAAAAATTATATTAAAATGCTATGAAAAACTTCTCAAATTTGGTAAATAAGACTTACATATTGATCTAAACTACAAAATAAATTTTAGTTAAAATTGGCAACCCGGCGTTGGTACTTTACTTGAAAGTCATAGTAGACTTTCATCAAAAATTATATTAAAATGTAATGTAAAAGATCTCAAATTTGGTGAATAGGACTTTTATATCAATATTAATGTATTTACTAGATTTTGGTTAAAATTGGTGAGCCGAAAAGGGTACTTTACTTGAAGGTCATAATAAAATTACATCAAAAATTATATTAAAATTAAATAAAGAAATCATATGTTTCGGTAATAAAACTTACGTACGCGATTTGGATCTTGGGGGGCACGAAGAGGTCCTTACAGACGAATTTATAGTTTTAGGACCCCCTTTTCTCTTGAGGTTATACCATACCTCCCAAACACCCCGGGACCAGCCCTCCGTCCTAACCAAGGGAATCCACAATATCGTATCCTGCACGGCACCGCGAGATTTAGGATCCGGTACTGACTTTGTTATTGGAATTTTCCAATTATATACTTATATATAAATATTATTATTTTTCTTTTTAGCCTGCCTAGCTCAACAAGGCTAAACATAAACAATAGTTTAATTTTATTATCCAATTGATCCTAAATAACAACGATATATATCACCAATATTGATTTTAGCTTACCCCTTAGAAAAGTGAAGGATGGAAAAGTGAAGTTGTTCAAGCATTTATTTTATATAGATATTTCATTCTTAAACTGACTGTGTCAGGAGCCTATCTTATGACGGAATTTCCAATGTAGTAATAAACTCTCAAATAACGTACAGTGAAGAATATATAATGTATACTTACACCTCATTGTATATGTATATGTATATGTATATATATATATATATATATATATATATATATATATATATATATATATATATATAGATATTTAAAAAAAGTTTGTTCAAATTAACTTCATGCTCGCCGGCGCTGTATGGAATTTTGTCTATTGAATACAAATTAATTATTTCATGAAGGCAACAGCTGCGTAATCGAAGCTTATCGCCTGTCTCCTCAGTCTTGTGATGAACATTTGAATGTAAAATCCTTGAAATATTTTCATTAAACTAATCCCGGAGTCTCTCTTATCTATCGGTATTATTAATTGTCCGTCATTTTATAATGATTATCTACTAAGATAAGTAGAGTATTCTCACAATTTTCATAAATGTTACTTCTTATCGATTACTATAGTTCAATTCCTACACTACAACATCGTTGGCGGATTCATAGTTTATGATTAGGCAGATCTCGTGTAAGTCTGTTCTGCACGAAGAGTCCTTTATAAAATCTGATTTAAAGGGAGAAGTTGGTCGGGGGTGCGGTCAAAGAATTACACTATTATAAGTAAACATTTATATTTTGTGCCGACGTTTCGGCCTAAGTTTTAGGCCATCTTCAGGGCTAAAAGGAAAACAAAATAACAATGAAAAAAGACAGAAGCAGTACCAGTAACAGTAAAAAATGATAAAAACAGAAATTAAAAGTGAGATAAAAAAAGTATGAAGTATAAAAAGAAAAAAGATAACACTAAATTACATAATATAAGATACAAATGAAAAAGTAAAATAAAATAAAATAAATGAAATAACAATGTAAAATTAATTGAAATTAAAACAATGCTTTATTTGCACAGCGAATAGTAAAAATTTTTAATTAATAGATTTCATACATTTTACTATTCTCTGTGTAAATAAAGCATTATACGTCAACAAAAACTGTCTCCAATATCAAATCTGATGTTCGTTGTTTTTAATATTATTGTCGATATTTCTGTAGATTATGTCTAGTTCGCTTTTGTTAAGACTTTTTCATATAAATTTATTTACTTTATGGGATATTCGTCGACGAAGGAGTTTTTTTGAACTCTGAAAATAATATTATTAAAATTTGTAATTTAAAAATAAATCAGACACTCCCACTGCCTCTGACAGGGCGAAGGAGCAGGCAGTGTTGAGGTGCTTGTATCGCGTTCTTCTGGTATGATTGAAATGGAGTATGTGGTTAGTTGTGTTCTTCAACTCCTTGTAAGTCAGGAAGACTGCATGCCGATGTCGTTATCTCGGGGACGATCAGTTCCCTGCTTTGTGATGACTACCTCTGGCAGCATCTCCATAGAATTGGAGTCGTGGAAAGCTCCGTAAGTCCATTATGCCATAAAGAAGAGATGACCGAGTATGTTAAGAAATTCCCCGAGAATAACATCTCAAAATCAATTTTATACTTGGCAGCAAAAAATCGTATAAAAGTACTGTCAACTTAATCCTGGCGTAAAATATCTGATGTGGACAACACATGACTTCCTTGTACGCCAATTAAACTATAAATCGGTGGGTCAAAAAGTGATCCTCAATTTATTTACTATTTTCCGAAGATTGACACGCGGCGTCCCGACATTCATCTATTTACACACACACAAAAACACACACTCTTGTTCCTGGAGATCTCATTCCGTTATTATATGTCATTTTCCTTCAGTAGGTAACTAGTTTCCAAGATATTTCTCCATGTCCGTGACAACAATAAAACTGTCAATATCACTGGATAAAGCATTGGAAATCGACAGTTTCGACATTTTAAGCGGAAAAAACCCACTTGACTAATACCTTATTCTCATGCTACAAAATTGTTGATCTCACAAATGGGGAGGAAGGCCAGTATTTTACACACTATTTTAACACTTAAAACGAGTAATAAAAATGTTTGATTGGATTGGAAACCAAATTGCGTTTGAAACCTTTATTACCGAAACATATGATTCATTTATTTAATTTAAAAAGGAAAAAATATCTGATGTGGAAAACATATGACTTCCTTGTACGCCTATTAAATTATAAATCCGTGGCTCAAAAAGTGATACTGAATTTGGTTACTAGTTTCCGAAGATTGACACGCGGCGTCCCGACATTCATCTATTGACACACACACACAAAAAAAACACACTCTTGTTACTCCAGGTCTCATTCCGTTATTATATGTCCTTTTCCTTCAGTAGGTAACTAGTTTCCAAGATATTTCTCCATGTCCGTGACAACAATAAAACTGTCAATATCACTGGATAAAGCATTGGAAATCGACAGTTTCGACATTTTAAGCGGAAAAAACCCACTTGACTAATACCTTATTCTCATGCTACAAAATTGTTGATCTCACAAATGGGGAGGAAGGCCAGTATTTTACACACTATTTTAACACTTAAAACGAGTAATAAAAATGTTTGATTGGATTGGAAACCAAATTGCGTTTGAAACCTTTATTACCGAAACATATGATTCATTTATTTAATTTAAAAAGGAAAAAATATCTGATGTGGAAAACATATGACTTCCTTGTACGCCTATTAAATTATAAATCCGTGGCTCAAAAAGTGATACTGAATTTGGTTACTAGTTTCCGAAGATTGACACGCGGCGTCCCGACATTCATCTATTGACACACACACACACAAAAAAAAAAAAAACACACTCTTGTTCCTGGAGATCTCATTCCGTTATTATATGTCATTTTCCTTCAGTAGGTAACTAGTTTCCAAGATATTTCTCCATGTCCGTGACAACAATAAAACTGTCAATATCACTGGATAAAGCATTGGAAATCGACAGTTTCGACATTTTAAGCGGAAAAAACCCACTTGACTAATACCTTATTCTCATGCTACAAAATTGTTGATCTCACAAATGGGGAGGAAGGCCAGTATTTTACACACTATTTTAACACTTAAAACGAGTAATAAAAATGTTTGATTGGATTGGAAACCAAATTGCGTTTGAAACCTTTATTACCGAAACATATGATTCATTTATTTAATTTAAAAAGGAAAAAATATCTGATGTGGAAAACATATGACTTCCTTGTACGCCTATTAAATTATAAATCCGTGGCTCAAAAAGTGATACTGAATTTGGTTACTAGTTTCCGAAGATTGACACGCGGCGTCCCGACATTCATCTATTGACACACACACACACAAAAAAAAAAAAAACACACTCTTGTTCCTGGAGATCTCATTCCGTTATTATATGTCATTTTCCTTCAGTAGGTAACTAGTTTCCAAGATATTTCTCCATGTCCGTGACAACAATAAAACTGTCAATATCACTGGATAAAGCATTGGAAATCGACAGTTTCGACATTTTAAGCGGAAAAAACCCACTTGACTAATACCTTATTCTCATGCTACAAAATTGTTGATCTCACAAATGGGGAGGAAGGCCAGTATTTTACACACTATTTTAACACTTAAAACGAGTAATAAAAATGTTTGATTGGATTGGAAACCAAATTGCGTTTGAAACCTTTATTACCGAAACATATGATTCATTTATTTAATTTAAAAAGGAAAAAATATCTGATGTGGAAAACATATGACTTCCTTGTACGCCTATTAAATTATAAATCCGTGGCTCAAAAAGTGATACTGAATTTGGTTACTAGTTTCCGAAGATTGACACGCGGCGTCCCGACATTCATCTATTGACACACACACACACAAAAAAAAAAAAAACACACTCTTGTTCCTGGAGATCTCATTCCGTTATTATATGTCATTTTCCTTCAGTAGGTAACTAGTTTCCAAGATATTTCTCCATGTCCGTGACAACAATAAAACTGTCAATATCACTGGATAAAGCATTGGAAATCGACAGTTTCGACATTTTAAGCGGAAAAAACCCACTTGACTAATACCTTATTCTCATGCTGCAAAATTGCTGATCTCACAAATGGGGAGGAAAGCCACTATTTTACACTCAATTTTAACACTTAAAACAAGTAATTAAAATGTTTAATTGGATTGGAAACTAAATTGCGTTTGTAACCTTTATTACCGAAACATATGATTTATGTATTTAATTTAAATATAATTTTTGATGTAAGCTTATTATGACCTTCAAGTAAAGTACCCTTTTCGGCTCACGAATCTTAACCAAAATCTAGTAAATACATTTATATCTATATGAAAGTCCTATTTACCAAATTTGAGATGTTTTACATGATATTAGATATAATTTTTTATGAAAGTCTAATATGACCTTCAAGTAAAGTACCGCTTCCGGTCTGCCAATGTTAATCAAAATTTATTATATTTTTTAAAATAAATTTTTCAAAATAAATATTTTTTTATAACTTTTTTTTTTAAGTACATACAATTTTCTTAAATTTGAGTCCTAATAAGAGCTCTTTATGTTTATTAGTTCCCGAGTGGAGCTTTTAAAAAAAACAACTATTAAAAAAATAAGGGAGAAATCACCATTCTGATTATGTATTTTGATAAATATCATGGAAACTGTTCTTCCTATGAGGATAATACAGGCCAATGATGAAAAAACTTTTGTACTGAAAATGCCTTGTTCCTATAGTTTTTAGGGTGCTGAATCCAAATATGATATTAAAAAAGCTGTATCACCCACAATTTCTTCACATTTTATAGTTAAATTTATTAAATTAAGCGATTTTAAAAGAATTTAACAGCTTCACAGCCCAACGATGAAAAACCTTTTGCCCTGAAAATACCTTATTCCTATAGTTTTTAGGGTACTGAATCCAAATATGATATTAAAAAAGCTGTATCACCCACAATTTCTTCACATTTTATAGTTAAATTTATTAAATCAAGCGATTTTTAAAGAATTGAATAGCTTCCAGTCTAAGGCCTCATGATACACTTAGGCTTTAAGTTAGGCCTCATGAAACAATTTGTAAAGGTTTTGCCTAAAGATGGACCATGTTTCAAGTATCTCTGCCAAAAGTTTCCACGCCTTTCAGAAGCTAAACTAAAAGAAGGCGTCTTTGTCGGACCTGACATTACAAAAATTATTTTTGATGTTAACTTTGAATCCACAATGACCTTATATGAGAAAGAAGCATGGGTATCATTCAAGCAAGTCGTTACAAAGTTCTTGGGAAATAAAAAGACCCAGAGTATGTTTCTATTGTAGCTAACATGTTACAGAAGTTTAAAAAGCTAGGAGTTTGATGAGCCTGAAACCTACGGAAAACTATGGGTGATACAAAAAAACTAAGGCCAGATTTAGATTCAGCACATAAAAAGCTATAAAGATCAACTATTAAATTTAAAAAGGTTTTAAAAAAAAAATTGTTTGTTGGCCTGTGTAATTATTCTATGCTGCTGTTAAATTATATTTTTACTTCTTATATTATTTTGAATTTATTCCGATAAAAAATAAATAGAAATAGTTTTAGAGTATAAATGGCTAATAACATTTTTACTTTTCTTCTACTTCTTTTTCTTAGGTTAGGAAAGTTCTGCAATTGGGTCAATTTTTCTCTGAGAAAGTCAGGGACCCTGTTAGCATTTTTGGCCATTGGTTTGTACGTCTGTGCCATGGTTATCGGGTGGAACGATTTTGTAGAGTTTGGACCACTGATTGCTGTGCCAGATTGGGCCCCTTTGCGCAATGCGGCTGCCCAATTGTCGAAAACGTTTTTTTATATAGAATAGTGCCTAAATTGAAGGCGTCTTTGTCGGACCTGACATTAGAAAAATGATGTTTGATGTTAACTTTGAATCCACAATGACCTTAAATGAGAAAGAAGCAATTCGTTACAAAGTTCTCGGGAAATAAAAAGACCCAGAGTATGTTTCTATTGTAGCTAACTTGTTACAGAAGTTTAAAAAGTTAGGATGTTTGATGAGCCTTAAACCTACGGAAAACTATGCATGATACAAAAAAACTAAGGCCAAATTTAGATTAAGCACATAAAAATCTATAAAGATCAACTATTAAAGTTAAAAAAGTTTTCAAAAAATAATTTGTTGTTGGTCTGTGTAATCATTATCATCTACTTTACAGTGCATTTAAATAGTTCCTATTTGGATGGTAACAGACATCTTTACGTCTAATAGTTCCTTAGGTAAAGATTTTCAAAAATGTTTAATTACTTGAATTGCAAATTGTACGTTACAGTTTCCTTTCAAATTACAATTATTGTAAATAATGTTTCTTCTTTTTTTTACTTTCTTGTACGATTTCAACGGAAATATCCATTTTGACCATCTCTGAATCCATTTTGGCTAGTTTCGTCGTGGCGTCCGTAAGTACGTACATTCGTATCTCGCATAACTCAAAAACGGTTAGCCATAGAAAGTTGAAATTTTTTATTTAGGATTGTTGTAAAATCTAGTTGTGAACCTCCCTTTTTGGTCACTGCTTGATCACCGGAAATGGTACTTTACTTGAAGGTCATAATTGATTTTTATCAAAAATTATATTAAAATGCTATGAAAAACTTCTCAAATTTATTTTTTATTACTTATATATTGATTTAAATAACATACTAGATTTTGGTCTAAATTGGAAAACCGGAAGTGGTACTTTAATTGAAGGCCATATTAGACTTTCGTCAACAAATATATTAAAATATTATGTGAAACATCTCAAATTTGGTAAATAGAACTTTTATATCGATATAAATGTATTTACTTGATTTTGGTTAAGATTCGTGAGCGGAAAAGGGTACTTTACTTGAAGGTCATAATAAGCTTACATCAAAAATTATATTTAAATTAAAAGAGAAATCATATGTTTCGGTATTATAGGTTACAAACCCAATTTGGTTTCCAATCCAATTAAACATTTTTATTGCTTGTTTTAAGTGTTAAAATTGAGTGTAAAATACTGGTTTTCCTTCCCATTTGTGAGATCAACAAGTCTTCATCATGAGAATAATAATAATGAAATAATAAGATATTATTTAATTATTTTGTTGGCAGATAAATAATTTACTTATAGATGAAATCCTAAAAAAATTGTTTTGGGTCAAAAGATTTTTTGAGTACATCTGATTAAAACTGAAAAACAAAATTTGAGACACTTTTTTTTTTTTTTTAATGAAAAAGTAAGATGGACGTCCATCCTCCTGAGAAAACAAAGATGTCGAGTCACATTTATATTTGTAAACAATAACCTTAGATTATTGTAAACTTTTGTTATCGAGCAGGCTTTGATATTGCGACTAAAAGTCTATAGAACGGCTGTTGAAAGGAGAAACCTTGTTAACATAAACTTATTATTCAATTACGCCCTTGACCTTGTGGTTATATTGCAGTTTTCCTGCATAATTCGATTTTAAAATGCAGCTGCTATGCCTAATAAGAATTTATATTAACGTTTTCCTTATAAATTATACTCAAGAAAGAATTGTACACCTCTGTAACTCGTCAGTATAAAATTTTCAAAGTTGTACAAAAGAGGAAAAACAAACATTCAGATCACACTGTATTGTTTGTTCTTGATAGCCGTCAATCTTACAATGTTACATGATGTTGATGATATCAGATGTTACATATTTGATTGCCTTTTTACTTCCTTGTACGAAGTAAAGAAAGTATTGTAATCGCGAAAATTTTCGGTTTTCAGATTTCGACGGAAATATCCATTTTGACCATCCCTGAATCCATTTTGACTAGTTTCGTCGTGGCGTCTTATCTCGCCTAATTCAAAACCGGTTAGCCGTAGAAAGTTAAAATTTTGTATTTAGTGTTGTTGTAAAATCTAGTTGTAAACATCCTTTTTTGGTCACTGCTTGATTACTGGAAGTGGCACTTTACTTGAAGGTCATAATTGATTTTCATCAAAAATAATATTAAATTATTATATAAAACTTCTCAAATTTAGTATTTCTAATTTATATACTGATTTAAATAAATACTCGATTTTGGTCTAAATTGGAAAACCGGAAGCGGTACTTTACTTGAAGGTCATATTAGACTTTCATAAAAAATTATATTAAAATATAATGTAAAACATTTCAAATTTGGTAAGTAGGACTTTTATATCCATATAAATGTATTTACTATATTTTGGTTAAAATTCGTGAGCCGAAAAGGAGGTTCAAAAACTTTGTTTGAAGGTAATAATAAGCTTACATCAAAAATTATATTTAAACTAGTATACCCGAGCGAGAACTCTCGCATAATCCATTATACATTAGAAGTATAAACGATATTAGGGAAACATATTTATTCGTATAAACAATATAATATTATCAAGAAAGTTTATTTAACATACACATTTGGTGAAGCTACATAGTTTTTAATGACTATGGAGGAGTTCCAGTTCATACTTAATAAGTAATTAGCTTACCTATTTTGAAAACATCTCTTCAATTTAGTAGTTAGGCAATTAGATTCAGATATACCATTTTCTATGTAGTATTAATATTTAACAGTGCCCTTTAGGGTTAGACATGGGAAACAGTATATAATTTCCCACTCATTAAAAGTTTTTGTAAACAGACTCAAATTGATATAAAGTTGCTATGACGACGGCACGTACGCAAGATGGCACAGGGCCCGTGCGGACCTATATCGCGCATTATCTCGAAAACGGTAGGTTTTAAGGCTTTAAAATGCTGGACCAGTATGATCCGAAGGATCATACATGGTTTTGATGCCCGCGTCAAAATCTTTAAAACCCAACTTATCCCGTCTCGATCCGCTGACTCTCAGTCGTCAAATTTGTGAAACCTCCCAGTTTTTTCACCACTTTTATTTAAGCCCTAGTAAGAATTTAAGAAACGAAATTAGAATTCGTCACTTCTTTATGAAATTCCCTTTCTTTTGATACCTCATTCATCAAAATCCATCGCTCCTGAGAGCCGGAAAAGGGATCTATACTACAGTAATAATATATAGTAGTGATTAAATCATATGTTTCGGTAATAAAGGTTACAAACGCAATTTGGTTTTTAATCCAATTAAAGATTTTTATTACTCGTTTTAAGTGTTAAAATTGAGTGTAAAATGCTGGTTTTCCTCCCCATTTATGAGATTGATAGATGGATGTCGCAATACCGAGTGTCGTTTTTGAGATATTGCAATCTTCGGAAACTAGTAACGCTTACATCAAAAATTATGTTTAAATTAAATACAAGAATCATATGTTTCGGTAATAAAGGTTTCAAACGCACTCTGGTTTCCAATCCAATCAAACATTTTTATTACTCGTTTTAAGTGTTAAAATAGTGTGTAAAATACTGGCTTTCCTCCCCATTTGTGAGATCAACAATTTTGTAGCATGAGAATAAGGTATTAGTCAAGTGGGTTTTTTCCGCTTAAAATGTCGAAACTGTCGATTTCCAATGCTTTATCCAGTGATATTGACAGTTTTATTGTTGTCACGGACATGGAGAAATATCTTGGAAACTAGTTACCTACTGAAGGAAAAGGACATATAATAACGGAATGAGACCTGGAGTAACAAGAGTGTGTTTTTTTTGTGTGTGTGTGTCAATAGATGAATGTCGGGACGCCGCGTGTCAATCTTCGGAAACTAGTAACCAAATTCAGTATCACTTTTTGAGCCACGGATTTATAATTTTATAGGCGTACAAGGAAGTCATATGTTGTCCACATCAGATATTTTTTCCTTAATTTTCGATTTTATTAAGTAATGACGCTTTCACACAATAATTTCTCTCTTGCTAAAATGTTTCTTGCTTTGAATTGAATTGAATGCTTTAAATTGAACTTGCTTCCACATGTCTGAAGTTGTCATTACAACGATTACAAAATTACCCATTTAAAAAAAATAGTTTTTTCATATTTCTATGCTTGAGGGGAGCATTTCGAAAATTCTTTAACTAATAGTGAAAACCGCATCAAAATCCACCGAATACTTTGTCTAGTTTTGCGAGCACAAACGTACGCAGGCTGAATTTTTATATGCATAGATTAATAACAACAACTATATTTCATGTGCAATGATAATAACATTAAATTAGAAAAGAAAAAAAGAAGAAAACATGCGTTCACGATCGAGGGCATTCATGCAAGGTTGTCTTATTTTTCCATTTTTTTTACTTAACGGGATGCAAGGAGCGTTGACTTCCAGTGGGAACCTTGCGTTGTTTAGTCCTTGCAAAAACTGCACTGCAGTTTTTTTTTTTTAATGCATTTTCGCCAACCGACAATGTAGCTGATTCGATTGGTGCAAAGAAAGAACCGGTCACTAACGTAACATCAGTTCTCTGCTCTATGGTAAATAATAAGAAAAATACTACAATAATTGGACCAATAGAAACTCCGTTATTCATTGGTGCAAAAAACAGTTATGTCCGGACTTATCTTGGTTTTGACACCAATGATAATTATTGCATACTACATTTCTCCTTTGAATGTTTAATTCGGAAAAGTTTGCTCATTAAATAGATAGATAGATAGAAAATACTTTTAAAAATAATAATTACAGAATTTGATGTTATTTAGAAAGGTGTTCAAAGTATTATTACTGACATAGCTACGGCTGTCTGTCAGGAGCGCTTTTAATTTGAAAATGATTTTAAATCATTATTGTTTATTTATTTTTAAATATATAAATACTTATTAAGTTATTAACTAATTTATTCACAAACAATACAATGCAATAATATCTAATTACATCTTATATAATCTATTATTAATCATTAATTATGTGTTATATAATAAAATCCTAATCTACTTATATCTACTTATACCCAACCATTATTATACTATTTAATAATATCTAATTAATATCATTTTTATCTATTTATAACATATATTATTAATCAATAATATCCAAACCCTTTTTAATTTATTAATAATTAAAATTTTGAATAAGAAAAGAAGGGTAGATATAGGCTTCCTTCAAGTAGCTCACTAGAGCTGCCCAGTCTTCGCCATTTAGGTATTTGACCATATCAGTTTCAGTCACAGTAACTGCACCAAAATATTTTTTCCTCATTTTTTTCCTCCCACAACGTCCTAAATAATGAACATATAGAACTAATGTAATTCTGTCCCTGAATGAATGGTCTGTAGTTCAATTTGAGAAGTTACTATTGCTATAGTTACTATTATTGCTTATAGATTTGATGATATTGGCCGTTTAAAGCTCTTTCCTTATAACATGTTTCATAATAGATAATAAGGCTAGATTTCAAAGCTTGTAAATCTTTCCCACACTTTCAGCACATCTTCAGTTTGCTCATTAATTCATAGCCTAATGCCGTTTTCTTATTCAATTTCATTAGGCTCTCACCAAACGTTCCTGAGTCTAGACTTTCCAGGGTTCAAAAACTTCAATTTAGATAGAGGGAGTTGTAGGATAAGTGCGTAATAAATTTTACAAAGTTCGATTTTATAGAATTATAAAATTATTATTTTTGAAGCTAGATTTGCAGACTTGTTGATCTCACAAATTGGGAGGAAAACTAGTATTTTACACTCAATTTTAACAATTAAAACAAGTAATAAAAATGTTTAATTGGATTGGAAACCAAATTGCGTTTGCAACCTTTATTACCGAAACATATGATTTCTCTTTCCAGTAAAGTACCCTTTTCGGCTCACGAATCTTAAAACTATAGAAATAAGGTATTTTCAGTGCAAAAGTTTTTTCATCGTTGGCCTGTGTAATTGAAACCCAATTATCTCAGTTGAAAAAGTATGAAGTATAAAGAAAAAAAATACTTTTTCATCTTACTATTTGTAAACTTTCTTATTATTACTGGTACTGCCATTGTTGTTATATATATATTGATATCTTGTTTTTTCTTAGCTCTGATGATAAAACTTAGGCCGAAACGTCGGCGCGCATTATAATAAGTTATTTTCTTATTGTATGTTCATTTATTGACCGCACCCCCAACCAAGATTCTAAAACTGGCTGAGCAGATACTTTTTGCAATCACTGTGGAGAAAAATTGCATTGAAATTATGTCTATTAAGATGCGTTCCCATTGTGGTTTTCTATAATCAGAAACAATTTTCCCGTATTTTCCAAACGAACAAGACGGCTTGACGGGCCGGACCATGCCACTGATGATATTGTCGGGGAACCCCGAGTCTTTTAAAGTTGAATCAGTGGCTAAACTGCTGCCGATACAATACAATCATCATTTATTGTCATCAATTATACAACATATAAAATAATCAATACATTTTTTTCAAGAATATAATTCATAATTTCTTAAACCATTCTACTGTATTTCAAACCAGACGTGGCAGAATATTTCTGTAGGTCACATCGGTGGAGTCAATGATGTCAATACTTGGCCAAAATACGAAAAATATTGAGTATGAATAAATACAGGTTTGTATTTACGCCAAACAAAACTTCAAAATCAGCAATTTAAAATATCGTTTGATATTATTTATGCTGAGAAATTTATATGTAATATAAATTGCCCTATGAATTTTTGTGTGTTTTTAGAACTGAAGGTGAATGTATAACATTTGAAAAACAATTTATAAAAGTGCCAATAATTTATCATTCGCTAATTAGATTGATCCTTTTATACCATTATGTGTACGTCAACTGACATATCATTTATTTATGACGTTCCGAGGTATTATCTCCATCTTCGGAAAATTGATCTGCAATATATTTTAATTTATTATTGATATTATATTACTTAATTATATTGTTTTCTCTATTACAATGTTACTTAATTTACAGTGAAATATAATTACCTTTACAGGTTTGTAATAAACACAGGTTTGTATTTACGCTACAAGGTAAAAACTTGTTTATGGGTTTAATGTTTAATCCTGCCTTTTATCATTGTCTGTTTATTTACTTTATTATCACTTAAATCCTTCAAAGTAGCTCAAGTTAAGTGTAATAAATTTCCTAATATTCTAATTCGTCTAATTTTAGACGAAAAACTTTTCTTTTTTTGATTACCGCCTTTTCCAATGATTTTTTTCAAAATTAGAAAAAGTACGTAGTAAGTTAGTACTTACTTACGAGGTACAAAAAAAAGAAAAAATGAATGAACTGGCACCTTTTGCGAAAATGCATTTTACAACATCTAAAATAATCAATAAATTATTTCAAGAATATAATTCATAATTTCTTAAATCATTCTGCTGTATTTCAAACTAGGCGTTTTAATTACATTTAAGTACCCGAACGAGAAATGCAATTTTTTATTGAAGTAAACGTAAATAAATTAAAATATCTGATGTGGAAAACACATGACTTCCTTGTACGCCTATTAAATTATAAATCCGTGGCTCAAAACGTGATCCTGAATTTCGTTACTAATTTCGGCGTCCCGACACCCATCTATTGACACACACACACAAACACACACGCATAAACACACACTCTTGTTCCTGGAGATCTCATTCCGTTATTATATGTCATTTTCCTTCAGTAGGTAACTAGTTTCCAAGATATTTCTCCATGTCCGTGACAACAATAAAACTGTCAATATTACTGGATAAAGCATTGGAAATCGACAGTTTCGACATTTTAAGCGGAAAAAACCCACTTGACTAATACCTTATTCTCATGCTACAAAATTGTTGATCTCACAAATGGGGAGGAAGGCCAGTATTTTACACACTATTTTAACACTTAAAACGAGTAATAAAAATGTTTGATTGGATTGGAAACCAAATTGCGTTTGAAACCTTTATTACCGAAACATATGATTCATTTATTTAATTTAAAAAGGAAAAAATATCTGATGTGGACAACATATGACTTCCTTGTACGCCTATTAAATTATAAATCCGTGGCTCAAAAAGTGATACTGAATTTGGTTACTAGTTTCCGAAGATTGACACGCGGCGTCCCGACATTCATCTATTGACACACACACACACAAAAAAAAAAAAAACACACTCTTGTTACTGCAGGTCTCATTCCGTTATTATATGTCCTTTTCCTTCAGTAGGTAACTAGTTTCCAAGATATTTCTCCATGTTCCGTGATAACAATAAAACTGTCAATATCACTGAATAAAGCTTTGGAAATCGACAGTTTCGACATTTTAAGCGGAAAAACCCACTTAACTAATATCTTATTCTCATGCTGCAGACTTGTTGATCTCACAAATGGGGAGAAAAATCAGTATTTTACACTCAATTTAACAGTTAAAACAAGTAATGTTTAATATTGGATTGGAAACCAAATTGCGTTTGTAATCTTTATTACCGAAACATATGATTTCTCTTTTAATTTAAATATAATTTTTGATGTAAGCTTTTTATGACCTTCAAGTAAAGTACCATTTTCAGCTCACGAATTTTAAGCAAAATCTAGTAAATACATTCATATCGATATAAAAGTCCTATTTACCAAATTTGAGATGTTTTACATGATATTTTAATATAATTTTTTATGAAAGTCTAATATGACCTTCAAGTAAAGTACCGCTTCCGGTTTTCCAATTTAGATCAAAATGCAGTATATTATTTAAATCAATATATAAATTATAAATACTAAATATGAGAAGTTTTGTATAATAATTTAATATTATTTTTGATGAAAATCAATTATGACCTTCAAGTAAAGTACCACTTCCAGTAATCGAGCAGTGACCAAAAAGGGAGGTTCACAACTAGATTTTACAACAAGTCTAGATACAAAATTTTAACTTTTGACGGCTAACCGTTTTTTAGTTATGCGAGATACGAACGTACGTACGTACAGACGCCACGACGAAACTAGTCAAAATGGATTCAGAGATGGTAAAAATGGATATTTCCGTCGAAATCTGAAAACCGAAAATTTTCGCGATTACAATACTTCCTTTACTTCGTACAAGGAAGTATAAAGGTGCCAAAACGTGAAGCTTTATTGCCTTTTTGACAAATTTATTATAATTTTTATCCTGTCCCTAGAACACGTCTAAATGAAATGAGACGAATTCTAAACAATGCAGTCGATCGACCTTGGGATATTTACAGTTAACATTTTCGTCGGTAACCGGTTTTTCGTTGAAAGTTCTGGTAGCCTCCTCTAAGAGTTCTAATAATTGAAGCATAGAAATGAAAATGAGTTCTAAGTCCCTTTAGAAAATGTTTTCAGAATTCGAGTTTCAACTTGAAAAATATTAAAGAAATATGACTTAATTACAAATTTTTGATAGTACTAGCAACAATTTTTTTTTTAAAAAAACACATCTATTTTCTTCCTTTCCTTTCATCCCATCTAGCCACGGCAATGCAAGTCAGGGTATTGAATGATTTGCTGAATCTATATTCGATATGATTTACTTATTATAAAACTCGATATTACTTATGTTCGATATTATTTACTTTCCAATGCATTTCATATAGCAATAAGTATGACGAAATACGCAATATATAATTCATCTGCTAAAAATAAAATACAAATCAAAGTTATACTTAATTTTTTTCTTTTCTACTTCCTTATATGCGGTAAAGGGAGTATTGTAATCGCGAAAATTTTCGGATTTCAACGAAAATATCCATTTTGACCATCCTTGAATCCATTTTGTCAAGTTTCGTCGTGAAATCTGTACGTACGTTCGTTCGTACGTATCCTGTACAATTAGGATTATTGTAAAATCTAGTTGGTCACAGCATGATTACCGGAAGTATTACTTTACTTGAAGTCCATTATTGATTTTCGTTAAAAATTATATTAAAATACAATGCAAAACTTCTCAAATTTGGTATATAAGACTTAAATATTAATATAAATATCACAGACATTTTGGTTAAAATTGGCTAACCGGAAGTTGTACTTTACTTGAAGGTCATGTTAGACTTCCATAAAAAATTATATTAAAATATAATGTAAAACATCTTACATTTGGTAAATTAGACTTTTTTATCAATTTAAATAATATAATAGATTTTTGTTGAAATTGAAGAGTCGAAAGGGTTAGTTTCTTGAAGGTCATAATAAACTTACATCAAAAATCTGAAGCTTTATTGCCATTTTGACAAATTTATTATAATTTTGATACGCGATTTTTTTTCCACTCTAATTTTTATTACTTGTTTTAAGTTTTAAAATTGAGTGTAAAATACTGGTTTTACTCCACATTTGTGATTTGAACAAGCCTGTAGCAGAAGAATAAGATATAAGTTAAGAGGGTTCTTTCGCTTAAACCTTTCGATGTTAAAACCATCGATTTTCAATGCTTTATCTAGTGACATAGACAGTTCTAATGTTGTCAAGAAGCACAAAGAAATATCTTGGGAACTTGTTACTATCTGAATGAAACGACATATAATAACGGAATGAGACCTCCAAAAACAAGATGTGTATGTCTGTATGTGTCAATAGATGGATGTCGCTACGCCGAGTGTCGTTTGTGATATACAGCTTTCTTCGAAATTAATAACCAAATTGAGGATCACTTTTTGAGCCACCGATTTATAGTTTAATAGACGTGCAAGGAAGCCATGTGTTGTCCACATCAGATATTTTTATTACAATTCAGTGTTTTATAAATTTATATTTTATTTGCTTCATTGTTCTATTATTTAGAACTGAAAATATTTTAACATCGGCATATAAAGTTAAAGCTTTTAAAGCTAAAATAAAAATGTGGAAGATAAAAGTTAAAACAAATAGTGTAGAAATATTCATTCGAGTTGCCAAATGAAAATATAATAATAAAGATTTTCAAAAACTTATTTTTAGTCAGGTTAAATGATATCAGAAATATTTAAGGTCCCTTTTTAAGCCATCGATTTATAGTTTTGTTAGTCACAGTGACCCTTTAATAACACCGTCTAAGACTATTATAGCTAGGGACTGATTATCACCATGGTTACGTTAAGGTTAATTCTCTTTTGTTACCGCCTGTGTTGTGTCTGCTTGCCCAATTATGTACATATTGGTTTATATTTGTGTAACTAACTCTTTAAGCATGTGTAGTAATTTGTAGTTGATATAAAAAATAGTATAACAGCCATGTTATAAAAATATTAGTGAATTTGTTGCGCAGAAGAGTAGTAAGCTTTATTTACATTTTATTTATGTTTTCTTTGGCATGCAAATAGTTAATTTTTATAGTCAATTCAGGAGAATGTTTAGTTTGATTTTTTTCTTTTAATTTATGTTTATAATTTGCAGGTTGTTTTTGTTTAAAGATTTTAAATATATTGATTTTTCCTTCTGTAATTTGCTTACTTAATGAACCTAACCCTAACAACTCTTACAGTTTAATAGGCGTACAATGAAGTCATGGGGTGTCCACATCAGATATTTTTTAAAAAGTAAGAACAATAGTTGTGTCTTCTGTTACTCACATTATTTTTTTAAAAGTGAAACATAAAAAAACTTTAAATTCGAAATGGTATTTAATTCGTAATTCTTTTCACGGGCAACTCCTTGCGGATACAGCTAGTTAATAATAAAGCCATGTTATTATGACTTCACATACCTTTTAATATTACATTAAGAATAGAGCGACGGTTAGGACTATAATAATGGACGCCATGTTGGTTAAGGACTGCGGTGAAGATATTGCAAGCTCCAAACTGCATCTGGTTCCCACGGGGAGTCAACGCTCCTTGCATCCCTTGGAGGCTCGTCAAGGACACCTCGGTGCCTCATACCTTGCACCTGTGCTCCTCGTACCTTCCTTCCCATTACATAGGACTCCATCCTATGTATTAGTTTCATATTTTTAATCAATAGTTAGTTTTTCGGAAAATTAGTAATATTGACGAGGGAAGCGTAAACTATCAAAAATGCATATGATTATAAAATTATAAGGAGATAGTCACTTTTACATTTTATTCAAACAACAACAATAAGTAAAAGTAGTACGATTAATGGACAAGATCCTTGGAGACGCAGCTGATAAATTAAATTAATTTTCAAATATTCCAACTACATGTTATTTTATTTTATTTTTACATTATTTTCGATACAAAATTTTTTATGTTTGAATTTTCATTAGTCAGCTTAGTTTTGAGTTGATTTTTACAAAATACGTTAAAAAATTATATGTACATGTATATATATATATATATATATATATATATATATATATATATATATATATATATATATATATATATGATTTGTTAACGTATTTATATAATAATTATTATTTTATTATTAGTTAATTAATATTACATATACAAATTTTTTTGTATTATACTTTGCCCCCAAGCGGTAAGGAAAGTCGTGTAAAAAAGGATACCCAATATATAGTGTATATATATATATATATATATATATATATATATATATATACACTATATATATATATATATATATATATATATATATATTATATCTTGTGTATCCTTTTTACACGACTTTCCTTACCGCTTTGGGGACAAAGTACAATACAATACAAAAAAAAATTATTTTTTTGTCTTGCTTTGTAGAAAATTTAATTATCGGAACTTGAAGTTTTCGGATTATTTGAAAAACTCATAAAAAGTAAACAGGCTTCTATATGAACCTGCGCAGAATTAAAAATGCTTTGTAGCATTAGGAAAATAAATTCAGTGCTAGATAGTCCAATATGCTTTATCTTTACTAGCATTGGTTCAATTTTAATGATTTTTCAACGGATGGACCGATTTTATTTTTTGTGGGGTTTCGACCACCAACAAAAAAATTTAAATCCACCCTCGAAAAAAAATTCTGCGTACGTCTCCGGAGATCGAAATCCAAAGGGAAAAATAGGTCCACTCGTTCAAGAGTACCACAGACAGACCAATACCAAAAAATATTTGTTTTTTTTATACAAGAAGTTCTGAAACTCATTGATTCGTTGTAAGCTAACATCGAAATTTTGACCCGATTACAATACTTTTCGTATTAAATAGGATAGCGCCAATTTCTTTCTGATCGTATAAAACTGATCATTTGATATGATAAATAAATATAGATTTATATCAAAATTTAATAAGCAATGAGTAATATTGTATAATAATCCTGAAGGTTGCGCTGGTCGCGGTTTCCCTTGAATTAAAACAAGGTTACTTGGTCAAATCAGTACATACAATTCGAAATCTATGTTATTATACTATAATATCGTGTTGTTTGAAATATATTTTGGGCCATTCTGATTTCCAGTAATACTTTCTCAATTACCTAGGGTAGAGGAAGTTTGGTAATTAATAAAAATATAAAATTTATGAGACCTCTTACAAATTCTCGGTTTACATGGGACTCTGAAAATATTTATTTTTAATATTCTCATAGCAACAATATTGTAGTTCAAATAAACAAGTGCTTGGGAGCAAAAAATAATGAAATTTATCAAAAACGCTTCTTTTTTTTTTATCCAAGTGACCCACCCTAAAATAGAGAAATTAAACCGAAACCTAAAATCTATTTAATTTATTCTTCCCACTTCTTTTATTCCTCATATCTTGTTTTCAATGGCCCCAAAGAAGTCTTACAAATTAAGTCGAAAAGTGGTAATGTAATGTTTATTACTGTGTGTTTTATTTCTTCAAATTTCTCTGGTGTCATTTAATATTATTTGAAAAAATAATTAGGAAAAAAAGAACATTACTTTATGATCCTCTTGTGTGTGTATCCTCTTCTAATCCCTAATATATCAGAAATATAAGCGATATTAGGGAAACATATTTATTCGTTTAAACAATATAATATTACCAAAAAACTTTATTTAACACACACATTTGGAGAAGCTACGTAGTTTATAATGACTATGTTGAAGTAACAGTTTATACTTAATAATTAGCTTGCCCCAAAGGAAAATACCCCATCAACAGTTAAACAGTTAAGCAATAAGACTCAGCTATACCATTTGCTACGTGTAGTTTTGTTATTTGACATGAGAAAGAATATATAATCTCCTCCATCATTTAACTAAAAACAACATTTTATTTACAAATAAACGTTTTCATATTCTTATTAAAAAGTTTTTGTATTCAGTCTCAACTTGCTTTTACAGGTATAAAGCTGCCATGACAACGGCACGTACGCAAGATGGCATATGGCCCGTGCGACTCTATATCGTGGGTTATCTAAAATATCTGATGTGGACAACACATGACTTCCCTGTACGCCCATTAAACTATAAATCGGTGGCTCAAAAAGTGATCCTCAATTTGATTACTAGTTTCCGAAGATTGCAGTATCTCAAAAACGACATCCATCTATTGACACACACACACACAAAAAGAGAGGAAAACCAATATTCTACACTCAATTTTAATACTTAAAACGAGTAATAAAAATTTTTAATTGGATTGGAAACCAAATTGCGTTTGTAACCTTTATTACCGAAACATATGATTTATATATTTAATTTAAATATAATTTTTGATGTAAGCTTATTATGACCTTCAAGTAAAGTACTCTTTTCGGCTCACCAATTTTAACCAAAATATAGTAAATACATTCATATCGACCCTATTTATTATATTTGAGACGTTTTACATTATATTTTAATATAATGTTTGATGAAAATCTAATATGACCTTCAAGTAAAGTACCACTTCCGGTATTCCAATTTAGACAAAAATCTAGTATGTTATTTAGATAATATATAAATTACAAATACTAAATTTGAGAAGTTTTGCATAGCATTTTAATCTAATTTTATATGGAATTCCGTAATAAACGTCAAGTGAAGTACCACTTCCGGTAATCATAAAATGACCAAAAAGGGAAGTTCACAACTAGATTATACAGTAATCCTAGATACAAAATTTTAACTTTTGACGGCTAACCGTTTTTGAGTTATGCGAGATACGTACGAACGTACGTACAGACGCCACGACGAAACTAGTCAAAATGGATTCAGGGATGGTCAAAATGGATATTTCCGTTGAAAACTGAAAACCGAAAATTCTCGCGATTACAATACAAACGTTTGGTTTTAGGGCTTTGAAACACAGGAGCTATACGTTCACTAGGAAACATGTATGATTTTGATGCCCACGTCAAAATCTTTAAAACGTAACCCAGCCCGTCTCGTTTCGCCGACACGTTACAGTGCTTTGAAACCTCCCACTTTTTCCATCACTTCTATTTAAGCCCTAGTAAGAATTTAACCAGGGACATTAGGATTCGTCAAATCTCCATGAAATTCCATTTCTTTTGATACATCATTAATCAAAACCCAGCGTTCCTGAGAGTCGGAAATGGGATCTATGCTACCGTATTATATATAGAGAAGTGATTTATATAAAAATTTAAAAAGCAATGAGGAAATTAGAATATGACTTAATGAGCTGAGAGGATGTTATATAATAGAAGGTCAGGAAAAACCTGAATGTTGCGCAGGTCGGGGTTTTCCTTGAATTAAAACAAAGGCACTTAGCTGGGATTCGTGCATAATATGAATTATATTATAGTTCGAAATATATTATATTTTAGTGATGATGTATGGTGTTGTTTGAAATAAATTTTAGGCCATTCTGATTTCTAGTATTAATTTCTCAATTATCTAGATTACATACAAGGACGTCGACTTGGTGAGGAAGAGGGTATAGTTGAGGTTAGGGAGAGGCTC
This sequence comes from Rhaphigaster nebulosa, assembly GCA_948150685.1. Classification (NCBI taxonomy): domain Eukaryota; kingdom Metazoa; phylum Arthropoda; class Insecta; order Hemiptera; family Pentatomidae; genus Rhaphigaster; species Rhaphigaster nebulosa. The sequence goes on along the minus strand of OX411306.1, from coordinate 238,114,807 downwards.
GATTATTTTTTCCATAAACTCCCCCCTCTCTCTTCCCAATTATTTGGAAGTCCAAAAAGTTGAAAATTGGAAATTTGATATTTGAGAACCTATTTCATACTGTGAAAATAATATATTTTACATAGAATTATTAAGATTTATATCGTTACAGTTTTTGAATAGATAAAAAAATTATTTTGGGGAAAGCCGACCAAATTTTTTAGATGATTTCAGGTTTTTGAAATGATTCTTTTCAAATCCAAGTCAATCAAAAAAGAAAAAAAAAAAAAAACTTTTGCACACGGGATGGTTCTCGTACTTCCGAACCTAAGTCCTTTCACTGAAAACCTTAAGCCAAATTCCTCTCTATATTTCACTTTTAGGTAAGGAATACGTTTTAGATAAATGTTCTCTTTTTCCGCTTGTATGTTGATGCCTTGGTTCTGATCATTCGTTTCGGGGTGGGTTGTATGGGTTCGTGGTGGATGTAGGTGTTTGTGCTAAGGGGTTCATGTTGCAAGTGTGTTGTGAAAATTTTAGTAAATTTTGTTGTAGTATCTGAAACTGTTAAGATATCCATGCCCTATCCATCTATGATTAGCCATCCATCTATGTCCTATCCATCTATGTCATTTGTCACATAGATTGGCGCGTCCACTACTTTTCTCAATGCTTTTGACAGGAAGACTGAATTCTGTGGATGTTTGAATTTTTGGCGTAGCCCCATAGCTCTACCTCCTATATCCTTATAGGTGCTATAACTACTTCTGTAAGTCTGTTAGTTGAGGATAATTTGGAGCGTCTGTCAAGTAACTTGGATAATAGTCCAAATCGTTTGTTCAGTTGTTTTCTTTTCAGTCTGATGTGGATGTGCGCCACGTCAGTCTCTTGTCCAGGTGAAGTCCCAAATATCGCACTTCCTCAGATGTAGGAATTGGCATATTGTTAAAATACACCTGAGGACATGAATCTTGATTAAATGTGAACATAATGAACACACTTTTTATTTCGTTTATCTTTATTTTCCAACTAGTAGCCCAACTACAAATCTTATCAAGGTGGTTTTGTAGCATGAAAGTCGCTAATATGGGGCTTTTGTGGGATGTGAGAAGTGCTGTGTCATCAGAAAATATTGACGTATGATCATTTCCGCATTGCAAACATGGCCAACCAGCCCAGAAACGGATTTAAAAACGAAAATGGCTGCCATTTGTCCTGGTAAAATCGACAAGCGGTTTTACACTGCAATAATCATAATGGAAAAGATAATAATTTGTGACCAAACAAAGAAAAATGACTCGGCATGCGGATTCTGTAGAATAAAAAAAAACTAAAGGAAAAAATTATCGAGCTGAAAAAACAAACTTTGTAAACCACTCTTTTATAGAATCCCACGGGTAAAATAGTACATTAAAAAAAAAAATAATAATTGGTCCGTTGATGAAACTTTATAAAACCATTTTTCCCCTCCCCCTTGTGCTTTATATTAACTTTCCCATTAACTGCTTATTTAATTTATCAGAGTCAAATTAAACATCTATAAACCTATTAATAGGCTTGAAATACAGTACCGTCAACTTTTTACTTTCCCTTACCTATCTACGAAGTATATAGTAAGGGGAAGTATTGCGATCGTGAAAATTTTCGAATTCGAGTTTTCGACGGAAATACACGTTTTAAGGTCCCCTGAGTCCAAATGACCAAGTCTCGCAAAATGGTCTGTGTGTCTGTGTGTCTGTGTGTATGTGATCAGTCTAGCTCAAAAACGGAAAGTTGTACGATACTGAAATAACGTATTTAAGGTTAGCACATGCATTTGATGTTACAGCAACATTTTCGTCAAAATCGACAAACCGGAAGTGCCACTTTATATAATCGATTTTACACATTTTTACAATTTTCTCGAAAACGGCTCTAACGATTTTAATGAAACTTGCCTAAATTATTCTTCATAAAGGCCTTTAACTTTTCATTTATCTAGTAAATCACGGAAGAATTGCAGGAAAAAAAGTTATGATGAAAAGAATATTTTATTTTCCCATAGCTTACAAGGTATGCATTTTACGGTAAATTATCTATAGACTTTTATGAAAGGTAATTAAATCATCAAAAAACCAATAAAAGAATCATCAAAATCGGACCAGTATTAGCAAAGATACAACGCAGACTAACCGGAATTAGCTATTATATCATGGATTTTACAATTGTTTACAATTTTCTCGTAAACGGCTCCTACGATTTTGGAGAAACTTGCCTAATGTCTTCAACTTAAAGACTTTTAACTTTTCATGTATGTACTATATCAACGAAAAAATGCACGAAAAAAAGTTATGACGAAAAGAATATTTTATTTGCGCTTAACTTAAAAAGCATGCAATTTATAGTATTGTGTGCATTATGTAAATTATGTACAGAATTATATGAAAGGTTGTTAAATTATCTAAAAAAAAAAAAAAAAAAATCATCAAAATCGGACAAGTATTAGCAAAGATACAGTGTATTTTATGAGGAGCATAAAATAGATGGATAACCGAAAGCAGATGGATGCGACCGAACCTCCTCCCACCAATCCGCCAATCTGTTGTAAACAATACGCTCTGTAACAAAGTGATTTAAGAATACAAAAGCGCAAATTAACTTAATAATTTCTACTTTTACGTTATTTAATGGAAAGAAAATGTTTAATGAAACTAAATCAAAAGCTTTTAAAATATATTTGCAACTTGACAAAGTTAAAATATATAGGTAGTGTACAGAATTGTTGTACTATAATTGTTAAAAAAACTGTTTTATTAGTTTGTTACTAACTGAGTTTATTAGAAGCAGTGTTTATGTGAACTCTTTAAAATTATATTGAAAAGATAATTATTATAAGATGGTAAGGGATAGCTGTGTGATGCGTGCACCGCACCAGATTTTTTTTAATTTGTGTTTGACGCCCTTTACTATTCCTAATATGCCAAAAAGGGCGGGTTATTTCTACAGATTACCAACCTGTTCAGGGAAGGTCGAGGCTCATGTTTTTATTTAAAGAAAAAAAAAAAGCTTATACCAAATTTGATCAAAAATGAGATTTGACACAGTTTGGTGAAAGTTGAAACTGCGTTTTGATAAGAATCTCTAAACAGGCTAGCGAAACAATGTTGTTATATTAAGTAGAAATTGTTTGTGTCTCGTTAGAGTACAAAGCTAGTACCTGACCTTTAACAATAGGATTTCTAACGACAGGTCGTAAAAATACCAGCCGGGAAGGTCATTTCTCCGATAATGTTCATATCTGTTTCGTAATTTATATAATCCAATTGTTATTTTATTTTACCAATTATTCACAAATATTATTTGTATTTCTTAGTGTACAACTTATATACGTCGATGGAAGTTATTACACAGGCCAGCGATGAAAAATCTTTTATACTGAAAATACCTTATTCCTATAGTTTTTAGGGTGCTGAATCCAAATATAATATTAAAAAAGCTGTATCATCCACAATTTTAACTATTAAAGCTGTTCAATTCTTTAAAAATCGCTTAATTTAATAAATTTTACTATAAAATGTGAAGAAATTTCGGGTGATACAGCTTTTTTAATATCATATTTTGAATTCAGCACCCTAAGAACTATAGGAATAAGGTATTTTCAGTACAAAAGTTTTTTCATCGTTGGCCTGTGCTGTTTACTCAAATCGAGCTTAACGACTTGGTTAGGGATCTTGGCTTAACGAAAGAAAAAGCTGATTTGCTTGGCTCTAGACTAAAAGAAAAGAACTTGTTGGCGGTTGGAACCAGCATTTATGTGTACAGGAAGAGAGAACAACAATTTTCCAAGTTTTTTGAACAAGAAGGTGATTTTAGTGTACTGCTCAGACATTCCCGGTAGTAGCACATTATATCACAGTTTTAAGTAGCCCCTGTAAATACAAACCATGTTTATGATGTAACATAGTGTTTCATTAATTCCCCCGTATACCGTATAGGGGTTTATACTATATAATACAAAGCATATTGCTGGAAAACTATGGATGATACAAAAAAACTAAGGCCAGATTTAGATTCAGCACATGAAAATCTATGAAGATCAAATATTAAAGTTAAAAAAGTTTTCAAAATTTTTTTTTTTGTTGGCATGTGTTATTGATTAATGGCCCGTTCTGTTATTGAGCTATTCATATGATTCGAAATAATTTTCATTCCGTTTTAATACTAGACCTTTTGCCCTCTCCTGGGATTTATTTTGCCTCAAGTTTGTAATTTCGAATTTATTTATTAATGTTTGTCATCTTTAGAAAATTTCGGAGTGAATTGTCGTGACTTTGGTTATCCTATATACGTGGGAGATATCTGTATACTGTGCATATACAATTATGGAGAGGTGGGAAGGGGAGGGTAGAAATTGTAGAATTTTCTTTGATACGATAAGTGGTACTTTTTGTGGAATTTACGTTTATTACCAATTGAGTATGAATTCAAAGACATTGAAACCCGTACTGTTTGCCTTAATAAAAAAAAAAAAGTTAAAGAGATTATCTCTTGACGAAAGCTCCCAGCAAATCTTCTTTAGCTCGTACTTGCGTTGTAGATTGCACCGTTTCTGTTTTACTCCTTCAGTTAATGACTCGATAGGAATCTATCTAACTTTATCCTTAAGCCACCACAGCTTGCGGCATCCTAGGGAATAAGTCCTAACAGTCCTTCAGGATCGACGATCTTCCATCAGGATCCAGACCACGTTCTCCTGTTAAGACACTCCGCCTTGTCAGCTTCTGTTGCCTCTTCAGCATTGCATTCGCGTTTTATTCCTGTTCAGGGACGTCGTCTTGGGTGGTTTTTTTGTTTTCATCACCAACTTTGCCATGTATCCTTTTTCGAACCATCGCTGTAATATTTGCGATTTAAATGAACCCTTATTACTGGACATTCGCATGAGACTACTTCTCCCCTCCCCATATTCTGTATGCCGTTCCATTGCAACCAGGCGGTACCAAATCTGTCTAGTTATCAGTATATTTCGAAAATTATGTCTCTCCCGTGATTTGATATTTGATTTGTTTTTATTGAGAGGTTTGCATTTAATTGTAAGATATAATATGAATTATTATTTGTTCTGTTTTATTGGGTTTCAGACCGTAAAGCTCTTATGCCATCAATTATGTAATATTATATCAATTCTAATTAATAATATTTTAGTAATACCTACTATTACATTGATTCTGAAATATTATTTTGACACTTTCAATATATAAAGAGAAAAAAATAGCTATTTATAACCCATTCTCAAAAAAGGTCAAATCAGAGATTGTTTTTTTACAATTGACTGTTAAAATGACGATTCATAAAAAAATCTACAATAATCTTAAATTAAATATAACCCCAAGCAGCTCATCAGAATCATTATTTATTTAATTAAAAATAAGTAAAGAAAATGTTGACATAGCAGAATTACATTGCATTCGAGGGAATGGCATCATGACTTTAAGAGAATTATTTCATTAATTCAGTTACGGATGAGGGGATTACGGTATTAATATAGCATTTATTCCATCCACAACTATGATAATATTTAACTTCCCCAAAGTCGTATATTTTAATTAACTTACTCTCATTCCATAACATAGGCCAACAAAAAAATTTTTTTTTTAAACTTTTTTAAATTTAATAGATGATCATTATAAATTTTTATGTGCTGAATCTAAATCTGGCCTTAATTTTTTTTGTATCACCCATAGTTTTCCAGCAATATGCTTTGTATTATATGCATGGTTTGTATTTACAGTGGCTACTTAAAACAGTGATGTGCTAATAAATGTTTCACTTGTCAACTGGAATTGGTCCATACTTTCTTTCTCTTTTTTCTTTGAAGCTTCTTGTGTAGCTTTTTATACGATGAGTCGCTTGTTGAACTATGAAAAAACTTTTGTACTGAAAATACCTTATTCCTATAGTTTTTAGGCTGCTGAATCCAAATATGATATTAAAAAAAGCTGTATCACCCACAATTTCTTCACATTTTATAGTTGAATTTATTAAATTAAGCGATTTTTAAAGATTTGAACAGCTTTAATAGTTAAAATTGTGGGTGATACAGCTTTTTTTAATTTCATATTTGGATTCAGCATCCTAAAAACTATAGGAATAAGGTATTTTCAGTAAAAAAGTTTTTTCATCGCTGGCCTGTGTAATTTGCGACATTTCCCTGAATCAGTAAAATTTCGGACAGATTTGCCTGTGCACATATTCTTCATACAAATACCTAAGTAGGTTAAAGAAGGTGCCTTAAATAAAATATATATTAAGTCCTATCAAGTCTTGTGACATTCCCATATACCACTAGTTGATTTAACGGGTGGCATTTGGACTGAAGCCATCCAAAAACAAAAACAAAATTGTTTTATTTTTACATTTGTCCATTTTATTTACTTGAATGATCTCAGCTAAATAATTAAACAACTACAGTATGTTCAATTTTTAAATCATAACGCAAAACAAAAATAGCTTAGTTAATTAAATTTTATTTCTCGTGTTCTTACATTCATTTGCGATAATTTTGCATCAAATGTCATCATTATTATTCTATTTTTTTTAAATATATTATCTTAATTATATATTATTATGATTATATATATTATATATATATATATATATATATATATATATATATATATATATATATATATATTATTAATATTATATTATCTTAAAATATATTATTTAAAAATCAACCTGGTTATTTTATGATGTATAGTGATGTTATATATTTATATAGCATTAAAAAAAAATAGTTTTCTACTCGAGTTTTATAATTAATATATTATAAAATAAAATCAACAAACTAGGAACTACTGCTGACCACGTAGAGCGCGGAACCAGATACCAGATAAGCAGTTATCAAGTGATACAGATATTAAGCTCTATTATCAGCATCCGATCAGCTGTTTTGTCAAAGTTTCGAGATATTAAAATTTTATTTTTTCAAATCACTACTTCACTACTATATATTATTACGGTAGTATAGATCCCTTTTCCGGCTCTCAGGAGCGATGGATTTTGTTGAGTGAGGTATCAAAAGGAAGGGAATTTCATGGAGATGTGACGAATTCCAATTTTGTTTCTTAAAATCTTACAAGGGCTTAAATAAATGTGATGAAAAAACTGGGAGGTTTCAAAACTTTGACGACTGAGAGTCGGCGGATCGAGACGGGATAAGTTGCGTTTTAAAGATTTTGACGCGGGCAACACGATCATATACGCTCCTACGGAGCGTATTGGTCCAGCGTTTTACAGCTCAAAAACCTACCGTTTTCGAGATAATCCACGATATAAGACCACAAATTCCCTACGCCATCTTGCGTACGTGCCGTTGTCATGGCAACTTTATACCTTTTAATGCCAGTTGAGATTGTTAACAAAAACGTATTAATAACTGTGAAAACGTTTTGTAAATAAAATATTGTTTTTATGTTTCCATGAATGATAGAATACTACAAACAGAAAATGGTATAGTAGAGTCTTATTGCTTAAATGTTAAACTGAGGGAGTACTTTCCAGTAGGGCAAGTTAATTACTTAGTAAGTATTAACTATTACTTGAACATAGTCATTATAAACTATTATAAAGCTTCACCAAATGTGTGTGTTAAATAAACTTTCTTGATAATATTATATTGTTTATCGCTTATAATTCGATTTTATTAAGGATTCATTAAGATATGTAATGCGAGAGTTCTCGCTCGGGTATACTAGTTATAACTATATTTGGCGTTGTCACCGGCTTTTACATTTGGATTATAAATGTCTGTTTCATACATACGATGAGTACATGAGCAAGTGCACCTGATTAACTCAATAACAAAAAAAACCAATAACTAAAAAAAAATATCTGATGTGGACAACACATGACTTCCTTATACGCCTATTAAACTATAAATCGGTGGCTCAAAAAGTGATCCTCAATTTTGTTACTAGTTTCGGAAGATTGCAGTGTCTCAAAAACGACACTCGGCGTCGCGACATCTATTTATTGACACCCACTCACATAAAAACGCACACAGACACACTCTTGTTACTGGAGGTCTCATTCCGTTATTATATGTTGTTTTCCTTCAGTTCCTAGTTTCCAAGACATTTCTTCATGTTCCGTGACAACATTAAAACTGTCAATATCACTAGATAATATCACTTGATAGACAATTTCGACATTTTAAGCAGAAAAACCCACAATCAGTATAAGAGGAAAATCAGTATTTTACACTCAATTTTAACACTTGAAACAAGTAATAAAAATGTTTAGTCGGATTGGAAACCAAATCACGTTTGTAACCTTTATTACCGAAAGATATGATTTATGTATTTAATTTAAATATAATTTTTGATGTAAGCTTATTATGACCTTCAAGTAAAGTTGCCTCACCAATTTTAACCAAAATATAGTAAATACATTCATATCGATATTAAAGTCCTATTTAGCAAATTCGAGATGTTTTACATTTTATTTTAATATAATTTTTGATGAAAATCTAATATGACCTACAAGTAAAGTACTGCTTCCGGTTTTCCAATTTAAACAAAAATCTAGTATGTTATTTAGATAATATATAAATTATAAATACTAAATTTGAGAAGTTTTGCATAGCATTTTAATCTAATGTTTTATGGAATTCCGTAATGAACTTCAAGTGAAGTACCACTTCCGGTAATCATACAATGACCAAAAAGGGAAGTTCACAACTAGATTATACAGTAAACCTAGATACAAAATTTTAACTTTTGACGGCTAACCGTTTTTGAGTTATGCGAGATACGTACGAACGTACGTACAAACGTCACGACGAAACTAGTCAAAATGGATTCAGAGACGGTCAAAATGGATATTTCCGTTGAAAACTGAAAACCGAAAATTCTCGCGATTACAATACAAACGTTTCGTTTTAGGGCTTTGAAACACAGGAGCTATACGTTCAGTAGGAAACGTGTGATTTTGATGCCCACGTCAAAATCTTTAAAACACGACCCGTCTCGTTTCGCCGACACGTTACGGTGCTTTGAAACCTCCCACTTTTTCCATCACTTCTATTTAAGCCCTAGTAAGAATTTAACCAGGGACATTAGGATTCGTCAAATCTCCATGAAATTCCATTTCTTTTGATACATCATTAATCAAAATCCAGCGCTCCTGAGAGTCGGAAATGGGATCTATGCTACCGTATTGTATATAGAGAAGTGATTTATACAAAAATTTAAAAAGCAATGAGGAAATTAGAATATGACTTAATGAGCTGAGAGGATGTTATATAATAAAAGGTCAGGAAAAACCTGAATGTTGCGCAGGTCGGGGTTTTCCTTGAATTAAAACAAAGGCACTTAGCTGGGATTCGTGCATAATATGAATTATATTATAGTTCGAAATATATTATATTTTAGTGATGATGTATCGTGTTGTTTGAAATACATTTTAGGCCATTCTGATTTCTAGTAGTAATTTCTCAATTATCTAGTTACAGACAAGGACGTCGACTTTGTGAGGAGGAGAGGAGGGGAGGTTAGGTAGAGGCATCACTATTTTTTCCATTATTTCTCTCTCTCCCCTCCCAATTATTTTGTAAAGTACCACTTCCGGTGATCAAGCAGTGGCCAAAAAGGGAGGTTCATATCTAGAATTTACAACAATTCTAAATACAAAATTTCAAGTTTCTACGGCTAACTATTTTTTAGTTATGCGAGATACGAACATACGTACGCACGAACAGGCGCCACGATGAAACTAGTCGAAATGGATTCAGAGATGATCAAAATGGATATTTCCGTTGAAATCTGAAAACCGAAAATTTTCGCGATTACAATACTTCCTTTACTTCGTACAGGAAGTATAAACTGACTTGACAGTGTCTTTACTTTGACGGCTTTACCATAATATTACTAACAAACGTTTTACGAACACGGCTTGTTTTAAACTAGATATTAAAAGAAAACTTACAAATATTTTTTGTTCTTTCTCCCTATGTTACAAGTATATATTGTTTTTTTTCCGCAACCTGATCCAGATAAGGCAATATATAGTTGCCAAAACTTCTCCCAGTTCAACTGCAATATCAATTGCCCCTGCGCTTTATTTATATTGACGGCAAACGATACCTTAGAGGGAAATTCTATTTTCTTCTGGCAAATAAATGGGAATTAATGAAATGCGAGGTATTGGTACCGTTTTCCCAACTGCTGGTCCATTAAAAAATATTGCAACTATTAAATAATTTCGAAGAAATTTTACTTGGAGGGTCCGTCGCAAGGATGCTTGAAAAAATACAAAACATAATTGACCGAGTAAAAGCTAGATCCTTTTTCAACTCGATCTTTTTTAGAGCCTTCGTTTGTCTTTTTGTTCCGCCATTACGACCATCTTTATACGATTTTTTTTTTTTTTTTTTAAATTTGACCTAAAATTTAATGTCACATTTACTGTTCCTTGAAGTCAGGAAAAACGTCGGATGTATTGGAATTTTGATTTTTTAATTCCAATCCAAGATGGTGTTCGTTTTATTGGCATCGTAATCTCGAAAATCTGTTTGTATAAAATCATTTTTAAACGGATTGACATGGATGGTGAAGGTGAAACAAAATCAGATAATTACAATGATTCTGAGGAGATTAAATTATTTTTTTAATTAAAAAGAAATTGATCAATTCTATAATTGAATTCTATGGTTGTGAAGTATCTTGTAGAATCCTGGCGATTAATACACCTCTTTCTTTTTTACTTCCTTTTAAGAAGTAAAGGAAGTATTGTAATCGCGTAAATTTTCGGTTTTCAGATTTTAACGGAAATATCCATTTTGACCATCCCTGAATCCATTTTGACTAGTTTCGTCGTGGCGTCTGTACGTACGTTCGTTCGTATTTCGCATAACTAAAAAACGATTAGCCGTAGAAAGTTGAAATTTTGTATTAGGGATTGTTGTAAAATCTAGTTGTGAACCTCCCTTTTTGGTGACTACTTGATCACCGGAAGTGGTACTTTACTTGAAGGTCATAATTGATTTCCATCAAAAAACATATTAAAATACTATGCATAACTTCTCAAATTTAGTATTTATAACTTATATACATATTTAAATACCATACTAGATTTTCGTTTAAATTGGAAAACCGGAAGCGGTACTTTACTTGAAGGTCATATTAGACTTTCAATAGAAAATTTTTGTAACCCCCCTCAAAATTTTAGGATGTTTTATGTTTCAAGATACGTAGAATTTGTAGAATGAAATTCCCTACAAAACGAAATAAAAATCATTTAAATCGGACCATTATTAGCTGAGATATTGCGTAAGGAACTTCTGAGATTGATTCTCCTGGCGGCTAGTCATCCTGCTTCCTGACTTATTTATTGGGCTTCTGATTTCCTCGTATCTCTCTGTTTTATTCTTCCTTGGATTATTTCTTTACTTGCTTTAGCTTTCTTAGTCGGAAACTAGTTACCAAATTCAGTATCACTTTTTGAGCTACGGATTTATAATTTAATAGGCGTATAAGGAAGTCATGTGTTGCCCACATCAGATATTTTCTTAATAAAATCTCTCTCTCTCTCTCTCTCTCTGCCTCTCTCATTATTAATTTGAAGCAGTTTAGTTCAAGAAACAATATATTTTAACAGGAATTATGAAGTATTAAAGGTATGAATGAGATGTATTTTTGTTTCGTGATTACGACCATCTTTAAACGATTTTTTTTTTTTTTTTAATTTGAAACAAAATTTTATGTCACATTTACTGTTCCTTGAAGTCAGGAAAAACGTGGTATGTGTTGGAATTTTGTTTTTTTAATTCCAATCGTTTATTGGCATCGTATCATCGAAAATGTTTCGCAGTAATCATCGAATGTTTTGTCTGATATTCTTCAAATTTGACAGGAATATTCCTCTGAAAGGCATTAAATTTTTATTTTAAACCACAATGCTATTCGATAACTGTTGACTAGCTGAGAGGAATCCCTTTCCCTGAAATTTATTCAACTCGACCGTTTGGCATTTCGTCTGTCCGGATCTCTTCAAATTTGGCACAGATGTTCCTTGAAGTCAGGAAAAACGACGTTCGTGAACATTTGTGTGACGTATTTGTAGAGATTATTATTTTTTTTAGAATTCCGATCCAACATGGCGTTCGTTGTTATTAGCCATCTATCATAAAAAAATGTATTTGTTTTACAGTCACGCCCAAATTTGACTTGAACATTCTATATAGGCTTTTGATAATTTTTTTAATTATTAGCATTGACACGGATGATGAAGGGAAAATAAAATGATATTATCGAATTAATTATTTTTTTAAAATGAAAAATATTGATCAATTCTATAATGGGTACCGTGATTAATTGTGAATTGCATTTGATATCTCTATGTTGAATCTTGTGGCATTCTGGCGATTTTTTGACAATTGTATTACTGATGTCGATATTACAAGAAGACTTTGTGAACTGGGGTGAAAGAGGTTTATTCATAGTCATATTCGTATTTAACAAATTTGCGTTGTGACTGGAATTATACGGATACGAAATAAATTAAAAATGCTTAAATTGGTTCACGAGGTCTATTGTTTGCAGAATTACTAGTGTCGAAGTTTACTGGGCTCTAATTTTTCATTCTTACCTTACATTACAAAGTGAGAAAAAAGTAATAATTAAAATAAATAAATTAATAAACAAAAAAAATATTAAGATAATCACAAATGAAATTAAATAGATAGATAAATTGAATAATGTAAAAAAATAGTATTATGGCGTTGGACTTCCTTATAGTAACTCTTCGAAAATAATTTAAAAATTTCTTCGACTTTTGAAAATGGTTTGAAGTTGAAGAGTTTTCCTCTTTATTCCTTTCTCTATGGTCTAAGTCAAAAAGTTCTGTTAAGCCATTTGACAGGGCACTTCGGGGAGGAGTGACTGACGTCAGAGAGCTCTGACGTCAGAACAGCCCTGTGCGTCATCCCCCGTTCGATACCACCCTCTCCTTCACCTACATATCTCATACATGACTTTATTTCTCAACCTCCACAACTTGGATTATATCATTTATTTATTAGTTATCCTATATAATAAGATTATGTTTATAATCTAGTATCATCAAAGAAATATTGCATGAAGATTTGAAATTTTTTTTTATTAATTTTTTTTATCAAGACGTAATCATAACTGGCAAGATTTATATTTCGTAACCCAACTAGAAAGAAACAAATCAAAATCGAAATAATTTAATGTGACTTACATTTTCATTATTTTAATTGAGCAATAATAATACAGTTCAAAACTGTTACTGCGCATTACATTCCTTGTCAATTACTGAATACAATTTCACCATAGTAACTCTTTATAAAATTATATTATAGTATTAACTAAGTAATTAAAATGTGTTATGGGCAAAGAATTGATAATAATTCAGTTGATTTAAAAAATGCTTTTACGAAGGGATCGGTCCCTGACGTAAATAATATGACTTAAATAAATTATATTGATAATTATTTCAAATACCTATCTTTTTTGGATTTCAATCAGTTTATATGCCTATATTATTTTATGCTGGCTTATGTAAACCTGTCTTTCATTAATTTAAAAAAAAAAAAAGTTTAGAATTTACAACTCTGGACCTCGGAGGTAAACTGCACAATGTCATTTTGATCAACTTTTCAGTAGAGCAGTTTGAAAATCATTTTTGGCATATTTTTCTTCCTAATTTTTTTTTACATGATATCGTCGCCACAAAATTTTAGTATAGCTACTTTTCAGGAGCCCAAAAATAAATTTTTTACTTTTAACTTTCCCATCTCGAATATTTTTTTTTTTTTATCTTTAGGCCTTTTTACTTATCTCTGATATAAGTAAACTGATATAAGATGATCTATGAGCCCTAGATTTGTGTTCATAATATTTTGTTTTGCAAATATACTTCTTATAAATTAATAAAACTAAGGAAATCTAAAAATATGACATTTCATATCCGTGACTTAAACTTGATGGTGACAATTATAGCCATTGTGTACAATTCAACTAATGAACTGAGTGCGTTGATGTAGGTTTTGTAAAACACCATGTCGACATAATGTAGTTAATCTGTATTCAGTTTCAGAACTGTATTAACAATAAATATTTTAATAAAGATTATTGTGGTATGAAAGATATTAGTGGATGAACTACTCATTGGTAGATCTGGTGTTGTAGGAAACTGATAGCGAAGTTACGAACACAAGTGTTTGTTTACTATTTCGGCTTGGACAACGGTATTGTAAATATTAAAGATCTTCATGAATAATTTTATATTTTACGTAATATGGAACATTGAGAATTTTTCGAAGGATTGCAGAATGTATACATTGAATTCTAGTGGGATTTGGTTTCAATGAACCCAAACCTTAATATAATCTTGTAAAAACTATAAATAATTTTTTCTTGTGATGAATTTTTTTTTTTAGTGTTTGTCTAGTAAATGATTGAGTATTCAGAATCGAAGGAGTTTCTCGTCCCTTCATTCTTTAATGATACTCTCTCTTTGAATTAATTATATAATTGGAAAATACCTAATTTTTCAAATATGTAATAGTTAGACTATTGTAAATTTCATTCATCAGTTTTTCAATAAAAAATAGTGCGTAATGGTGTTTCATAATTATCTATAAATAGTTGAAAAGTTAAATATATATCTTTCCAAAGTTTTAGTTAACATAAAATTTCGAATCTTAATGTTTATCCTTTAGCATTTATGAAAAAATCCAAGATTTTCATCAAATTTAGTTGTTTTTTTTTTTCTGGTTTTGACGTTTGAATGTAATTATATTTTTTAGGAATTTTTATAATTTATAATTTTATAATTTTTAGGAATTATAATTTTTTTCATCGTTGAATGTGTGCCTTTTAAGCAGTTTGAGCTGAGCAATTATATTATTTATTATATTATATATTAATTATTTTATAGCAATTATGCTTTATTATATTTTTGAGGAGTCGACCGAGACCACTAATAATGATAAAAATTCATCAACAAACCGAATCGAACAACCGCAAAAATTGTTTCGTCCCAGAAATATTTTTATCGAAATATTATCAATTCTAAGCTGGCTGTATACCCCTTAGGTTTAGTTTAATACGATTCAATTGAATGATCAATGAATATATACTTGAAGTATACAAATTTTGATCTTTAAAATATTTTGATAACAATAATATTGCGGCTATGAAAAGACTCGTAGAAAATTTATATAAATTTTTGTAACCAACAGTAATTAAAAAAAATAAAATTCTGGATATCTTGAGAAATATTAGTCTGTTTGTATTCCCTTTGCCTTACGTAGTATGTAATATTGTTACGTCCTTAGGTAATATTATTATATCTTATATTATTATTAGTATTATTGTATTCTATCTTTTCATTTGTTATTCGGAAGCACATTAAATATACAATATTATTATTCTAATAATTTATTATACATTGTTAGAATTATTATTACTTTTTTATTTATATTTTTTATTCGTGGTTTATGTTATTTCATAATACTCTAACAGTGTCTCATTATTTCTTTATTACTTTGAATATTATTATTTTTTTCTTATAATTAATTAAGTATATTTATAATAGTAATTTATATGTATCGCCCCTAATATGCTTAATAGTTCGGCTAAGTTTCATATTTTATACATCTTATTAGCATTGCAGCCTCCCCAACAGTATTTTTAAAAAAATTTTATGTGTCATTCTTAGCACCGACCGATAGATATTGCCATTTGGTCTGGTAAAATTATTGTTCGTTAAATTAACTCTATTTTATTGAAAATTCTGGAGAGAACTGATAATTCTTGGAAATAAATCTAATTTACGCTTCTCATGATACCTATATCTTAATTTTAAAAAAATATATATATATATATATATATATATATATATATATATATATATATATATATTTGTACATGGAATCAATTGAGTGATATAAGGAATGAAGTAAATATAGGAAAGAACAAAATAAAGAAACGATAAAACATTTATATATTTAAACAAAAAAAAAATTTTATTAATATTAATTATTTCAGTTTATCTTACTGAATTATTATATCTCAGTTCAGGTCTGCATTTATATTTTTATAATTTTCATTGCGGAAGTTTCTTCATTGTTTTCATTATTATCGAGCTAGATGGCCTCGTCAATGGAAGTTGTTTCATAACTGTGGTGAACTTAGGAAAAGCCTTTGAAGTTGGGAGGTGAGCAATCTTTTAATTGCTTTTTACACCTGTTGGAAAATTTCCTCTCTAAACGAAAATATTTGTGTGAACTTTCCCATTGTCTTGGCTATTTAATTATTTAACTTTAGAATAATAATAAGATATTAATCTTTTTTTAAAACATAAAGTTATTGGTTAAGTATATATATTTTTTTTGGGGGGGGGGAGAGGGAGGAGGTATTCGTATGAATTATTTATTACCTGTACATGAAAATATAATGTTTTAGGAATATATGTAAAAAAAAAAAGAAAAAAAATTCTTCTGAATGAACATTAATTTTTCTTATATTGTTAACATATTGTAAACTAATTACCCATCTTTAATTAGCATGGATAACCTGAAGGCACTGTTTCTTTTACAGGATTGGTTCTAAAAGAACATTTTTCTATATATTTATCTTTTATTTTCATTATTTATTTATTTTTTATGGTTTTAAGTAACGCTGCGATAGAGATAACTTTGATCTACAATTTAATATCGTTTCCCTCGCTTTGATACTCTTGGTTTTTTTTACGTAAATCCTCATGTTTATTTGTCCTCAAAATTTTTATACATTCCCACCTTGGTCCGGTTATCATGCTGAGAGATTTTCTTTTAAATCTCTATACCCTATTTTCGAGGGCATCTTTCATTACCAGGTCCAGAATCTATAGCGAAAGGGGAAAAATGAGGGATTTTTTTTATTTTGAAAAGTCAGAGAATCCAAAAAATAAAAAAAAAAAACGGGAAGACTTCCGCGGTGAAAATATTTACGGTTAAAACTCAAAAATGATCACAATCTACAATTTCTTGGCATATCGCCAGCGAACCTTAAAGAAACAAAATGTGTCTATTTGATTTATTATATTCAATAATGAACCTTTTTTTATTGGTTCATTATACCTCATTATTATGTTCATCATACCTCTATACCCCTTCCCACAGAACCAAAACGTTCGAATGTATCTTTCTTGCCCGCTCCTCTACCCTGTGGAATCCCTTTCCTTCAAATATCCGCCATGCTTCTTCTCTACCCTAATTCAAATCCCTCCTTTTCCAACACCTTCTCTCTTTTTAAAAAGAGAGCCTCCAGCCATAAAATTTTAATTTAAGGTCAACATCTTGATGAGAAATAAATAATGGTTTTTAATGTATAAGTTTCAACGTTCAATCAATTCAATATTTTTCAGTTCCTTTCTTTTTCTTATTTTTTTTTATTGTTTTTTCTTTTCACTAATTATTTTTTTCGCGACATGAATTTATTTTGTTTGCTTACTCATTTTTTATTGACATTATTTTAAACACTAATTGATTTTTATAAGGTTGTATTTGAGCCAGATATGTTTTCTGCTTTATTTATTAATTTTTGTTATAATGAGGAACCTAGTCCCAGAATAAAGTTCTTTTTCGATCTATCGACAATTATAGATATCTGGTAATATATTTTATTAATTTAATATTTTTGTGTTGCTTTGTTCACTATAATTAATATTGTTTTTGTTTTGTTTCAGGTATGTTTTTGAATCTATTATTTCTTATTGGATAAAATGGTAAGAGATTAATTATTCAAAATTTAGGCTATTTTTTTTGTTTTATTTTGAAATGAATTCTCTCTGTTGGTTCATTAATTTTGAATTTTGTTTCATCTTATCACAAAGAGCCTGTGCTGAAAATCACTCATTGTAGCTTGATTCGTACGTATGTACGTTCGTATTTCGCATAACTCGTAGTTCGTATTTAGAATTGTTGTAAAATCTAGTTGTAAACCTCCTTTTTTCGTCACTACTTGATCACCGGAAGTGGTACTTTTCTTGAAGGTCATAATTGATTTCCAAAAAAATTTATATTAAAATACTATGCAAAACTTCTCAAATTTGGTAAATTTATTATATCGATATAAATGTATTTACTAGATTTTGTTTACAATTCGTGAGCCGAAAAGGGCACTTTACTTGAAGGTCATAATAAGCTTCAAAAAACAAAAAATTTATTTAAATTAAAAGAGAAATCATATGTTTCGGTAATAAAGGTTACAAACGCAATTTGGTTTCCAATCCAATTAAACATTTTTATTACTTGTTTTAAGTGTTAAAATACTGGTTTTCCTCCCCATTTGTGAGATCAACAAGTCTGCAGCATGAGAATAAGATATTAGTTAAGTGAGTTTTTCCGCTTAAAATGTCGAAACTGTCGATTTCCAATGTTTTATCCAGTGATATTTACAGTTTTATTGTTGTCATGGAACATGGAGAAATATCTTGGAAACTAGTTACCTACTGAAGGAAAACGACATATAATAACGAAATGACACCTCCAGTAACAAGAGTGTGTGTGTCAATAGATGGATGTCGGGACGCCGAGTGTCAATTTTCGGAAACTAGTAACCAAATTCAGTATCACTTTTTGAGCCACCGATTTATAATTTAATAGGCGTACAAGGAAGTCATGTGTTGCCCATATCAGATATTTCTAGTTTTGTTGAAGCGAAAACCACTGTAAATGACAGCAACAATTGCACAATGAATTACATGTTTACGGAAGATCGACTTGAGCTACTGTCTCTAGTTGATGTCTCTTTTTAGACTGTTAATGTGGGATGTGCTCCATTTTCTCTGCAGATATGTGATATTATTTTTTATGTCCTGATGATGCCTGAAGTGGCAAAATGTCGACTGGTTTGTTGTTTACCGGTATTTTAGAGAGTCAAGGTTTCGTTTGCGGAATCTCCCATTTATATCCTAACTACATTTAACGACATACATATTTATAAATTAGGCTACTCCGTCAGAGTATAATAAAAGTACATGATATTATTTATTATAGATTGAAATGATTTTTTTATTTGTGTATATTTGTTCACCAAAATTTTCGACTTTATGCATTTTTTGAATAAAGCGCTCTTCGGACCCTCCTGACGGTGCCCCTGCTTTTCATTACATTAACATTATGGTGATCTGAGACTAAATCCTTATACTATTCTATGTTTAGTTTATCTCCTGTCTTGTCTCAAGAAAACTCTGTACCAGATCGGCCTCCCAGTGTGCAATTACGGCTGCCCAATGGCCCGAAAAACATGTTCCTCTATAGACTACAGGGCCAAAACGGCTCTAACGATTTTGATAAAACTTGCCTAAAATCTTTTCCTAAAAGCACCATTAATTTTCCTATATAGCACATCTCCGAGAAAAAGCGGAAAAAAAAATTATGAAGACAATAAAACTTAGTTTCCCCAGAATTCAAAAATTATACATTTTTAGTCGTATTTTCCCCGAAAAAAATAGACTATTGCAATGGGTCGAAGGTCGGCGGTGAGCTGCGGTACTGCGTTTCCTATCCGTTTCATTACCCTAGAGCACGAATATAGAAGATTTGGAGATGTCTGATATATATATATATATATATATATATATATATATATATATATATATATATATATATATATATATATATATATATATATATATATATATATATATATATATTTTTAATTTTATTCCGCTACATTTGAGCACCTCCAGCGGGTCAAATGAGCTGAAATTCGGTATGTAGGGCTTTCTTCAAGGCGGAACGATACCATTAAAGAATGGGTAAATTCCAGTCAAAATTTCGCTATGTTTACCTGAAATGTTGGCGTTTTTTAGGTTTTGCGCATCGCTAGAGCTCCACCATATTAGTTTATAGGGCTGAAAATTTGTATGTGAATTGAGTTGGTGTTGGGGAAGTATCCTTTGGGGGTTTCGACTTGGTTCCCCCACACTCCTGGGTTTTCCGATTTTTCAAAACATTTGCGCACCTTTAAAACCCCTTTAAGTTGCAATTCTGTTGCATTCGAAAGGAAATTAAATTACCTATAAAACAAAAGAAGTTTCATCGAAATCGGACGAGCATTAGCAAAGATATCGCTATTTCAACTGTTTCGTATTTTCCTCGAAAAAAAAGACTTTTGCAGTGGGTTGAAGGTCGGCCCCCTTTGGGTCAAATGAGCTGAAATTCAGTATGAAGGACTTTCTGTATCAGTTTTATTCAATGTTCATTATATAAGCAATTCTGAATAAAACATCACGTACTAGATGATCTTCAAGACCTAAAAAAATACATCGAAATTCAGGGCAATACTCAATTTTGTAAAGGAAACTAGGATATGGAGTGATATATAGTTATGTTAATATCCTAAATTTCCCAATTATGATTTTAGTGATCTTTATTCACAATAAATTTTATTATTAGATATATTTGTATTATATAGTATAACGTAGGTATAAAACTCTATACCATAATATTTGTAAAAAAAAAAAAAAAAAGAAATGTATATTTTTGTATAACCTGATTGTATAAAATCTTATGATATAATATTTGTATAAAATTCTGTTGTATAATATAAATATTATACATGTTGTATACCTAAAGGCGTCGCTAATAACAAATTTAAATGTTGATGCGATGTTAAATAAAGATCATTTAAAAAATCAAAAAAAACATTCTGTATCGAAAATCAGCGGAGAGGCAGAACCATATAATAGAAGTACGTTTAAATTTCGGTATGTTATTGAACTGTCTCTATAGGTCTCAATTTTTATCTTACTCCCCCGTTTTTATATATTTTTTAACGTGAAAATACGACTTTAGTGACGGAATTCTACTGCTCACGGATTTTTTTTATTGTATGTTTACCTAATCATTTGAAAAACAATTGATTATGCTACAAACTGCAAAACAAATCATCCAAATCGGTCCAGTATTGCACATACTATTCAGTTCAGAAAAGGACGACGATAGATGGGTTCCGGTTGGCTTTACAAGAAGTGGTAGAACTGAGAAAAATTTATTCTATTACAGTTTGATGATTTGATTAGAATGATGGGATGGGTTTAATGGAGTTTTTCAAAAACTTCCCGATTCGGCCTTTTGTCCGATGTTAGGGCTCAATTGCTCCTATGTGCTGTCTTAAGTTGAATGGTATCTCTTCGTGGTATCAGTGGTATCGCTTTTTACTTTATTAGTGAACAATGGCCTTAATGGTTTATAATGGTTGAACTTTTTAAAAATAGTTTTATACATTGTACAATATAGATTAATAAAAATTATAACGGAAGTAAATAAGATATTTCAATTTTTAAAATAATATTATTCTATTGAGGACTGTTAAATACATCGATACCGTCTGGATATCTGGTTATTATATAATCTATTTGGGTTGACTGTACCTAAAAGCACTGATATACGAAGTGGGTAGACCGTGGGTCAGTGATGCCCACTGGCTTCCTGATAAGGCCCCTGTAGATAAGGTCGATACTGCTGAATCCACAAAAACTACATTTTGAAATTATTATCATTTCTTAAAAATTTAAATCTTCGTAAACAATTTATCTAAATTATCATGTAGTTTTCACAATCAATAATCGTACTGAATGTAAAAAATTTATCAAGTTTAAATTCTTTAACCCTTCATGTACCATAAAATCCATTACACTTTAAAATGTTTTACTTTAGTTTTTTAAATGTATATTATACTGTTAGAACTTTTGTCATCAATTTAAATAATTAAAAATAAATAAAATTTTTTGAACATTTTAAATTTTTGTACCCCTGTGAATACATTGTGAATTTTTAGGTTTTTTTTTCTTTGTTTATCATGTTACTCACAATATTATTTAGCATGCTAAGTGATTAACATGTTTAATTCAGGATTATGAGCGGCCCAGTGTAAGTACTATCTTGCTAAACAGATACTATGGCGCTGTCTGTGATAATATGATGCAACTTAATTTTATTTTACTAATCCTTTATTTATGAAACCTTTACTTTTGCTATCAATTGATGAATATTTTATAATTAAATTGAAGTAAATAAAAATTAAATAATGAAGTAAATTAAAGTAAGTAAAGAAATAACCTGTTGAGACACCTTGATACAGACACCTTTGAGCTAGCAAAACATTATGGTGGCCGTTTAGCAGAGTGACACTACGTTTAGCTCACAATCAGCTCTGTTAAACTGGGCCTGTTATTTGACTTGCTTTCTATTGTGATATTTAGCAGGCTGTTAATGAAACTCGACGAATAGCACGATTTAGCATGCTATATTATTTATTGTTAGTACGCTTAATGTCATGTAAAAAATCTCATGGATTCCCTAGCGTAATAAATTATTAAGTATTAAGGCAAAACCAGTCAAAACATCATGTTTATTTTAAAATTATTATTGTTAATATTATTAATTATATCAATTAGTAAAATAAAAATTACTAATTATCATTGTAATAATTTACTGATCCTATCATTGGTTTTGGAAGAAGAGCCAAATTTTTTTCTATTCCAGATCTCTACGTCTTACCAAAAGGAAACAAAAACAAATACTAAAATAAATGATTAAAAATTAATTAATTTGAGTGAAAAAAGAAAATACCAAATCTTTACTTCATTATGTATACCCACAGATACGTTCTTAAATATTCAGATGTTTTACATATAGCCAAGTATTCAGGTATAATAAATTCATATGAATATACCATAGGAACTAATCAATATTTTAAAAAATCCTTACAATAATTATTCTAATCTGTTAGTAATAGAATACAAAATTACAATACTTGATTTTATTTGTTTGGACTTGAATTCTTTTCACAGTGAACACAAAACAAATATCACAACTGTTATAGTTTAGTTATCGATTATTTTTGGAATATCAATGCCGTAAAATTAAATCGATATTCTCTACAGACAATCTGAATTGCAGTTTTAAACTTGTGAATATTGGTAAATAAACTATTACATAAGGGATATGAAAATTCAATTCTGTTTTTCTTACTAAAAACATCGCACTTTGTGCTAAATCTAAACTCAGATCCTGAGAAAATAAAAATAAATAACGCAATTGCCATGAGCCTTCTGTACTATAGCGTACAACTGTGGGCCTAAGGTATATGGATAGGCTGGAAAGTGTAAATTTAAATTTTTATAACCGTTTATTTTCATTGAATAAAAATACACCTTTCTGTGATAATGAGATTGGAGTTCAGTGTTCCCCATTGCTCCGTTACATTACTGAAATTAGTCCTGGATCCAAAAAATTCTGAAAATGAGTAGTGGCAGGTTTCGAAAAATTTGTTTTAACAAATTGAAGGAAACATCTAATGAGAGCAAAAATGATCAGAAATACATTTGGCTGAATTAGTTATACACTCTATTGTGCACTGTTAATAAACAGTCAATCTTGGAATTAGAGGACCCTGGTGTTTCAGACTGAAATGGACGAAACGCTAAGATTATTTAAAAGTTACATGGAGAAGCGAGATAAACAAAAACTGAATATAGTCCATTATATCCTCTCATGTATTCAGAAAGTGATAAGCCTCAGCCATATCTCGCACTAAATTCCCCTTTCCCTATGACTAAAACATTAGTGCAAATCAGATTATCCGACAACTATATAATTAAGCTAACATTTAATAATATTTATTATTATTTCAAGCCGAAAGAAAACTGCTGTATCTGCAATTTAAATGAGCCTGAGGATCTTTTCCATATTTTGGTCCGGTGGCCGATCTATACACCTTTCCGTCATCACTACCTGCCTCATTCTCTAAATATGAACAGATCAAATTATGTAGATTTATTTAGAATTGGCAATAGCGATCTTCTTTATCATATATTATTTATTAGTGTATTTAAGCTGCTTGAAGGTATTTATTTATGCATTGTTTATGTTATAGTAATATTTTATTTTTATATTGTTATATGTTGTATTATATTATTGTATCCCTATATGCTTATGCTTGCACGTATTTTTAGATGACGTTGACATAGCAACGTAGTCAAATAATATTTTTAACTTTTATAAATATTTTTACAAAATTAGTATAGTAAATTATTATAGTTATTGTAGCCATCATAATTGTAGCCAACTCTATTTGTATGGGGTATACCCCGAAAGCAAATAAAAAATATTCATTCATTCATTCAACTAAAAATTAAATACATCCTACCCTCCTTAACATATTATTATTGATCAACTAAAATTAAATGCTGTCAGGAAATTTTATTATGTGTAAAATAAGTAAATCTTATATTATTATATTAATATATATTATATATAAATATATTATATTAATATATTAATATTATAAATCTTATAGTAACGTTATTACAATGATATTATTTGAAATAAAAACTGTATGGTAAAAACATCATAAATATCTTATGTCTATAGAGTTTTATATACTAAACTATATAGAGTACTTGTAAATATTACAATTTACAACATAAATTAATCAACTAAGATCGTTTGGTAAAATATTTATATGTTAAACGATAATGATAAATCTGCGTATATAATTTTTCACTTTATGCACGCAGGTCTGTACAGATATTAATGGCAGTGTATCCTAAACTCAAAGCTCAAATATTTTATTTCTTGTTCTATAATTATTTTATTTTTTAATTCAAAAAAAAAAACGCCTAAAAATAGATAAATAAAATACGTCTGTAATTGGACACTTGACTGGTTAAGAACCGTGCTAACAACTCAAGCACGAAAAATATTTGCTTCTATGTTTTCCTCGTATCTTAAAAACTATTATCTGTAATAGTTTCCAAACTAATATTACTATATATACAGATAAAATGCCGCATGTCTCACATCAACAATCTAAAAAAAACACTGCTGAGTACATCACTCTAGGTCATATCAACAGATCAGTTAAAAAATATCAAATTATATCTTTTTTTTGCTATCTTTTAAATTTGATAATAAAAATATAATATAAAATATTATTTCCTAATAAATACGAAATAATTAATTTAAAGTAATTAAATATATCATAATGCGGTTTACACCATTTGTTTTTATCTTTCTTGCCCTTTAAAAATAGGCGCATAAACATGGTTTTCGTAAGCATTTTTCTCACAGACCAACCGTTTTCCCGTAAAATGTATTTGACCCGTCGGTGTATATACAGGTTGTCCTAGATGATCTGTCATCAGATCAATAAGAATTCGTCTTAAAATGTCTATCAGAATACGTAAAAAAAAAAAATAAAAAAAAAACCGAGATCCCCAAATTTTATTCTTATATTCTAAACATTCGATAATTCTAATGGGAAGAACAGGTTATCTGGGATACCCATTATATATATTCGCTATTCAGCATTTGTTTAAATTAAAGAATAGCGTATTTCTATCATGCCCTCTGTTTAAATTATGCTTATTATCAAACCTTGCATAATTAGTATATTTTAAAAATATGCTTAAATTCCCAAACAAATGTCATATTGCTAGTGAAACTACAAGTATTTCACTTTTTAGGATTTGTAATAGACTCATCTGCCATTTAAAAAAAAAAATCATAACCCTTGATTGTCATTCCATAGTTCGAAGAATGAATAAATGGGGGGGGGAGGGGATGGAATAATTATAGCCTCAACAAATTGATTTTTTTTCTACTTTTTTTGGACATTTCTTTCTGATAGTACTTCTTACAGATAAATTTTGGTTCCTTAACGCATGGTAAATAGTTAGGAAGAACGGAAGGGTTAAAAGGAACGCTGGAGTGGGAAAAAATGTAGTGCCTTAGTCAAAGATCCAAGAACAAAACTTGGTAACTTTACAGCTGTGAAGTTATATGTTGTATAACTTGTATACAAAACTTTTATATATACAAACTCTGAGTATTGGTAAGAATATCTAATTAAAGCACTCCCTAATTTGATATTCAAGTTGAAAATTTAATTTCTTCCTACGTATTAATCTTATTAAATTAAAGATATTATAAATTTAAAATAACTCCTCTTTTTTCCAAAGCCAAGACTCGTTTACTCAGTCGCTAACATCTTTTTTACAGCCCTAGCCAATATTTAGGAAACCGTACTACTTAATAGATTAATGTCTTAATTTTTTGTAAATAGTTATTATAGTTGATGTTATATATTATAACATTTTAATAAAGATGACTAGCTTCGTACTTTTATGTATTACTGGAATGACAAACGAGAGCCTTTATAAGTGACCTACGATTTATCGAGAAACCTAGCTGCTTGAGAGTACTGATATATATATATATATATATATATATATATATATATATATATATATATATATATATATATATATATATATATATATATATATATATATATATATATATTAGATGAATTACATGTTTTTAGATAAATGTTTTGAGAATGCCCAATGTATGCATGGAAACTTTATAAAATACCTTTTTTTTTTTTTTTAGAAAAATTTGTAGAATAATGTAATATATGAAATATGACAAACAACTTTTTACCAAAGTATTATTCTTTTCTATTTTTTTTTTATTAATTTTATGGATAGTAAAAATATTGTTCTATGAATAATAATGATATTATTTCATAACCTTCTCATAAATTTCATAACGTTATACTCATTTAATGCACGGTTTCTTTGCTTTTTCATCTATTTCCTTTGGATATATCGATATTTTTCTTCCGATTATCGGTGGATATCGATATTTTGTTTCGCGATATATCAAAATATCGAACATCGATATTTTTCTTTCGATGTTCCAACCCTAAGCGAGATGCACGTGTTGAAAACCTGCGAGTGCGAGCTCTACTTCAAGAACTGCTGCAACACCCGATGTGCTGTGAAGCTACACGATTACGGCAGAGTCGATCAAGAACGAGAATCGATCTCAAGAAAGCGGCGTTCAATTACAATAAAGACTAGGATTGCAGAATGCATCGCGATGTTATCATTGGCCTAATAATTAATTTGTGCTTTCATTGTCGCGCTCATCAAGAAGTCTGGGTTGCTGCAATAACAAAGTCAATTTGCCACCGCTAGTTGAGCCACCAGAACCACTTTTAAGTTATGTTTCTGGAAATACTCGAGAGTCTAATCACTATCTACTACGTATTCGGAAATACAACTCATGCTTTCAAATGATATCGTTTTGAGTGACGAATATTGTAAAGCATGGTAATTTCATGCCCACTTTTAAAATTCGAGGAGAATTGTATCATCAGATTGATTCACTCCTTCCATTGCACGAAGAAGATCTACAGTTTTTACAAATTTATTTCATGGACAAGGAATTTAGATTGCATAAAGATCATTCATTTTCGTATATACTCTGTATAAATAAATATAAACAGGAAGCAAAACGTCTGCCTGTTTTTGCTAGTATATTATATATTTTCTAGTTATAAAGAGGTTGTAATGAACAGTCTGGGAGTGGTATTGTAAGACGGTTGGTATGTAGATTTGTTTACATTAGAACACTTGAGTCAATAATCGGTGGACTCCATTAGACTGTCTAGTTCTCAGTGATCATATTATTTATTATGCCTTGTGTTATAATATATGTCTCGCATATAGCTTTATATTTATATATATATTTTTCCGTTTGGCTCTAAAGACCTTCTAGATCTTTGGCAGCCTGAACCAGCCTTCTCAACCTCTGCCTATCTTGGGCCACTGTTTTCCAGTTTGTTGCATGCAGCTCTTTAGCATCTTTGTTGATCCTATCTATCCATCTGATTTTTGGCCTTCCACGTGGTCTCTTGCCAACTATTGTGGCATTCATCGTTGTGAAAAGGCGTCCTGATGGATCGCTTCGAGCTACATGCCCCGCCCATCTTAACCTCCTTGCCATCATTTCATGACTTTTTGACTGACCCGTTTCTGTAAGTAGTTCTTTATTGGTCTTTCTTCTCCAGAGTTTTATATTTTGACCCCATATAGCTCCGGTTATCGTGCGGAGGACTTTCCTTTCAAATCTCTCGATTCTGCTTTCTTGGGTGCCGGTTAGAGCCCAGGTCTCGCAGCCGTACATCAGAACTGGCTTTATCACAGCATTGTACACCCTTAATTTGAGATTACTGGAGATTTTTCGGGATTTCAGTACTCTTGAAAGAGAGAAGAAAGCTCTATTTGCGCTTGTTATACCCTGGTCTATCTCTGTATGCTGGTCATTGACTGAGGTTATTGTGGAGCCGAGGTATTTAAAGCTGTCTACTTTCCGGAATGTTCTGCCATCCACGCAGATACTATTGTTGGGGTGGATTTTTCGGCTATCATATATTTTGTTTTATCTTCATTTATTTGCAAGCCGATTTGCTCTGCTTCTCGTAACAGAGTCTTAGCAAGTCTCTCAATGTCCTCTTCATTGATTCCAAGGACAGCTATGTCGTCCGCGTACGCTAGGATTTTGTGTTTCATTCCGACGTGCACCCGGAATGAATGATTCCATTTTTTTTTTTCCATGATCCATTTTCGTATGATGTTCTAATCACCTTCTCAAGGGGTGAGTTAAACAGATATATATATATATATATATATATATATATATATATATATATATATATATATATATATATATATATATATATAAACGACATTTAATAACGGAATGAGACCTCCAGAAACAAGAGTAAATGTGTGTGTCAATAGATGGGTGTCGCGAAGCCGAGTTTCGTTTTTGAGATACTGCAATTTTCGGAAGTTAGTAAACAAATTGAGGATCACTTTTTGAGCCAACGATTTATATTTTAATAGGAGTACAAGGAAGTCATGTGTTGTCCACATCAGATATTTTTAATACGAATTCACATATTTAAAAGCTGGGGAAACTATATACAGAAAGCTAATCTTTTTATATATGTTAAAAATGTCCTAACTTATATAGCTTAGTTGATATTTTACATAAAATGTGTTGCGATTTTCAACAAGAGGTTTTAAGCCTAACAAAAAAATATATAATTATAAAAAAGTTACAATACTCTCTTTGATCCCCCCCCCCTCTCCGAAATATACGGAGAAAAAAAAAGAGTTTGTATTTGAAGTAATATATTTGATAATTTTTTTGTATAATATATTTGGCCACAGTCAGAGTTGAAGCGACAGTTATATTTTTAAAATATAAACTGTAAAACCATAATGAACTATTACAAATAATAATGGCGGAAGTATTCAAGATCATTCTTCTTAAGTATTTACTGAACTAACATTGGCAACTAATGCCGCTATGCAAAGAACTTTTCATTTTTTTCTAATACTGGTTTTATACAATTCTTTGTTGATTATTACATAAGCCGCTTTTATTGATACATACATTGTGCATATTATCTTTGCTGAGTTATAAATATTCTTCTCTTTTGCAATCAGTCTCTATATGACACTGAATTATCATATACTGGATGTTAGTAGAGTAGCTTACATTGACATTAAGAATAGTAAGTTGGTGAGCTAATTGTGTTATATAACTACGCATCTTATGCAATACGGCAATAGGTTATTGTTATTGCACCAAGCTGTTATTGTAATTGATATCACGTGTTATAATTGCGGATACTCTGGTTTTGATCAAGGCACTATTGTGTGTTTTCTAGTTTAAGCTGGTGAAATACGTGGATGGTCATTAAAAGATAACTAACTAATCTTGAATTTGAGGAACTTATTTATTTGGCTTGTTTGATATCGACCTACGGAAAATTCCTTATTATTAAAGTCATTGCAATATTTTTCATTAAAAAAATACATTGGTTATTATGCAGTAATATTAAAAAAAATGTCTAATGTGGGCAACACATGACTTCCTTAGACGCCTATTAAATTATAAATCCGTGGCTCAAAAACTGATACTGAATTTGGTTACTAGTTTCCGAAGATTGACACTAGGCATCCCGATATCCATCTATTGACACAAATACACACACACAAAAGCACACACTCTTGTTACTGGAGGTCTCATTCCGTAATTATATGTCGTTATCCTTCAGTAGGTAACTAGTTTCCAAGATATTTCTCCATGTTCTGTGACAACAATAAAACAATAAAAAATCGGGAGGAAAACCAGTATTTTACACTCAAGTTTAACACTTAAAACAAGTAATAAAAATGTTTAATTGGATTGGAAACCAAATTGCGTTTGTAACCTTATTATGACCTTCAAGTAAAGTACCCTTTTCGGCTCACGAATTATAAAATCTAGTAAATACATTTATATCGATATAATAAATTTACCAAATTTGAGATGTTTTACATTATATTTTAATATAATTTTTAATGAAAGTCTAATCTGATCTTCAAGTAAAGTACCGCTTCCGGTTTTCCAATTTAGACCAAAATCTAGTATGTTTTTTAAATCAACATATAAATTATAAATACTAGATTTGAGAAGTTTTGTATAGTATTTTAATATAATTTTTGATGGAAATCAATTATGATCTTCAAGTGAAGTACCACTTCCGGTAATAAAGTATTGGCCAAAAAGGGAGTTCACAACTAGATTTTACAACAATCCTAAATACAAAATTTCAACTTTCTACGGCTAACCGTTTTTGAGTTATGCGAAATACGAACGTACGTACAGACGCCACGACGAAACCAGTCAAAATGGATTCATGGATGGTCAAAATGGATATTTCCGTCGGAATCTGAAAACCGAAAATTCTTCAAATTATAATACTTCCTTTACTTCGTACAAGGAAGTAAAAAGATATCAACTATTGTTATTCAACTTGCCGTACTCGTTCTGACCATCATTACCAATAACTTCCAAACCCCCTTTACCAAGTGGGACACGGGAAATCGTATGGCTAACGGCCCCGTAAGGTCTCCATCACTACCTGAACCTTAACCACTCCATTCTTAATATACCGAGTGGTAATTAAGCAAATTATATACCAGTAATTAAAATAATCAGGGATGAGAGGTAAGTGGAGGATTAAAGGGTGTGTGTGCAAGATACAGAAACAACTAAGGGCTGATAATTTTAAAGTATTTCTTTTCCCAGAATCGTTTGTTGATAGTAATCTCATTAAAAAGAATTTCCTTTTATTCAGAATGATGGAATGTTTTCAGTTAGCTCATTATTCCATTACCTACTCAAGGCTGTTTGCATAAAAAAATAACTGGAGGGGAGAGTAATTACTTACTGAGACATCCTGTGTTATTCACATGAATGCTCTTTCTGACTTGACTGTCATTCATCGCAACCAAAAAATTAAACACCTGTGGCTCACATCGAATTTGGATATATTCTACAAACTCTCTAAACTTCCAAACGGTTGTCAATTATGTTTATCCCAAACGTTCCGGTAAATCGGGTGTCGGTCCGACATCCTATTTTTTAACTCCATTATTTACAACCGTTTTGGTCTAATTATTATTTTTATTATTATTAAATTATTGCAAAGCGGTGTGAGATGAATTAATTTCAGCCTATAAAAAAAGCAACTTAATTAAAGAAACATATTGAATGAAATACAATTTTTACTTCTTTGTACGAAGTAAAGGAAGTATTGTAATCGCGAAAATTGTCGGTTTTCAGATTTCCACGGAAATATCCATTTTGACTAGTTTCGTCGTGACGTATATGCGTACTCCTTCCGCTTGTGATGAAAGGCAGCATAATTATTGATATCCTGTTTATGTTATCAGTCAGCTGTGACTCTTTGCCTTTTTAGCTATTGGTCTTAGTTTGGTATAGCTACTTATGTATTTAAATTGCTAATCAGTTCCTCTCGAAAGCTGACAACATTATTCCCGTTTTAAAAATGAAAAACAGGAAATAGCACCTAGTCAGATTGCATCCTTGTTCCTGCAGTTGTTACATCGTTGGTATCTATTAAAGCAATCATCTAGCTCTTTGAATGACTGCAATTTCTGCTTCGAAGGTTTCCCATTGTTAATACTCTGTACCTTGTCACACATTATATCAAAGAGTTGCAATGATTTATTTATTTAATTTTTTGTAATGAATATTTTAATATTAATATATAATTACAATTTTTACTTCCTTTTACGCAGCTAAGGGAGTAATCGTGAAAATTTTCGGTGACGTCTGTACGTACGTTCGTTCGTATCATAACTAAAAATGGTTAGTCGTAGAAAGTTGAAATTTTGTGCTTAGTATTGTTGTAAAATCTAGTTCTGAACCTCCGTTTTTGGTCACTGCATGATCAACGGAACTGGTACTTTACTTGAAGGTCATAATAGAGTTTCGTCAAAAATTATATTAAAATATAATGTAAAACATCTCAAATTTGGTAAATAGGACATTTATATCGATATGAATGCATTTACTAGATTTTTGTTAATATTTGTGAGCCGAAAAAGGTACTTTACTTGAAGGTCATAAGAAGCATATGAAAAATTATATTAAAATTAAATACCGAAATCATATGTTTCGATAATGAAGGTTACAAACGCAATTTGGTTCCTAATACGAAAATTCATAATTTTGGTATATAAGAATGATATATTGATGTAAATAACTCACTAGATTTTAATTAGCTAATCAGATGTGGAGCTTTACCTGAACGTCATAATTGATTTTCATCAAATATTATATTATAGTATAATGAAAAACCATCTCAAATATGGTATTGTAAGTTTTATATTAATTTAAATAACATATTAGATTTTGGTTGAAATTAGCTTGCGGTCTTTACTTGAAGGTCATAATAAACTTTCCTCAAAAATTGTATTAATCATCAATTGAATAAATGTGGAATATTTCATTATTTTATTTTTTGAGTGTGATTCGTTTATTTTAATTATTGTTATATAATATATATTATATTATATGTTGATAATATAGTATTACATCATAATATTATGGCATTGGATTGAACTCGGCTGTAGCAGAAAATTTATTTTCTTTTTTATCAGCCTTCGTATCATAACTCAAAAACGGTTAGTCATAGAAAGTTGAAATTTCGTATTTGTGATTATTGTAACTTCTAGCTATAACCTACTTTTTTTTTTTATCACTATCTGATCACCGGAAGTGGTACTTTTTGGTCATAATTTATTTCCATAAAAAACATATTTAAATATAATGCAAAACATCTCAAATTTGATAAATAAGATTTTTATGTCAATATAAATAACTTACTAGGTTTTGGTTAAAAGTGGTGACTTTACTTGAAGTTCATAATAGAAATTTTGGAACAGTTAATCTTCCGATCGAATCTATCACCGTTAGAAAAACTAGATCTTTACAATTTGATGTCTATTTGCATGAACTATAATTATTTTCAATTTGATGGAAAATTCTTTAAACAGGAAGAAGGTATACCGATGGGCTCCCCACTCCTTTTGCCAGATTTATTTATGGACAAATTAGAACAAAAAATTCTTAACCTAAACAATTCTGAACTAGCTCAACATATCATATACTGGTATCGGTATGTAAATGATATTATATGCCTATGGTCTTGTACGACAAGACAAAAAAATAATTTTTAAAGGAAATAAACGAAATTCACCCCTAGATGATTTACCGTCTTTTGAGCGTACCATTAAATGAAAAGAACTATAATAAAGAAATTGAAATAATATATTCCATAGCAAAAAATAACGGGTACAATAAAACCACTATCAATCATATTTTTAAAAAACAAATACAAAAAAAGACAATTAATGATATTTATTCAACAATCCCCGAAGATAGGCCCATCCCCAAAACATTATGTTTTGATTCCATATTACGGCCCTATATACACCAAAATCGGAAATGAATAGAAAAAAAAATAGGATTAAACCCTGCATTTAAAATAGAAAAAATCTATCTTCATATTTCTCTTCTCCTAAACACAAAATAGACCCTTTCCAAAAAAGCGGAGTATACGAACTAAATTGTAATGATTGTGCAGCCAAACATACGGGAAAAACTGGAAGATCGCTAAATCAGATATTTAACGAACATATACGTGCATATAATAAGATTGAGAATTCCAAGTTTGCAATTCATTTTAATGAAAAAAAATTATAAATTCATCAAAGACTCAAGAGTTAAACTAATACACCACGTTGAAAACAGCCTCAAATTAAATATATATGAAGCACTTGAAATAATAAAATTCTTCAAACCAATCCAGATTTTTATTTAAATATTCAATTAAATATCTCCAATAGTCCAATCTTAAATTTATTTCCATCTATAAAAGAAAAACCAATTACTCACCGGTATTAAACAGTTTATCTATAAACATCATACCTACCTTTCTTTCATTGTTAGTTCATTGCGAGAAGAAACCAGTACAAACTTTTCTGTTTGATAAAATCCATTTAAACCTTGGTGAGTACCAACATGTATTTGATTTCTTATCTTAATTAAATTCATAATTCATAAATGTTGTATAATACTGATTAATATTACATTTAATTTAATATGTATAATAATACCAAATTATCTTTTGAACTGCTTATTTTTGAATTTCTTGTGTGTCTTTTGAACTGATGATGAATGTATAACATTCGAAACTAGTTTTCAATAAAACAAAATTATAGAAGTGGCAAATAATTTATCAATCCCTAATTAGATTTATCCTTCTGTATCATCATGCCGATGTCAACTGAAGATCATAATAAACACATAAAAAAATGATATTAAAATAAATACAGAGATCATATGGTTCGGTAGTAAAGGTTACAAAAGCGATATTTTTTCCAATCTAATTAAACATTCTTATTAGTTTAAAAAAAAAGTGTTAAAATTGAGTGTAAAATTGTCGTTTTCTTTCCCATTTGTGAGCTCATCAAGTCTGCAGCAGGAGAATAAGATAAAAGCTAAGTAGGTTCTTCTGCTTAAAATGTCGAAACGTTCGATTTCCAATGCTTTATCTAGTGACATTGACTGTTCTAATGTTGTCACGGAACGCGAAGAAATCTCTTGGGAACTTGTTACCTACTCAACGAATACGACATATAATAACGGAATGAGACCTCCAGAAACAAGAGCTTGTGTTTCTGTGTGTCAATTGATGAATGTCGCGACGCCAAGTGTCGTTTTTACTGCAATCTTCTGAAACCATTAACCAAATTCAGGATCACTTTTTGAGCCGTCTATTTATAGTTTAATAGGAGTACAAGGAAGTCATGTGTTGTCCACATCAGATATTTAAAATAATTAAAATGTTAGAGAGGGAGGATTTTGTGTTTATTCATTGTTTACTGATTAGGGCTTAACTTTAGAGTCTCCATATTTATACCGCAATAAATCCCATAAATATGAAGGACTAAAATAGAAATTCATCAAATATTTAACTTATCCTACACTATTCAATGAGCAGGCGAGGGTGCGAGAATCAGCAAACACAAAACCCATTTCGTAGCTTAACATCTCACAATCACTGCATGTTAATTGATGTTTCTGTCAATATCGGTTTCAATGCGGATGTGGTAGGCTTGCCAACTGTTTTCCTCAGCGGTAGAAGGCGGTGAGTTCACTTTACGTCCATTTTTTTTTTAAAAAGTGAGGGAGTGAGGTATATGACCAAGACACGAGCAATTAATTTAACTAATTGTCAACGTAATTATTCCATTACGAATTCATTTTTCTTTTCTAAAAATACTGAGCTTTTTTGCACACATTTTACTTTATTTTGATAGCGACATTTAGTGACAAGAAAACGACATAGGTTTTCTGGTATCCAAACAAAGTGAATGTAGAAAATTGAAGCAATAGGGTATGTAATGGAATTAAGATTTTTGAAATTTTAAAGATGTTTACTTACGTAAAATTATTATTAACTTGAATGTCTCCCTCTGAAAAAACAATCTATTGACCATGCTTTACCAAAATCAATGAAAAAATGTCTACCAAAACATCTCGGTTTCTTCATGGGAGTGTGAATTTCCTTTTTCGAAGAATAACATATATACTAAATGTACTTTTACCTGGCTATATTTAAAAATACGTTTTTGTCTTTTGTGTATTAATTATAGATAACTCTTGCTAGAAATACATATTTGTTTAAGCATAAAAAAAAAAAATAAAAAAAAATTGACATTGATGCGGTAGGTTGAGCGAAGCAGATATAGAAACAAGTTGTGTTTAAAGGACACTGTAGAGGAAGAATTGCGGATTGAAATGGGTCAGGAGTTGTACAAAGAGATAGCAATAATAATGAATAATTTGTTGAAGGAATTAGTTCAGTGGTAGTAGGATATACAAGTTGGTAAGTGTGATATTCAAAAAGTGGACAGAGGAACGCGGGGTGAGCAAATTAACAATATAGGGAGACTCTTAGGTTCTGAAGGATTGGAAAAGATAAGACACCTGCATTAACAGCTATGTTGTATTATTGTAAATATTGAAGTAAATTAAAAAAAAAAAAATTTATAATTACTAAAACGTTTTAGTGTAGTTATAACGATATTAATGCTTATGCATACATATGACTATATCACCTGCAAACATTACGCAAGAGTGGAGCTTTGAACCTAGTGCAATTAGATACGTAATTGTAATGGCATTATTTCTTCAAGAGGGAAAACCGGATATGACCGGTCTTTCTCAAAAGACTCGGCAAACCGTTCTGTCCCAGGGAATACATTACCACCGCTCTATATGCCCTCTTTCTTGACTATTTGATCAAACATTTGCCTTGATAAATCTCAAAACAAATATTTGATTCGAATTCGTTATTCGAATTCGAAGTGCGAAACGACACGTGTGTATATCGATCAGTTAAGAGAATGTTTGGGAAGTTTAACTGGCCTTCCCTCAGGAAATAAAAGCTGCGCAGGATGTTCCAATCAATGAATTATGTAGGTACGATTCGTGCTAGCGTGCTCGCTTCTTGTCGAATGTCTGACCTTGGTAGGGGCAGGTTGTAAAGGGAGGGCTCTAGAAAATCTAGACAGATACATAAAACAAACATCAAATAATTTTGGTTTATTATTAGTAAACGGACAAGAAAAGAAAAATTTTAACCTCCCCCCTCAAAATTTGAGGTTTAACGTTTCAAGATACGTACATCGAATAAAAAAATATCTGATGTGGGCAACACATGACTTCCTTGTACGCCTATTAAATTATAAATTCGTGGCTCAAAAAGTGATACTCAATTTGGTTACAAGTTTCCGAAGATTGCAGTAAAAACGACACTCGGCGTCCCGACATCCATCCATTGACACACACACTCTTGTTACTGGAGGTCTCATTCCGTTATTATATTTCGTTTTCCTTCAGTAGGTAACTAGTTTCCAATATATTTCTCCATGTTCCGTGAAAACAATAAAACAATAAAAAATGGGGAGGAAAATCAGTATTTTACACTCAAGTTTAACACTTAAAAAAGTAATAAAAATGTTTAATTGGATTGGAAACCAAATTGCGTTTGTAGTCTTATTATGACCTTCAAGTAAAGTACCCTTTTCGGCTCACGAATTATAAAATCTAGTAAATACATTATATACATATCGATATAATAAATTTACCAAATTTGAGATGTTTTACATTATATATTAATATAATTTTTAATGAAAGTCTAATCTGATCTTCAAGTAAAGTACCGCTTCCGGTTTTCCAATTTAGGCCAAAATCTAGTATGTTATTTAAATCAACATATAAATTATAAATACTAGATTTGAGAAGTTTTGTATAGTATTTTAATATAATTTTTGATGGAAATCAATTATGATCTTCAATCTTAAAGTACCACTTCCGGTAATCAAGCATTGGCCAACAAGGGAGTTCACAACTAGATTTTACAACAATCCTAAATACAAAATTTCAACTTTCTACGGCTAACCGTTTTTGAGTTATGCGAAATACGAACGTACGTACAGACGCCACGACGAAACCAGTCAAAATGGATTCATGGATGGTCAAAATGGATATTTCCGTCGGAATCTGATAATCGAAAATTTTCGCGATTATAATACTTCCTTTACTTCGTACTAGGAAGTAAAAAGATATCAAACTATTGTGATTCAACTTGCCGCACTCGTTCACACCATCATTATCAGTAACTTCCAAACCCCCTTTGCCAAGTGGGGCACTTCTCCCAAAATCGTGTGGTCCAGGACCACTGCCTGAACCTTACCCACTCCTTACCCAATATACCGAGTGGTAATTAAGCAAATTATATACCAGTAATTAAAATAATCAGGGATGAGAGGTAAGTGGAGGATTAAAGGGTGTGTGTGCAAGATACAGAAACAACTAAGGGCTGATAATTTTAAAGTATTTCTTTTCCCAGAATCGCTTGTTGATAGTAATCTCATTAAAAAGAATTTCCTTTTATTCAGAATGATGGAATGTTTTCAATTAACTCATTACTCCATTACCTACTCAAGGCTGTTTGTATAAAAAAATAACTGGAGGGGAGAGTAATTACTTACTGAGACATCCTGTGTTATTCATATGAATGTTCTTTCTGACTTAACTGTCATTTATCGAAACCAAAAAATTAAACACCTGTGGCTCACATAGAATTTTGATATATTCTACAAACTCTCTAAACTTCCAAACGTTTGTAAATTATGTTTATCCCAAACGGTCCGGTAAATCGGGTATCGGTCCGACGTCCTATTTTTTAACTCCGTTATTTACAACCGTTTTGGTCTAATTATTATTTTTATTATTATTAAATTATTGCAAAGCGGTGTGAGATGAATTAATTTCAGCCTATAAAAAAAGCAACTGAATTAAAGAAACATA
This sequence comes from Rhaphigaster nebulosa, assembly GCA_948150685.1. Taxonomy (NCBI): domain Eukaryota; kingdom Metazoa; phylum Arthropoda; class Insecta; order Hemiptera; family Pentatomidae; genus Rhaphigaster; species Rhaphigaster nebulosa. The sequence goes on along the minus strand of OX411306.1, from coordinate 238,076,169 downwards.
TTGAATGAAATACAATTTTCACTTCCTTGTATTGTAAACGCGAAAATTGTCGGTTTTCAGATTTCCACGGAAATATCCATTTTGACTAGTTTCGTCGTGACGTCTATACGTACTCCTTCCGCTTGTGATGAAAGGCAGCATAATTATTGATATCCTGTTTATGTTATCAGTCAGCTGTAATTCTTTGCGATTTTAGCTATTGATCTTAGCTTGGTATAGCTACTTATGTATTTAAATTGCTAATCAGTTCCTCTCGAAAGCTGATAACATTATTCCCGTTTTAAAAATGAAAAACAGGAAATAGCACCTAGTCAGATTGCATCCTTTTACAAATTTCCGAAGATTGCAGTAAAAACGACACTCGGCGTCCCGACATCCATCCATTGACACACACACTCTTGTTACTGGAGGTCTCATTCCGTTATTATATTTCGTTTTCCTTCAGTAGGTAACTAGTTTCCAAGATATTTCTCCATGTTCCGTGAAAACAATAAAACTGTCAATATCACTAGGTAAAGCACTAGAAATCGACAGTTTCGACATTTTGAGCGGAAAAATCCACATAACTAATATCTTATTCTCATGCTGCAGACTTGTTGATCTCACAAATGGGAAGGAAAACTAGTATTTTACACTTAAAACAAGTAATACAAATGTTTAATTTGTATTGTAAAACAAATTGCTTTTTTATTTCATATTACCGAAACATATGATTTCTCTTTTAATTTAAATATAATTTTTGATGTAACCTTATTATGACCTTCAAGTAAAGTACCCTTTTCGGCTCACCGATTTTAATCAAAATATAGTAAATACATTCACATCAATATAAAAGTCCTATTTACCAAATTTGAGATGTTTTACATTATATTTTAATATAATTTTTGATGAAAGTCTAATATGAGCTTCAAGTAAAGTACCGCTTCCGGTTTTCCAATTTAGGCCAAAATCTAGTATGTTATTTAAATCAATATATAATTTGCAAATACCAAATTTGAGAAGTTTTGCAAAGTATTTTAATATAATTTTTGATGGAAATCATTTATGACCTTCAAGTAAAGTACCACTTCTGGTGATTAAGCATTGACCAAAAAGGGAGGTTCACAACTAGATTTTACAACAATCCTAAATACAAAATTTCAACATTCTACGGCTAACCGTTTTTGAGTTATGCGAAATACGAACGTACATACGTACAGACGCCACGACGAAACTAGTCAAAATGAATTCCGGGATGGTCAAAATGGATATTTCCGTTGAAATCTGAAAACCGAAAATTTTCGCGATTACAATATTTCTTTTACTTCGTATAAGGAAGTAAAAAATCCGGCCGTCCGCGTATTATTTTCAATAACTGACCTTTGTAATCGACATAGAATAATCGAAAAATTATTCCCCCCCTCCCTCCGCTTTAAAATTTGAGGTTTTGCGTTTCAAGATACGTAGAATACAAATATCGAATTAATAAAAAAACCGTCCGTCAAACAATTTATTATTTGTTTTTTTGTTATGTTTAATCGAAAGATGATGAAATTCCGTAAAAAGCAAAAAAAAAAAAAAAATATATATATATATATCATTTAAATCGAACCAGTATTGGCTGAGATATAGCGTAATGAATTTTGTAGACTAATTCTCCGACGAATTAGGATTCAGCACTTTTTCCGGAAGACACCGTTCTTGATCCTTCGATGACTGGACTGTTATGTAGAAGGTTTTTCTTCTTCTTCTGCATAACCTCTCCCACCCTTATTATATCATTATTATATAAGTATATGAATTATTCTGTTTTAAATTTTATTTTACTAGGAAAATCTATTCAAGAAAACGAAGCTCTTGGAATATTTGAACTCCTTCCGCTTGTGATAAAAGGCAAAATAATTTTCGATATCCTGTTTATGCTATCAGTCAGCTGTAATTCTTTGCCTTTTTAGCTATTGGTCTTAGCTTGGTATAGCTACTTATGTATTTAAATTGCTAATCAGTTCCTCTCGAAAGCTGATAAACATTATTCCCGTTTTAAAAATGAAAAACAGGAAATAGCACCTAGTCAGATTGCATCCTTGTTCCTGCAGTTGTTACATCGTTGGTATCTATTAAAGCAATCATCTAGCTCTTGAATGACTGCAATTTCTGCCTCGAAGGTTTTCCATTGTTAATAGTCTGTACCTTGTCACACATTAAATCAAAGAGCTGCAACGACTTATTTATTTAATTTTTTATAATGAATATTTGAATATTGATATATAATTATAATTTTTATTTCCTTTTACGCAGCTAAGGGAGTAATCGTGAAAATTTTCGGTGACGTCTGTACGTACGTTCGTTCGTATCATAACTAAAAATGGTTAGTCGTAGAAAGTTGAAATTTTGTACTTAGTATTGTTGTAAAATCTAGTTCTGAACCTCCGTTTTTGGTCACTGCATGATCAACGGAACTGGTACTTTACTTGAAGGTCATAATAGAGTTTCGTCAAAAATTATATTAAAATATAATGTAAAACATCTCAAATTTGGTAAATAGGACATTTATATCGATATGAATGCATTTACTAGATTTTTGTTAATATTTGTGAGCCGAAAAAGGTACTTTACTTGAAGGTCATAAGAAGCATATGAAAAATTATATTAAAATTAAATACCGAAATCATATGTTTCGATAATGAAGGTTACAAACGCAATTTGGTTCCTAATACGAAAATTCATAATTTTGGTATATAAGAATGATATATTGATGTAAATAACTCACTAGATTTTAATTAGCTAATCAGATGTGGAGCTTTACCTGAACGTCATAATTGATTTTCATCAAATATTATATTACAGTATAATGAAAACCCATCTCAAATTTGGTATTGTAACTTTTATATCAACTTAAATAACATATTAGATTTTGGTTAAAATTAGCTTGTCGGAAGTGGTACTTCACTTGAAGGTCATAATAAACTTTCATCAAAAATTGTATTTATCATCAACTGAATAAATGTGGGATATTTCATTATATTATTTTTTGAGTATGATTCGTTTAAATTAATTATTGTTTCAATGTTTTGTTTTTTTTATAATATTGTTATATAATATATATTATATTGCATGTTGATAATATAGTATTGCATTATAATATTATGGCATTGGGTTGAACTCGGCTGTAGCATAAAATTTATTTTATATATAGTTTTATCAGCCTTTCATCATCTCTGAGATCTAGTGATCTTTTTGAGGATAATATCCAGCATCTATAAAGTGAATACCTGATCCACTAATTGATATTCCCCATTGAACATTTTAAAAAGATGATTTTATCCATCAATTTTGTTTACTTGTTTGCTTACAACATGAAACGTCCTTGCGCTACAACGCCAAGTGGGTCGAGCATATAGGTTCCTTGGGCGTCGGCTCTAAAAAACTCTGGACGACTCACAAGTTTGTCAGTTTAGGTGTTTGAGGGCTTAGAATTTAAATCCAAGTCATTTGTTCGACAACAAGAATGCAATGAAAGATTGTAATAAATTTTTTCTTAGTTGATAAATTCAATTAATTGTAGACGCTTTATTTTTTTTTTTAATTTCTAAGGGTTTTCATGAAATTAATTTTTTCCTCTCCCCCTTCCGTTTACATATTACTTTTAACCAATCTCTTAAGTTAAGGTCGCAAACTTGATCTAACGAGATCGGAATTGATCGACAAATTTTAAATATGTCTCTGGCTTAGTAAAGATGTTTACTTGATAGATTAGATCTATTTGAATTAGTAAAGTTCAACCTGCTCATAAAACTCTGAATATTCCAACTTTTTTCGTTGGCTATATCAATGGTATAATATTACATTCGATTATTGTCAATATTTTGAAATACTGTAGCCTTATCTGTTTTAGATTGGTATATTTAATCCAGCTATATTTCAAATAAAATGTTTTTCTATGTCTCTAACTAAGCAATTTCTGTTTAAATAATTTTTTCATGTGAAATAGAGATAGTAAAAATATTCTCGTTACCAATAGATACAGTATTTCATTGGTTTTTAACATTTTTGTTAAAAACAATTAAACAATACTATTGTAACTAAATGTTTGTGTATTGTTCAATATAGTGCAATATGCGTTGTGATGTAAACCCGACTACGCTAACATAAAACGTTTAATAAAATATCTGATGTGGACAACACATGATTCCCTTGTACGCCTATTAAACTATAAATCGGTGGCTCAAAAAGTGATCCTCAATTTTGTTACTAGATTCCGAAGATTGCAGTATCTCAAAAACGGCACTCGGCGTCGCGAAATCCATCTATTGACACACACATACACAGAGGGAGAGAGAAACATACTCTTGTTTCTGGAGATCTCATTCCGTTATTATTTATCGTTTTCTTTCAATAGGTAACAAGTTCCTAAGAGATTTCTTCGTGTTTCCTGGCAACATTAGAACTGACTATGTCACTTGATAAAGCATTGGATATCGACAGTTTCGACATTTTAAGCGGAAAACCCCACTCAACTTATATCTTATTCTCATGCTGCAGACTTGTTCATCTCTCAAATGTTGAGGAAACTAGAATTTTGCACTCGATTTTAACACTTAAAGCAAGTAATAAAAATGTTTAATTGGATTAGAAACCAAATTGTGTTTCTAATCTTTATTATCCAAACATATGATTTCGGTATTTAATTTTAATATAATTTTTTATGTGTTTCTTATGACCTAAAAGTAAAGTACCCTTTACCCTAAAGTGGTTCACCAATTTTAACAAAAATCTAGTAAATACGTTCATATCGATATAAATGTCCTATTTACCAAATTTGAGATGTTTTACATTATATTTTAATATAATTTTTGATGAAAGTCTAATATTTGATGAAAATCTAATAAGTACCTTCAAGTAAAGTACCACCTCCTGTCTGCCAATGTTAACCAAAATTTATTATATTATTTAAATCAATATATAAGTTATAAATACTAAATTTTGAGAAGTTTTGCATAGTATTTTAATATAATTTTTTATGGAAATCAATTATGACCTTTAAGTGAAGTACCACTTTCGGTGATCAAGCAGTGAACAAAAAAGGAGGTTCACAAATAGATTTTACAACAATTCTAAATACAAAGTTTTAACTCTCTATGACTAACCGTTTTTGAGTTATGCGAAATACGAACGTACGTACAGATGCCACGACGGAACTAGTCAAAATGGATTCAGGGATGGTCAAAATGGATATTTCCGTTGAAATCTGAAAATTTTCGCGATTACAATACTTCCTTTACTTCGTACAAGGAAGTAATACAAAATAATCATAGTAACTCCAATTTCAACGTTTTAGCGTGTTAAATCCTCAATCATAATTTAGATGGCATGGTTTTTAGAAGTTCGAGCCTTATTTAACAAAAGGGGCTGAGTAGTTTTTAGGGCAATTCGCGTCAAATGGAATCAAATTATTTGAATGATCGGAATAATACTATATATTTTAAAAACCCAGGTTTTAGCAGTCTTAGGATGCACTAGCAGTGCCTTATTCTGTGCAGAACATAACATTAGGCTTACTTAGGCCAAACATATAGGAAAACTAGCTATAAATAAAAAATAAAAAAATTATAAGTTTTCCTTTCTTCAACTATTGTCTTATATCAAGGTATTTTTAATGCGACAATAACGTTGAAAATTGCCAGACATGACGAAAAACGATATTATTTTTTCACTATTTCAATCAAACTTCTAAATTTTTACTTCTTTTTTTTTTCTCCCAGCGGTTCTTTTATTTTTTTTTTACATTTATTAAAAGTGAAAACAAATATTCAAGAAATGCAATTCAGAGTTGGATCAATAAATAAGTTCAGATTTCTCACCCCATTTAGCAAGTTTTGGATAAAGCTTAGTAAGTAATGCTAGTTTGATTTAGTTAATAGGATAGAAAAACCCAAGAACTAGTGCAGTAACACAATGCAAGGTCCTTCTAATGTTTTGATTAACGAATCATACAACCTCATTATTATTTATAAATTATAGTATTTCATATAACGGCGGAATTAACGTTAAAGTTATTGATATTGGCGAGGTTTAGGTTATGGATTTCAGAATTGACCAGTAGGCCTCGGACATTACGTGCCCATATTGGACTACTATTAGCTGGACGGATGTAAGAGAAGAGGAAAGAGTGTGATCGAAGTATCGAAGGATCAACCAACGTTACTTACGACCAGCGAAGATAATGATATTCGCCTTAAACATCCCAGGATGTTAGCCATTAACGGAAGGTTTTAACGCTTCCTGATCTAGTGGGGGAAGAGATGCAGATTAAGGGATATTCGCTCAAAGATCTTTATATAGGAATCCATAAACAGGGAGACTTAGCCTTTGATCTGAAGGGATATTCCAGGTAGACGAGATAGAATAACATTTTCAAAGTACCTATGAGCAATGAACAGAAGTTATGATCCACGTTCTAAGTCTAGATAAACTCTGTCCTAGGAACAAGAAGTGATTATTAGCCTAAACATTTTTTTTTTTTCCCCCTGATTCCTCAGAAACTAAAGAATAAAAATAATTAGTAAAATTTATAACATCATGAAAAATATATATGATTCTTATATATATATATACATTACCTTATTTTGCCTGTGGGTTCTTGAAGGTAGGATAACTATTTACACACCTGAGACTATGTTTCCTATTTAGGACTCTTCTGATGATTTGGAGGTAAGGGGCCTCTTCGTGATTTACAGTTATATTTTGCCTCAACAGAGAGCTCTTAGGGTTACTCCAAGGTCGCCGAGAGGTTCGACATATTCGTTATTTTTGTGTGGATCAGGAGATGTTTTCTCGTTTACTTATTTGCTAATATAAAATATTTATACAGTTTTATGAACAAAGGATATTACGAGTTTATACAATTAATATTAATATATAATTTACGATATAAAATATGTAGCCCGTTTTCCTTCACTTTTCCAGTGGCGCTGCGTGGTGGTGGTCACGTGAAGTTGCTTGAACTAGCGGTCGTAAATGGGGATCTAGCTGCCGGTGGTTGCTTGATCAGGCGACCGGTGGTAACTTGATTAGGCGGCCGCTATAATATATTATATAACATTATTAATCAGTATAATACAGTTGTAAGCATCAGTTACCTCAGCTTTATGTGAAGTATCCATAAATTACTGGTTTTGCAAAATTTGAACGTGGGTTATTAGTGCTTCAATGTATTTTAAATTAATATTGAAGATTTTTATTTTTTAATTAATGACTGAAACCGGAGGCGTAAATATGCACGACATGTCGTGAGATGGCAAATGCCACGTGCCTCGTCCCCAGGGGGATCTCAAATTCACCTGATATTTGTATCTCAAATGCAATCTCAAATTATATTATATGTAGTAATATTAATAATGTAAAGTATTATAAAATCTTTATATTATATCATGCATAATGTACTTTATTGTTTCATTTAATTCATAACCTTTCCTTCTCTCTTTTCGCATTACTTTAATTTTTAATTATTTACAATATATATTAAAATCTTTTTTCTTTATACTCTTTATCACCATTATCTGCCTCTGTTGTTTTCAATGTTTTTATCTTGTTTGTTTTTTTTTCTTTTAGCCCTGATGATGCCCTAAAACTTAGGCAGAAACGTTGGCACAGAATAAATAAGTTACACTTAGTGTGTTTGTCATTGACCGCATCCCCGGATAAACTTCTTCCTTAATTATATCTGCGATCAATAAAACTTTCTCCATTATTGAGTTGTTTAACATTGTATTATTATATAACGGTATAATTCACAGTCCAGGAACGTTGCTACAGCAATTTATTGGATGGGACGAAATCTAAAATTTCCTGACAATTTTGACTGGATTTTCCAACTATATTGAAATATTGTAGTTTTTCCAAACTCATTTGGATTTTAACTTTTCACTATTTCGCTTTTTATTCCGAATCTTTGAAACTTTTACCTAGCAGAAACTTAAATCCATATCGACATACGCCTTACAGATTCCGTAAAAAACACTCTTAAAACTATATTGTTACCAATAACCAAACGTCCTTAGTCCCTAATAAAAAAAAAATTACAATACGGGCCCTTTACCTTCCGTCATTAATTACATGGAATTACCAACATACTCATAAACTATATGATTAGAGCTGACATGCCCATCAATACGATGGGGGCTATAAAGGAGGTGGATGAGAGATCTCCTTATCGTACTTGAATTCAGTCCGTGAAGAAGAGCTGTTTGGTTGTTGCCTTCGCTATACCTAGAATACCATTATCATATTATCATCAAATTGTTACTATTCTTCTCAGACATCTGTGAAACAAGTTTTAAATTTAAAATAAAAAGAAATTTTTCGAATTCGATCTTAATAAAACTTTTAATAACAGTAAAAATTTAATAGAACATTAAGTAAAATAAGCGAAGTGTTTACAAACTGCAGAGTTAAAGTTGATTCAACAATTATTATGTCTTTATTTTATGAAGTTCTGTGTATCATCTCGTACCGTAATTTCCATTGCTGGAACAATTTCTGGTCTGGAAAATATTGTTTGATTTTTTATTTCATTATTTTTAATTATGATCCTTTGTTTATAATCGTTCAAGAAAAATATATGATGTGGACAACACATGACTTCCTTGTACGCCTGTTAAACTATAAATCGGTGGCTCAAAAAGTGATCCTGAATTTGGTTACTAGTTTCCGAAGATTGCAGTATCTCAAAAACGACACTCGGCTCTATTGACACACACACAAATGGGGAGGAAAACCAGTATTTTACACTCAATGTATTTAATTCAAATATAATTTTTGAAGTAAACTTATTATGACCTTCAAGTAAAGTACCGGTTTCGGCTCACCAATTTTAACCAAAATATAGTAAATACATTCATATCGATATAAAAGTCCTATTTACCGAATTTTTAGATGTTTTACGTTATATTTTAATATAATTTTTGATGAAAGTCTAATATGACCTTCAAGTAAAGGGCCGCTTCCGGTTTTTCAATTTTAACCAAAATCTAGTATGTTATTTAAATCAATATATAAGTTATAAGTACTAAATTTGAGAAGTTTTGCATAGTATTTTAATATAATTTTTGATAGAAATCAATTATGACCTTCAAGTAAAGTACCACTTCCGATGATCAAGTAGTGATCAAAAAGGGAGGTTCACAACTAGATTTTACAACAATCCTAAATACAAAATTTCAACTTTCTATGGCTAACTGTTATGCGAGATACGAACGCACGTACGTACGTACAGACGCCACGACGAAACTAGTCAAAATGGATCAGAGGACTAATACCACAACTGTATACTGGATTAGAGGGCTAGGAGGTTCTTCGAGACATCAGATCGTCTTGTCTCAAATTTCTCCTTATTCCGTCCAGCTACTGGATACGCATTGTTTAAGGCTTTCTGATATCTCATATCTCCATCACCTCAACGATTGGTGACTACATTTACAATACCTCGAAAGGCATATAAGAACACAAAAATGGTCTTACTTATTTCATTTATTTCTTGACCGGAATAAGATTTTGTAAGGATATTCTTGGTATCTTATGGAAGTCATTAAAACGTTCTCCGCAAATAGGACACATGGACTTGTAAGCCTTTATTGCTCCTACAATCTCAATTATTATATTATTGAATCCATTATTTAGATGTAAAATAACAAAAATATTGACATTCGTCATTTTTTTTTTTATCTCCATTTAGTTGGTCTAACCTTAGCTAGTTGCTTTCAATTTTCGTAATATCGAATTTTGTTTTATAATTATTCTATAGGGTATTGTTATTTAATGATCTGTTTGGCAGATAGTGCGATAGAGACGGTAGGACAGCCGGTGATGTAAGAGCCGAGGCTAGCGGTCGATGACCTTAGATAATTAGATTATATTGCCTTCAGTTTGGAGCAGTTATTGGGAGCTGTTTGTGCTCTCGACGGAAACTTTATCATGAAGGCTCTGGCTGAAGAGGATATATATACATATATAATAAAGACACAGAAACTAATATATAAATATAAATAGATAAATAAATAATTTACGTAAATATCCAAAATACATACGCCCTTCTGTAATTATTACAATAAAAATAAATATATCAAATTTAGTAAAATATAATAGGCCATATCTATGTTGGTGAGAGTTATGGTGGATTCATGTTTTAATCAGTTTAGAGGAGCACCTCTGAGGGCTTAATTATTATTTTGAATTTTAATGCTACTAAATCTAATTAATTATAAGATATAAAAATAAAAAAAAAAAGATAAATCAATTTTATTTTATTTACTTGGTTTTAGTTAGTTGGTTTACTAGGTTTTAGGTGCCGTGTACAACAGCATAGGTTAGAGGCACCTTAATCTGATATTACATTGTGCTCCTGGAAACAGTGAGGTTCCTAATAAATAGTAGCGGGAACTGGGATACTGGGCCTTTTAATGAAGGGGTTGTAAACGGAAACGACTAGACGGACGGCCTGAATTGACTTCAAGACTTTGTCCGGATTAATTAAGAGATTAACATACCTTATTATTTTTTATAGTTTAAGAAGTCTGCCCTCTTCAATGTAACAAATTTGAAAAAAAAATCATTTTTGATTCTATATTATACTGGACTATTCATATCCATATCGCCTTTACTATTTGCTACTTTGAAGAGCTCTTATTTCTTAAACTATAACAAATACGAAAAAAAATAATAGGAATATTCTTGTATAAAATTTAATGCTCTTCAATTTTTACGATATAAACAAAAAACAAAAAATATGATCTCTCCCCTTTCCTTTCATTGCCTCTGCTCCTAGATCTGTGGACTTTTAGTATGTTTACCATTTAACTAGTCCAAACGAATCCCTGAAGTCAATGTTGCCGTCCAATTATTTTCGTGGTTAACCAGTATCTACGTATTCGGTCGAGACCTTCTTCATTTTGCTGATATTCGAAATCTTGGACCAAAATTCCAGGTGTCATTGCATTATTTCAATACTGCTGTATTGAAATCATACAGCACCGTATTGTTATTAGGTTTTCCTATTATCCCAACATGACTTGGGACAGTTGATTTTGAAAGTTTGTTTGATTTTTAATTAGTTTCATGGAAAAATACAATGGGTTTATTAGAAAATTAAAAATTTTGGATTGATTTAAGGGGTATGAATCAGTGCAAAATAGAATGTGACTATGGTTTATTTCATTAATTAATTTTGACGAAATAAAGTATTATTGTGAGAAAAAAAAATCAAATAAAAATATTTATTTGAAATAAAAAAATTATACAAGAATAAAAAAAAAACATTTGCGAATAAATTTTATGTATGTTACTCGTGATTTCTAAGAAAATGGTGATGGATCGGGCACATCTTAAGGATGAAAAAAGGCATCGCCCAGGTGGCTCTTGAGTGGAACCCTCAGGGACAGTGTCGAGATGGCAGGCCGAGGAAGACTTGGAGGAGTTCTATCCTGGAGAAGGCTAGGAAGCACAATCATACTTGGACAACCCTCAAGGAGATTGCTTCAAACAAAGATAGATGGCGGAACTTCATCAGGGCCCTATGTCCCATGGAGGGATAACAGGAATTAAGTCAATTATTCGTTATTGATGAACAAATGAACACTATATCTATTATTTTAATATTTTTACTTATTTAATTATTTTTTTAACCTTATTTATTTTAATATTTTTATAATAATTTATCAATCAGAGATTAAAATACTAAATGTCCCTTTCCTAGTGAGGAAGCAAAAAGGACCACCTGTAAATCCCCAAAACAATTTTATTATTAAAATTCAAATTGTTTTTATTTCGTTACATTATAAAAAAAAAAAAATATCTGATGTGGACAATACATGACTTCCTTGTATGCCTATTAAACTATAAATCGGTGGCTCAAAAAGTGATCCTGTATTTGGTTACTAGTTTCCGAAGATTGCAGTAAAAACGACACTCGGCGTCCCGACATTCATCTATCCATCTCATAAATGGGGAGGAAAACCAGTATTTTACACTAAATTTTAACACTTATAACAAGTAATAAAAATGTTTAATTGGATTGTAAACCAAATTGCGTTTGTAACCTTTATTACCGAAACATATGATTTCTGTATTTAATTTAAATATAATTTTTGATATAAGCTTATTTTGACCTTCAAATAAAGTACCGTTTTCGGCTCACCAATTTTAACCAAAATATAGTAAATACATTCATATCGATATAAAAGTCATATTTACAAAATTTGAGATGTTTTACATTATATTTTAATATAATTTTTGATAAGAGTCTAATACGACCTTCAAGTAAAGTACCGCTTCCGGTTTTCTAATTTAGACGAAAATCTAGTATGTTATTTAAATCAATATGTAAGTTATAAATACTAAAGTTGAGAAGTTTTGCATAGTATTTTAATATAATTTTTGATGGAAATTAATTATGACCTTCAAGTAAAGTACTACTTTCGGTGATCAAGCAGTGACCAAAAAAGGAAGTTGACAACTAGATTTTACAACAATCCTAAATACAAAATTATAACTTTCTACAGCTAACCGGTTTTGAGTTATGCGAGATACGAACGTACATACGTACAGACGCCACGACGAAACTAGTCAAAATGGATTCGAGGATGGCGAAAATGGATATTTCCGTCTAAATCTAAAAACCGGAAATTTTCGCGATTACAATACTTCCTTTACTTCGTATAAGGAAGTAAATTAAATTATTCCAAAATATCTTTTTCTTTTTTCATGTTTTTAATTTTACTAAACAAAACATCACATCTCAATTCAATGATTCTTACAGAAAAGAAAATGACTTTTTGGGCGCCCTCTATGGGAAAAACGTTGCAGCTATGAAATTATCTATTAGAATTGCTATGTTATTTATTTAGTAATTTAGTAATTTTTGTTTATGCCAAGTTTTCAAATTTTTCAAAAAATCAAATTTTTATCCATTTTCTACCTGGTGTTAATGTTTTTTTTCATCATCCCATAAAATTATGTAATTGATTAATAAATTATTGAAAATAGCACTAAGCAATGAGCTTATTTTAGTATGCTGCTCGTGAAGTGTTTTTTAAATACATGCCACAGAAGCTCACATTTATTTGTGCACATTCATTTGCATTTTTTTTTTGTTAAATTTATTTAAATAAATTAACGATATTTCGAAATTTCGATAATTCTATACCAATATGATTAAGATATTGTTTTTATTATGTTCATTTCCAGCAGGATTTAACTATCAAGAAACAGATTATCTCCTAATCTTCCTCCAATTCGTTCAGACTTTATTTTTAAATTTTATAAAAATATTAACGATATTTTTAAACCGAAATTTGTATACTAATATTTTCAAGATGTATTGTTAACCAATATCGATATTTTGCTGTCAACATCCCATACATAGAACACAGCCACTATAGTTAGCAACATAAACACATCATACTACAAGATTTTATGGTATTGTATTTGTATTTGACATCCTCGTTAATTTTAATTTTTTTCGATACTCAAATTTTGATATTGCTATTGCGATGTAACGAGAAAAATCTCAAACAAAAATCTCAATATATATTTTGGAAAAAATCGATATTTTTTTAACATACCTTTAAAGGGGACGATCCTAACCAATTCTTTTTTTTTCCGTCTGATTCGAGATACTTCACGCTAGAAAACCTAATCACTGAATATTCATTACCATATATTAATGTTAATTATAAAAGTAGGCTAACATATTTATCATATTATATTTATGGGTGGCCGAGCGTGTTAACGCTCTTGCAAAAGTGCACCTACTTACAAACCCAAAGGTTTTGACTTCGAATCCTGGTCCAGCCATTAATTTAATTAATAATTGATTTAATTCTTCAACCAATTTATCACTCCTCTCCCCTCGGGTATGTGAGGCTCGTCAGACTACTGGAAGCAACTCACAGCGACCAGGCGTAGGGGTGATGACCCTACCGCGTGTACTTAAATTGTGAATTGCGTTTTGGTTTTCCAGAACGTAAAATAGACGCCTGGAGGTTTGGTCCATGGACGGTCTGCTTCGGGGAAAGAAATATAGGTCTTCGTGCGCTTGCTGATCCCGAACAGCCATAGTCCGTGTATCTTGACCGGTTTGTCACTGTACTTGAACCCGAGTGAGTCGGTGGGAAGGACACTTCCGAATTGGCCCCAAAGAGACCGGTTATGGAGCTATGGATAGTCTGCCTCTGCACCATGGGAACCATGGTTCGTAGCAACCTGAGGTTGGGGGACCCCCTCCAGGCTGTTTGTGCTCCCGCCAGAAATAAATGTCTTTAAAATTACCACATCGCGCGGCCAAACATCTCCACGGTGTATAATGCCAACAGAAAAAGAAAAAAAAAAAATATATTCCTAGTTCTGCCATAAATACTGTTACAAAAGTTGAACTTTGTTTACATCCTTGGGTTTTATTTAGATAATCCTTACCTCTATCAGGTTATATCAGGATTATAATTCCAATTAGTTAGAATGTCCCAATTAGTTAGGATTTTTCTTTCGCTCAATTAACATGGAGTGGGGTGATAAAGAAAGCCGAATAGCTGTGATCGCCTTACACAAAGTTGGAAAATATCGGTCAGAGATTTTCAACACTTTGAAACCTTTGGGTATCAGCCGTATGTTCGTGCACCGCACTATAAATAGTTATAATGAGGCCCTATCTGTATATGACAGACCTCGATTCCGCTCCAGCTCTCAAGGCCAGGTCAACTCAGCAGTGACTGCAAAAGAACGTGACAGAGTTTATCTCTGCCTCGGATTGGCCCTCAGGAAGCCCTGATCTCGGCCCACTAGTTTACCTGCTTTGGTCCGAACTGGAGAGGAGGGCATGCCATAGACACCTTAACTTGGAAACCCTCAAACAATCTCTGGTCCGAGCAGTTGAGCGCTTTCCTCAAGAAGTGCTGCGTGCTGCTATTGATGACTGGCCAGGGAGATTAAATGCCTGTGTCAAGGCAAAAGGGGGACATTTTGAGTAATTTCTTTTTTTTTTTACTCTCTGTAGATATAGATTTTATTTTCTAATAAAATATTAGATTTTTTCTAATATTAATTTTTCTGTTGAAATCTGTATATATTTTCTTGTAACAATATTTATGACAGAATATATAAATATATATATATATTAATTTGTTTGAGAGATTTTTCCAATCATTAATTCTTTCAGTACACCGAGAAGTATTGAAGTATTGACGTGTTTGCTAACAGCCAACAGGACTTACAAATCCCACCATTTAATATATTGGAAATACTGAATAGTGCAATAGACATTTTTCAATAGTTAACAAAAAAATATATATATATATATTTTAAATTCAGGTCTTGAGACGCCCCAAGACATTGTTTGCCTTGGCGTTATTTAAGCCAATGTCAAAATTTAAAGTTACATTGGAACTGGGAATACCACGCGATGTTTTCATTCTTTACTTGACGGTTGAAAAAATTCGATTGACGAGGACTGTGTCCATTATTGATCGACCTCTTTCATGTAGCCTTATGTATTATTTATGTATTTGTAGCCAGAACTAGTAACCCGTTATTTCATTGATCCGGTCTAGTAGGCCTTCCATTCTCTTTTATTTTGGGATATCCTGAGGCATCCTTTATTTATCTTGTATTTTAAAGAAGATTCCATAGTTATTTTTAAACATTGCCTATCTTATTTTAGCGTATATATATATATATATATATATATATATATATATATATATATATATATATATATATATAATTTAAAATAATTATAGCGTTTAATTACAATTAATTACTATTATTATTAGTTGTATTTTTACCGAAAATTATAGAATTTTGTATGGAAATTCATCGGAGTGGAGCATCTGAAATCCGTTTCATAACCTTCGTATATACCCCCCCAACCTATATTTGGGCATTTCCAGCGGAGGCTCCTTCGGATCAAGCGTTGAACAATACCACAGACAATTTCTATGTGAATTGAGTTGGTGTCAGAGAAGTGGCTTTTGGGGTTCTCGACCTCATTCTTATCAGAATTATTTAATTTTTCAATTTATGTCGCAATTTTCTGTTGCATAATTTTTTTTTTCGGAAAAAAAAATACGCTAAACTTAATTACTTTCTTGTACGAAGTAAATCTTCAGTTTTCAGATTTCCACGAAAATATCAATTTTGACTAGTTTCGTCGTGACATCTGTACGTACGCACTATCGTATCTCGCATAACTCAAAAACGGTTAGCTATAGAAAGTTGTAATTTTGTATTTAGTATTGTTGTAAAATCTAGTTGTGAACCTCCCTTTTTGGTCACAGCTTGATTACCGGAAGTGGTACTTTACTTGAAGGTCCTAATCGATTTCCATAAAAAATTATATTAAAATACTATAAACAACTTCTCAAATTTAGTATTTATAATTTATATATTGATTTAAATAACATAATAGATTTTGGTATAAATTGGAAAACCGGAAGCGGTACTTTACTTGAAGGTCATATTAGATTTTCATTAAAAATTATATTAAAATATAATGTAAAACATCTCAAATTTGGTAAATAGAACTTTTATATCGATATAAATGTATTTACTATATTTTGATTAAAATCAGTGAGCCGAAAAGGGTACTTTACTTGAAAGTCATATTAGACTTTCGTCAAAAAATATATTAAAATATAATGTAAAACCTATCAAATTTGGTAAATATGACTTTTATATCGATATAAATGTATTTACTAGATTTTGGTTAAGATTCGTGAGCCGAAAAGGGTACTTTACTTGAAGGTCATGATAAGCTTACATCAAAAATTATATTAAAATTAAATGGAGAAATCATATGTTTCGGTAATAAAGGTTACAAACGCAATTTGGTTTCCAATACAATTAAACATTTTTATTACTTGTTTTAAGTGTTAAAATTTACTGTAAAATACTGGTTTTCCTCCCCAATTGTGAGATCAACAAGTCTGCAGCATGAGAATAAGATATTAGTTAAGTGGGTTTTTCCGCATAAAATGTCGAAACTGTCGATTTCCAATGCTTTATCTAGTGATATTGACAGTTTTATTGTTGTTCCTGGAGAAATATCTTGGAAACTAGTTACCTACTGAAGGAAAACGACATATAATAACGGAATGAGACCTCCAGTAACAAGAGTCTGTGTTTTGTGTGTGTACATGAATAGATGGATGTCGGAACGCCGAGTGTCAATCTTCGGAAACTAGTAACTAAATTCAGTATCACTTTTTGAGCCACGGATTTATAATTTAATAGGCGTACATGGAAGTCATGTGTTGTTCACATGAGATATTAAAAAAAAAATAACCTTATGGTATTGTTTTTCCCTAATCGTAAGTGGGCAAATGTATGGGTTATACATTTTGTATCCATAAAGAGCAGTAGGAACTATTATATTTTTGTATACTCTTATAATCGAAATTTTGAAAAGTAGGTGTGACTGAAAATTAGTAGGAATTTTCTTCCTTTTGCTTTTACCACCTTGTAAATTCGTTTCAGACAATTTAGGCTCAAGATATTCGAACATCTCATTGCCCTCCCCATATCTTTAAGGTCGAAATCATTGCCTTATTTTAATACTAACCATTTATTTTGTTTCTTCCGTATCTTTTTTCTGACTTTATTCGTTACTGCTTAGATTTAAACCTTTTTCGGTATTGATTATGTTTCTTAATGATTTACTACAGCATTAAATTAAATTAAATTTGGGAAAGAGAAACATTTTCTTGTCACCCGGAATGGAGCTCTAATTTCTTGGAATAGACATTTACAAATTGGATTTTATTAAATATTTCAGATTTCCATTCTCATTGGTTTTTATTTTATTATTTTTTTTTTTTACAATGGTTCATTATTTCAAAAATATCTGGTTTGTCTATTCATAGAATTTTCCATATCGCTTTGGTTTACAGTTCAGGTAATTTTAGATTTTCTTTACAATGAGCATTAGAAATGTTTCGGGAAACGAACAATGTGTAGCATACTTGATAAAAGATATTTAATAAATCCACCAAAGAAATTAAGCAGCTGGAGCCTATGGAGCAGAAATTTCAAACTTGTCCCAAGATGATTGTCGTGATAGTGCCGAACTGAGAGTGTTAAGAACAAATGCAAGTAAGCTGAGATGATTAGGACATGTAATCAGAGGGTAAAATCAGACAGCTTTTTTTTGTCTATATTTGGATTCTTCGTATCTTGAAACGTAAAAACCTTAAATTTTGAGGGAGAGAGGGGGGTCAAAATTGTTTTTTTCTGGTTCGATTACAAAGGTATATTGACAATAATTAACTATATTCATATAGATTTTTTGTTTTTTTATATAATTTTATATAACACCTTACATTTCCCCTCTATCTTTATAAATGGCTGAATTATGTGCTTATAAAATCTCTAATTGACCGTCATTTTGAAACAAAAAGACGGACGGTAATGGTGAGTTCCGAGGATCATCCTCGGCTGGCCTGTAACTTGTTTGCTGAATATCAGGAAAACCGGTTCGGTACTCTCGGAGAAAAGCCGCGGACGGCGGATGGTCGGATTTTTTTTATTCAATATTTGGATTCTACGTATCTTGAAACGTAAAACCTCAAACTGAGGTGGGGTCAAAAAAAAATTTCTTGGCCGATTGCAAAGGTATATTATTGAAAATATTATAAACCTTCTAATAATCAATATAATTTTTAAGTTTTCTTTATTGCAACCAATTTACAACTGGTTGACCTTTACCCTTTTGTTCGTCCTTTTTTTTACTTGTTGTTGAAGGGAGATATTTGTATAATATTAAGTTTCATTATTTTAAATACATTAAAAGAAATAAAATTATCCGATATAATGATTGACCTTTCCAATTTTTATAAATACTTCCTTGGAAATCTCATATTTTGCTCTGATCAAGACCTGCAGCGATGGACGAAACAGCTGATAAAATTAATTTAACATAGCAACATGTGTAACGTTTTTTATGTTTGACCTTGACTGGTGTTTCACACGTTTGCTGAAAATATATTTTAAAAACAAGATGCCGTATATAAAGTGAAAGGTTACTTCTTTTTATTGATTTCATTATTATTATTATTATTATTATTTATTTATGATTTCTGCTATTTGTGATATTATCGCCGTTTCGTCAGAAATACGTCAATCAGACGCATAATATTCATCTTTTTATTTCATCTTCTATCGCTAATCGTTTTTTTCTTCTCAATATTGTGTAATTTTATAGATGGAAACTCGTGATTATAATAACGTGTCTGAATCAATTAGAATATTTTTTTTTTATATTAGACCTCTCTAAGATATTATAAATGAGTATTTACTCTTGAATTAGAAAAAATACTATCAATATTTCCAGTATTATTTAATTGTGAAAATATTTATTGATGTTATGCGCTATTTATCAATTATGTCACTATGATTTGTTGGCATTGTTTCTAATTTACTATTACACAGTTTTTAGAACATTGTATACATGCATACAAACATCCTGGGCGCTACAGCCCCCTCGCAAGGCCTTGCCTCCGTTAGAAGTCGTCTCCATAGTTCTCAGTTCCGTGCCATTATCCACCACCTTATTCTTATATATCTTATTTTAATATCCTACAATCATGAAATTCTGTCCAGAAGTGAGTAATTGTTTTTAACGTTGTTTTAATTCTGGATTATCTCATTACTTTTATATTTTCGTTTTTTCTTTCTTTTCATTTTTTTTTTTTTGTCAGTACAATTGTATTAATTAAATTTTTTCTCTGAATAATATCAATATCAATTAAATTAAATTAAAGTAAATATCAATCGACTTTTATTAATGCAGTCTTTGCCCAGACTTTTTTTCTGTTTCCTTTTTTACTTGTATATATTTGTTATTTTTAAAGGACCTATGAATGTCCTCGTGACGCTTGAATCGGCTAAACCCCGACAGGCCAGTTTACTGACATTTTAGAGACTCGAAGCTTGGTACGTGGAATATTCTATTTATATCCTAACTACTGAAGTGAATTTTATGCTCATTTGTGGTGTTAGGCTGATGAATATGTTCCCTTACCTTTAATAAACCTAAGTTGTAAATGGCATGCAATGTCGGCATTCAATGATTTTTTTTTTTACTATTTTAGAATAAATTTAACCTATTTTATGTTTTCCTGATTGCCTTGTATCTGAAGTACCTATGCAAATACCTAAAGTACGATGTTCAATATTGGCCTCAGTTAAATAATCGCATATATTCACCTGGCCCTTCAATGACGTCACATTAATCCGAGAGCAGACAGAGTGAGTGCATTGATGGATAGAACATCGATGACCAGTTATGAAAGAAGGAGCGCTGTGAATGGACTCCATTGAGGCCGCCGTACTCTCTCCCTCCTCCCCCTTCTCCCTATTCCCGGAACCCTTCATCCCGCTCAGGAAATAATTCTTGTTCTTTGTTGCTTTTAGGGACAACAAGTGTTTCCTTGACGAGGCTTTAAGTAATATCGATCGGTCTTAATATATAATTTATCAAAATAAAACAAAATGTTAGTTATATGTGTACTTATCTTATTAAATCAATAATTAAGTTGTTTATCTGATAGAGACTAAATGGAATTACCACAAAAAACGTGATATTTTAATACAATACCCCAAAAAATAGAAAAAAATAATTCCTAAATAAGTGTAATCTATTATTTATTTAAAAAGGATGTACCAGATAAGAACCAGGAAACTTCATGGGCCAATTCTTATCAATTGTTAATACGGACATAAGTTCCAATTATACTATTGTGAAGTAGACAAAGTCCCTTTTCATACATAATTTGCCTTAACTCAATCCATCTTTCGAGTGGACTGATAGCAAAAAGTTTTATTTTATTTTTAAAATTACACTTTACTTGTGAATGTTTTTTTTCAGCCCCCTACTGGGCTACAGATATCCCACTTTCAGAAAAACTTCACCTTTTATCAACGTTTAATTTCGTATAAATGAAGCTGAGGTTTCTTTTGGATTTTTTGCAGATTTAACTCCTGATCTACCAAAAATTATGGTGTGTAATTAAGTTTCCAACGACCAAGAAGTGTTTTTAATATGAAATTTATTAAATTCATTCTGTTTGAGGTCAATGAAATTGTGAGAAATAAAACCAAACTTTACCAAAAATATCTGATATGGGCAACACATGACTTCCTTGTACGCCTATTAAATTATAAACCCGTGGCTCAAAAAGTGATCCTGAATTTGGTTACTAGTTTTTTCTCAAAAACAATACTCGGCGTCGCGACATCCATCTATTGACACACAAACATACACAAATAGGGAGGAAAACCAGCATTTTACATTAAATTTTAACACTTAATCCAAGTAATAAAAATGTTTAATTGGATTGGAAACCAAATTGCGTTTGTAACCTTTATTACCGAAACATATGATTTATGTATTTAATTTAAATATAATTTTTGATGTAAGCTTATTATGACCTTCAAATAAAGTACCGTTTTCGGCTCACCAATTTTAGCCAAAATATAGTAAATACATTCACATCAATATAACAGTCCTATTTACTAAATTTGAGATGTTTTACATTATATTTTAATATAATTTTAGATGAAAATGTAACATGACCTTCAAGTAAAGTACCACTTCCGGTTTTCCAATTTAGACTAAAATCTAGTATGTTATTTAGATCAATATATAAGTTATAAATACTAAATTTGAGAAGTTTTGCATAGTATTTTAATATAAGTTTTATATTGATAAAAATCAATTATGACCTTCAAGTAAAGTGGTGATCAAACAGTGACCAAAAAGGGAGGTTCACAACTAGATTTTACAACAATCCTAAATACAAAATTTCAACTTTCTACATCTAACCGTTTTTGAGTTATGCGAAATACGAACGTACGTACGCACAGACGCCATGACGAAACTAGTCAAAATGGATTCAGGGATGGTCAAAATGGATATTTCCGTTGGAATCTGAAAATCGAAAATTTTCGCTAATACAATAATTCCTTTACTTCGTACAAGGAAGTAAAAAATATCTGTATATTAACCCAAACAGCTGTTGGCAAAACTTAATTCCCACAACACCTTTCGGCTAATCAAGAGCCAATTTGTGACCAATCCCAAAAGAAGCCTCAACTTCATTTGTATGAAATTAAAGCTTAATTAAAACAAAAGTTTATCTGAGATTGGGGTATTTGTAGCCAGGAAGGAGATGAGAAAATTATTCACGAGTGTAATTTTTAAAATAAAATAAAAATTTTCGCTATTGGTCTAATCGAAAGCCCTCTAAGAGTCAATATAGTTAGGCCAAACTATACTTACTGCTCAAAAGGGATTTTGTGTATTTTATAATGGTACAATTGGAAATTAAACAGTTTTTGAGTGATTGCGTCTTATTAAAAAAAAAAAATCACTTAAAAAAACACTAAACTAAAATTTCCTGCTTTTCTGGGTTGTATAAGTCCATATTAGCTTTTTTGTTCCTCTTTTGGCGCTGAATTGGCCATTGAAGTTTAGTGGTTTTTATGTAGTATATCCTCTATATATAAATAATGTATTACAATTGTTTAGAGACTATTTTTTCCTAATAAAATGTAACTGCTAATACTGCTAATAACCAAAATTTGCGCAATTTTATTCTTTAAATTTTACTTATTTATATATTTAAGCCATTTATAATACGTAAGGACTTATTGGTTATAAAACTATAAATATACGGCGACCATTTTGAAAAATCTACCGTATAAGCACCTCCTGGGAGTGATAGACTTTTCCCCATCGTTTTTTAAGATATTTCGCATAATAATCCATTGACAGAAATTATATTAAAACTTCTTCTACGTTAACTAATAAAACAAGCCTGTAAAATTTGGATTATGACATGTTTTTTAACTTTTGATAATTGATTCCTATGTATTTTTTAGCGCTGAATCCGCAAATGACCTTAATTTTTCCTCCATCACGTTATTATTATGAAATTGTAATAATAACTTTTATTACAATATATTTATATATAATAAAATAATAAGTCCACTGAAAAATGCAACAAAATATAAAATTGGGCTCATTTATAGCACTTTCCATTCGAAATTAAGTGGTCTATTGACCTATCCCCGTCCTCCTTTTCAGACACCTGTTTAGTTATAAGATTGCATTGAATTAGCAAACAAATAAATAAATTAGAAAAAAAAAGCGTTTTAAGTCTGTTTGAAGTCTCATATTTCCGCAATTTTTTGGACTTTTTACATATTTTTAAATTTGCGATTTGCGAAAAATCCTGACGTGAGGAATTGTATGAATTGAAGGTCATTTGCGGATTCAGTGCTATAAAATACATACAAATCAGTTATCAAAAACTAAAAAACAAATCCATCGCAGGCTTGTGTAATTTTTGTAATTCTTTTGTGTAATTCGTAATTAGGCTGCTAGTATTCCATCTAATGGTGTTTATACTAATACTATGTATGTGTTTAGCATAGGATCTAGTAAATGTACTACAACAAATAATCCCTTCTAATAAAAAGTTTCGTCATACCGGGAAGTGATAAATAAATTTAATAAAATTAACATTTTAAGAAATAACATTGTCCAACAATCGCAAAAAGCAAATATTGGTACTTGCATCAACTATGAAATTGACCATCGCAATTTCATAGTTGATGTAAGTACCAATTTGGTCATTACAGCACTTAGGGCTAGAGACTGTTGAAAAATGTTTGATCAACATTACACATCTGTTTGAAACTAGTTAGTGTCATGACATTAATCAAAGTAGCCAAATATATAAAAGCCAAAGAGGATTAACAATAATTTAAAGTGAATATTCGTTCCAACCGATCGTTAGTGTGGAAAACTGATGGAATAGAACCATAAAATGCTCAGTTTTCGGCTGTGTAATAATAATAATAAAAATTGTTGGTTAGTAGATACCGTGTAGTTAAAATTTATGATATTCATTGTATAAAATAAGTTTAAAACATATGATATGAATAATTCATCATTTTGCTTAATTTTGGTTTATTATTTTCAATAATAGACCTTTGGAATCGAGCAAGCAAAAAATGTTTGTAAGGTTTTTCGTTTCAAGAGATGTAGAATCCAAATACCGAATAAAATTAAAAAAAAAAAAAAAAAAAAAAAAACCGTCCGTCCGCCGTCCGCGGCTTTTCTCCGAGACTACTGGACAGATAAGTCACAGGACTCGACATTACCATCCGTCTGTTTCAAAATGGCGACCGATTAGAGATCTCATAAGCCCACAACTCGGCCATTTATAAATATAGAAAGGAAATGTAAGATCTTTTACAATCAGCATAAAACAAAAAAACAAAAAAATTAAAAACAAAAAATTTATAATAATTGCCGATTAAAGATCTTATATGTCCCATAACTCGGCCATTTATAAAAATAGAGGAGAAATGTAAGGTGTTTTGGAATCAGCATTTGTTTGCGCTTTTATTTGTATTTAAACGAAATCTGATGAAATTCTCTACGAAACGAAATAAACATCATTTAAATCGGACCATTATTAGCTGAGATATAGCGTTAGACAGTTTCGACATTTTAAGCGGAAAATCCACTTAACTAATATCTTATTCTCATGATGTAGACTTGTTGATCTCACAAATGGGGAGGAAAACTAGTATTTTAGACTCAATTTTAACACTTAAAACAAGTAATAAAAATGTTAAATTGGATTGGCAACCAAATTGCATTTGTAACCTTTATTACCGAAACATATGATTTCTCTTTTAATTTAAATATAATTTTTGATGTAAGCTTATTATGACTTTCAAGTAAAGTACCCTTTTCCGCTCACGGATCTTAACCAAAATCTAGTAAATACATTTATATAGATATAAAAGTCCTATTTACCAAATTTGAGAGGTTTTACATATATTTTAATATATTTTTTGACGAAAGTCTAATATGACCTTCAAGTAAAGCACCTATAATAAATATTTTGAGAGAGATAACCCATAACTCGGCCATTATAAATATAGACAGGAAATGTAAGATCTTTTACAATCAGCATAAAACAAAAAAACAAAAAAATTAAAAACAAAAAATTTATAATTGCCGATTAAAGATCTTATATGCCCCTAACACGGCCATTTATAAAAATAGAGGAGAAATGTAAGGTGTTTTGGAATCAGCATTTTTTTGCGCTTTTATTTGTATTTAAACGAAATCTGATGAAATTCTCTACAAAACGAAATAAACATCATTTAAATCGGACCATTATTAGCTGAGATATAGCGTTAGACAGTTTCGACATTTTAAGCGGAAAATCCACTTAACTAATATCTTATTCTCATGATGTAGACTTGTTGATCTCACAAATGGGGAGGAAAACTAGTATTTTAGACTCAATTTTAACACTTAAAACAAGTAATAAAAATGTTAAATTGGATTGGCAACCAAATTGCATTTGTAACCTTTATTACCGAAACATATGATTTCTCTTTTAATTTAAATATAATTTTTGATGTAAGCTTATTATGACTTTCAAGTAAAGTACCCTTTTCCGCTCACGGATCTTAACCAAAATCTAGTAAATACATTTATATAGATATAAAAGTCCTATTTACCAAATTTGAGAGGTTTTACATATATTTTAATATATTTTTTGACGAAAGTCTAATATGACCTTCAAGTAAAGCACCTATAATAAATATTTTGAGAGAGATAACCCATAACTCGGCCATTATAAATATAGACAGGAAATGTAAGATCTTTTACAATCAGCATAAAACAAAAAAATTAAAAACAAAAAATTTATAATTGCCGATTAAAGATCTTATATGCCCCTAACACGGCCATTTATAAAAATAGAGGAGAAATGTAAGGTGTTTTGGAATCAGCATTTTTTTGCGCTTTTATTTGTATTTAAACGAAATCTGATGAAATTCTCTACAAAACGAAATAAACATCATTTAAATCGGACCATTATTAGCTGAGATATAGCGTAATGAACTTCGTAGACTGATTCTCCGGGCGGCTGGTTCCTTCTCTGGCTGGCTCTCTGCTGTATCCTTCCTTGGATTATTTCTGCACTTCCTTTAGCTTCCTTAGTCTTTCCCTTTTTTTCCTACTGAAGTGCACATCAAATATTTCCTCTGTATCATTTTACATCACAGCCTACTTGCATTGATACAGCTTTTTTAATTAACACCCCCCAATTCGGCACTCTCACGGCGATCATCTTGTGACAAGCTTCAAATTTCTTTTCCTTTGGTGCCTACTGCTTATTTTTTTTGCTTGGACAGAATAGATATTTTTGAAATTTTACTAAGTGGAAATAATAAACCAGGGTGTAATAATTAGCAGCGTTTTTTTACTACTAATTATGTTAGAAAATACTTATGAATATTTATTAAAAGTAAATCAACATTTTTAGTGGAGCTGTAATTTCTAATATGCCCATAATAATGTCCATTATTTTTTATATTTTTTGAAGAGGGATTCAATATTAAATTATTAATTGTTTTTGCTATTGTAGAACCCCAATAATATCTGTATTGAAATAGTGTAAATATAAATATAAAATAAGCGACTGAATCAAGATATAAGTTATGAATTGTCTGAGAGCCGACAAGTTACTGCGGAGACATGGGTCATCATGCAAATCTAGATTATACATTTAAAATTTGAAATAAAAACTAAGCGGGTTTTAATAATGACTACACAAATGTATATTACAATTCTAATAAAATATGAAATAGTGGAATAAAATTATCATCACTTCTTTTAGTCGTTACATTTCCTTTGCTACATCAACGTTTCGGCACACTTCCCCATTCCCAATATATTTTTTTACAAACGACTTATACTTTCTTACAAATTGAAATATTAATATTAAGCACATAATAATTTCATTATTTTAATATTATAAGATATACCTTATACATTTTAAATCTATTGTTTTATCTTGTTCATATGTCATATATCACTCTTCATGCCTTGATATATCCGTATAAATATTTCGTCTCATATTTAAATTGATTATTAATTAACATTGATTTTAATATTTTTTATACCTATTATTACTTGATTTTCAAAATTAAAATAATTATAATAATCTTTTCTTTTTCAGGTATGTTGAATGTTCTTCACTACATGTTCAGGGTAATTTGTTACGTATTTTATTTAATCTATTCTAATTTTCTGAATAGTGTTGATTAAATATTATAATAATAAAAATAACACTGGGAACAAAAAAATACTTTTTTCTTGCGGAGTAGCTATTGGGTGTGAATATAGACACATTGATTTACTTAGGTACACGATGTATAGTTAAGTTGTTCAAATTGACTCTTATTTTTTGTAAAAAAAAATCTAAGTTAGTTAAAGTATATATTGCCTTTATTTAAAAAACTAGAGTCATTTCGGCAAATCTGATATTTTTTCTCGAATTGAGGAGATTACAATTATCCAGGCTCAACTTGAAACCCTCCGCCGCAAAACTACTGTTGTCCCGACAAAAAAATCTAAAAAAACTTTATTTACTTATTTTAATATAAGAGTATGTATTGCCTTTATTTAAAAAAGTTGAATAATTTCAGCAAATCTGATATTTAGAAAACTGAAATTATCCAGAATCGACTCTGTAACTGCGCTGCAAACTCAGTTGTCCGAAAACTCCTACAAAAAAAAACGTTGATTTTTCTTTCAATTTAAGAATATTTACTACCTTTATTTAAAAAACTAGAGTCAATTTGGCAAATCTGATATTTTTCTCGTGTCTAGAAGACTGGCATTATCCAGAATCGACTCTAAAACCCTGCGCCGCAAAATCATTGTTGCCATGTATAATAATTTAATTTATAAGTCTTTATGGTAATAGTGGACCAAATTTCTTCCTTATTGCTTTATTTAGTTTTTTTTATATTTGAACCCGTGTTTCGTTTATCTTATGTTCCTTATTATTCACGTTTATATTCCTTTATAATTTTTACATCTGTTTTCCTTTTAAATTATATATTCATATAGAAATATTTTGTCAATATTATTGCTATTTAAAATTTTATAAAGGAATGCTTATTACTTGTAGTTACTGTTCATGATCACATAACCTTTGTATGGTAGACTAGCTACATATAATAACACAGGCCAACAAACATTTTTTTTTAACTTTAATAGTTGATCTTTATAGATTTTTATGTGCTGAATCTAAATCTGGCCTTAGTTTTTTTGTATCACCCATAGTTTTCCGTAGGTTTCAGACTCATCAAACATCCTAACTTTTTAAACTTCTGTAACATGTTAGCTACAATAGAAACATACTCTGGATCTTTTTCATTTCCCAAGAACTTTGTAACGACTTGCTTGAATGATACCCATGCTTCTTTCTCATTTAAGGTAATATGTATTGATATTGGACAATATTATCGTTATATAATTTAAACAGACCAGGTGCGAACAAAAGAAATAAGGAACGAGCAGGTAGAAATAAGGGTAACTGACAGGCGATGACAGATGTCACCACATAAGAGATAAGGGATAAGTTAATTTAAAAACCCTACCGAGAAGTTAACACTTTAACAACGCCAAAAGCTGGGATCCCTAATCAATTTTAAGAACTGGTCCCCTTAGGCTTGGCTGGCCTCGAGGAAAAAGTGGAGACCGTCTGGAAAAGGTATGATTAAATTATACTAGTTGGATAATGGTTCGCAGATACCGGCTGTCAGGACAAGGGGTGGAGCCATCCGATGAAATCCCAGAATTTCCTCCCTCTATAAAACTAGTCGGCCAATGAACATCGTTTTCGACCCCCTCTTAGGCAGAACAAGAGAGAAAGGGGGATAGAAGCAAGGAGGTAAAAAGAGGGGACTTCTGAACTGATCGAGGCTGAGGCAAGACTTCGAGGCTGAGGGGGGGCTGATGCAAGACTTCCCCTCTGAACACTGATCCCGCCTGATGCAAACATTCAACCATCGTCTTCAAGCCTTCGCCTGAGGAACCATCAACACCAATTAGTACAGATAAGAGATTTATGTTAAAACAATTAATGGCTAAGTCTAGGCTGAGTCATTCCATGGTTAACTTTCATTGTAATAGTTTGTTATTTTAATTTTGAAGAATAAAGATAAATGTTAGCAAGGAGGTAGTTCTTTAGTAACCATGCAACAATTTAATTCGAATGTATTTCATTAAGATAGCAGTAACTTTGATTAACATTAGTATTAAACTTAAAAGTAGGAACATTATCTTGGTTAATTATTAAATAATGGTAACCACAAACCAGGTTCTTGGAAAGGTATCCAATTTAGAGGACAAGGTAAAGTATTCATAAGCTTACTTAATTTAGGGATAATCTTCCTCAATGATTGCCCAATGGCATCCCTATATATATATATAGACTAATGTATTAGCAGCTAAATAGATATCAAGCTCAACTCAACCTAGATAAAACATAGCAAAGGTCATTGTGGATTCAAAGTTAACACAAACATAATTTTTCTAATGTCAAGTCCGACAACGACGCCTTCTTTTAGTTTAGCTTCTGAAAGGCGTGGAAACGTTTGGTAGAGATACTGGAAACATGGTCCATCTTTAGGCAAAGCCTTTACAAATTGTTTCATGAGGCCTAACTTTCAGGAAGTCTTCATTTTTCAGGAAGACTGAAAGCTGTTCAATTCTTTAAAAATCGCTTAATTTAATAAATTTAACTATAAAATGTGAAGAAATTGCGGATGATGGAGCTTTTTTAATATCATATTTGGATTCAGCACCCTAAAAACAATAGGAATAAGGTATTTTCAGTACAAAAGTTTTTTCATCGTTTGCCTGTGTAATCATTTCTATGAAATTTTAAATTTTTTTAAAGCAATTATATTGACAAAATAATTTCCTATTTAGCATTCTTGAGTCTACTGTGAAAGTTCGAATCCTGCCTGTGGGATTGACTTTTGTTTCGTGGCGGACCCACTCAATAAATCTCGACCTTCCCATTCTGGTTATAATATGTTAGTAACCTGTAGGATAACCCGCCCTGTATACCCTAGTTAAAATCAGACGATCTACCGAGGGATTATTTTTCAAATTTTACTAATACCGCCAATTAACTAAAGAATGAAGCACCCAAGGTGTCAAATCATCCTGAGGATCACCGCCGTCTATAGGACTACCACACTCTACCACCTTGCATCTTTACAATATTTCCATCATTTATTATAACATTTCAGGCTTGAAATCGAAACTTAATGACTCTCTTTTTATTAATTTAATAACAGGTTTTGATATTTTTATTCTTTTGGAGACTTTTATAACTGATCAATCTATAGATCATTTAAACAACTATTTTCCAGATTATAATCTTATCTGAGACCCACTCATATCTAACCCTCCAAGCATAGCGGGCCCCCAATAAATTTTTCTGTATTTTTTCTTATTTTATTTGTTTGTTTATTTTATTTTTTATTTTTTTACCTGTTTCTAAGCTATTTTGATGGATCATTTGTTTTTAGATGATAAACTATTTTATTTTTATATTTTTTCTATTCTAGAGTCTGTTACTTTTTAGTATTTTTATTTAATTTATTTATTTTGTATTTTTCTATCTTGTTTGTATTAAATTGTTTATAATAATGAACTCAGAAAGACGGCGTAAGGACATTACATTTATACTTTGTTTATTAATGTTTAATTAGTTATGTTTATGATTATGATTAATAAAGTATTATTATTATTATTATACCCTAGTTGAAGTAGATTAGCACTTTAAACCCAGCCTAACAAACATTTATTAAATCATTATTTTTAGAAGTATTTGTCTTCTTTAGCTCTATATTTTACCGCTTCATATTCTCTCTCACGTTTGAGCCCTCCAATATCCAAAAGGAAACCTTTATGAGTGTCGATATTTTTAACTTGAATTTTGTATTATGCGAAGTAATTTCTTATTCCCTCCCAAATTGATGTGTTTGAATTTTTATCATTATCTAATGTCCGTTAAGAAAATAATATTTTCTGTGTTATGTTTGAAATTAATAAACAAATTCGAAAGTTCAGTCATTTCTTCATTATTTACTTTCACTTTTTCAATTGTTTCCTAGGTTTCCGACTGAGATTTTGAGAGTATTTCCACTCTTTCCCGATTTATTCAATACTCGGCATATGATTTTCGATCGTAAATTGTACGACATTTAACACAAGTAAACCAACACTCGTACTTATTTTCAGGAAGCTCATGCCAAAGTTAAATGACTATTGAAAATCTGGATGCGCTTAAATATGTTAATTTTCTTTTTTGTGACAAACCTAATTTTATTCTGCAATTCGAAAACTTTGCGATTTGTTCCACTGAAAATATTTGGTAGTTTGGTTCTTTTTCATGATATTGAAACGTCGCATTCTATTTCCAATATTTTGGTTTATTATTTTCAATAATAGACTTTTGGAATCGACCAAAGAAAATTTTTTTGTATCCTCACTGAAAATTTGAGGTTTTACGTTTCAAGATACGTAGAATCCAAATATCGAATAAAAAAAAATCCGTCCGTCCGCCGTCCGCCGTACACCGTACGCCGTCCGCGGCTTTTCTCCGAGACTACCGATTTTCTTGAGATTCGGTACCAAAGTCACAGGTCACCCCGGGATGATCCTCGGAACTCGACATTATAATCCGTCTGTTTG
Source organism: Rhaphigaster nebulosa (assembly GCA_948150685.1). Lineage (NCBI taxonomy): Eukaryota > Metazoa > Arthropoda > Insecta > Hemiptera > Pentatomidae > Rhaphigaster > Rhaphigaster nebulosa. The sequence continues at coordinate 238,044,554 of OX411306.1, read as the reverse complement.
TTTCAAAATGGCGGCCGATTAGAGATCTCATAAGTCCATAACTCGGTCATTTATAAATATAGAGAGGAAATGTAAGGTGTTTTGGAATCAGCATAACGAGAAATCAAAAAAAAAAAAAAAAAAAATCTGTATAATTACCGATTAAATATCTAATAAGCCCATAACTCGGTCATTTATAAAGATAGAGAGAAAATGTAAGGTGTTTTGGAATCAGCATAACGAGAAATCAAAAAAATAAAATAAAATAAAAAAAATTGAAAAACAAAAAATCTATACTAGTTGCCGATTAAAGATCTTATATGCCCATAACTCGGCCATTTATAAACATAGAGGAGAAATGTAAGGTGTTTTGGAATAAGCATAACAAGGCATTATAATAACAAAAAGGAAAAAAGAAAAAAAACGAAAAAGAAAAAAATCTCTATCTGTAAATGCTTTTGGTTTATTATTTTCAATAATAGACCTTTGGAATCGACCAAAGAAAATTTTTTTGTAACCCCCCCTCAAAATTTGAGGTTTTACGTTTCAAGATACGTAGAATCCAAATATCGAATAAAAAAAAATCCGTCCGCAAAAATTGTGTGGTGCTTTTATTGTATTTAAACAACAGCTAACGAAAATCCCTACAATACGAACTAGAAATCACCGAAATCGGACCATTATTAGCAGAGATATAGCTTAATAAACACCTTTCTTTTTAATTAACACTTTTCCTTTGGTACCTACTGCTTCATATTTTTTACATTGACAGAATAGATATTTTTGTGGAATAATAAACAAGTGGAAATAATAAACCATTGTGTAATAATTTGCAGCGTTTTTTCATCTTCGATTAACCATTGAAAATAGCCGAACCATAAGATTGTTCCTTTCTGTTAAAACTGGTTAACATTAATTTCATTCACAAACACCTCTAATTCATTTCTGTTTTATTATTTTCAACAATAGATCTTAGTAATCGACCAAGACATTTTTTTTTTACTCCTTCCCCCTCAAATACGTATCACAAGATGCGTATTATCCAAATATCGAATAAAAAAAAATCCGTCCGTCCGCCGTCCGCGGCTTTTCTCCAGGACTACTGGACCGATTTTCTTGAGATTCGGCACCAAAGTCACAGGTTACCCCAGGATGATCCTCGAAACTCAGCATTACAATCGATCTTTTTTTTTCAAAATGGTGGCCGATTTGAGATTTTGTAAGCCCGTAACTCGGTCATTTATAGAGATAGAGAGGAAATGTAAGGTGTTTTGGAATCAGCATAACAAGGCATTAAAAAATAAATAAATAAAAATATATATATATATATACATACATATAAAACCTGTATAATTACCGATTAAAGATCTCATAAGCCCATAACTCGGCCATTTATAAAGATAGAGAGGAAATGTAAGGTGTTTTGGAATCAGCATAACAAGGTATTAAAAAATAAATAAATAAAAAAAAAAATATATATATATATATATATATACACATACATATAAAACCTGTATAATTACCGATTAGAGATCTCATAAGCCCATAACTCGGTTATTTATAAAGATAGAGGGGAAATGTAAGCTGTTTTGGAATCAGCATACCATGGCATTTTAAAAAAAAAAGAATGCAAAAAACAAAAATCTATATAAATGCTTTTGGTTTATTATTTTCTATAATATGTTGGTGATCATCCTTTGGTTTGATCTTTGTCATGGCCAAATTTGCAGAATAGAATCCACTATTTCCACAGCATTTCCCCACCCCCTCCTCCCCCTCCCATTCGGCAACTATTATTAATAACCCGATTATTAACTGCAGCTCGTAATGTTGACGTGACGAATAAATAAAACTTAAAGTAAAAATAAATATACTTTTTTTTTTTCAGAAATATTAGCGTCTCCGCAAAGGTTGGCGGTTGCTAGGGAATTGAGTGGAAGAGGTACAGGTGATTCCTTTTTCGAAGCGGAAATGTTTCCAATTTACTACAATTGAATTTGTAGCGCACTGCCATAGTGATCGGTGGGAAAATATCGGCCTCCGGTATTTGAACGATAAGGTTTGCCGGGGTGTGAGATCCATACCCTACTGACGTCACCACTCCCACACCGCCGTCTACCGAGTCGATATCCCTTGGCCTACCTTTGTATATCTGTCATAGTTTATCGAATGTTTTCTCTATATCCACCTCTTTCTTGATAATATCATCTAGAAATGGAAAATATTTAAATAAAAATAATCCTGTAACCAATAATAATTATATCCCCGTAAAATAATATAGTGTATTCCTTAGTCTGCATGGATTTTTTATTTATTGAAATTTTGAAGCTTTAGATCGTGGATTTATTTAATTATTATCTTTCATATTTTAATCTATACCTCTCGTAAAGAAAAAAGAAAAAAAAAACTATAGCGCATCATTTTTTTCTAATTAAATGAATTAAATATACTTATTATCATTTTGTTTACAGATTTTTCGATAGAAAAAAAAAACCCGAAGACAGACTGAATTCTTGTTATATAAGGATAAGGTATTAGGTCATAGATAAGGGACAGATTTAAGAAAATATCGTCCTACGCTTATCTGTTTTTATTATCTGTTTAATGATGTTCAAGGTTTTCTTTCACTCTTTTTTTTTTTTTTTTTTCCTTTCCTTATTATAGTAACGGAAAATTTTTGCTGTATTTATTAAATTCTCGTATGTAGCATTACTCCAGTCAATGAATGCTCAAAATGTCGGGACGGGTCAGAATTGTCTACAAAACTTTGTATGGACTAGTTTAGAGGCAAACATACTTAAATTTCTCGGATATAGGAGCAGAAGTAAAGAGAAGAGAAGATCACGTTTTTCGTTTTTTTTTTTATATCTCGAAATCGGTTAGTCGTAGCTCAAAGCATGCCATTTTAGACTTCCTATTGTATTGAGTAGAAAATTAATAAAAGCATTTATTACTTCGATGAGGTTACATTTCTGAAACAATAAAAGATACGAAAAAAATTAATACGGACATTCGTATAGGAAATTCCTTTTTATTGTTTTACATGAAAAAAAAAACTCCCCCCCCCTTCCCTCTTTTCCTCTGCTCCTAGATCCGAGAAATTTTAGTATTTTTACCTCTAAAACTAGTCCAAACAAAGTTCTGAAGTCAATTCTAGCCGTCTCGGTATTTGCGTCTACAACTCTCTCATTGACTGCTCTACATAGCGTTAAATCGATACTGCGCATCCTAATGAAAGAGGCAGAACTCAAAACATTTTTTTGTTAGAACAAACATTAAGATAGTTAACATCTATATAGAAGCTCCTAGGATGTTTTCTCTGGGATATTCTGTTAGTAACTTATCTAGTATACCTATTGATTTGATTAGGGATTGATAAATTATTTGCCACTTCTATAAATTTGTTTTATTGAAAACTAGTTTCCAATGTTATACATTCATCCTCAGTTCTAAAAACACGAAAAAAATTCAAAAATAAGCAATTCAAAATATAGTTTGGTATTATTATACATATTATGTTCCAGTTTTTCCCGTGTATTTGGCTGCACAATCATTACAATTTAGTTCGTAAATTGTAATGATTGTGCAGTCAAATACACTGGAAAAACTGGAAGATCGCTAAATCAGAGATTAAAGGAACATATACGTGCATATAATAATGAGATAGATAATTCCAACTTTGCAATTCATTTAAATGAAAATAATCATAAATTCATCAAAGACTCAGGAGTTAAATTGATACATCACGTTGAAAACAGCCTCGAATTAAATATATATGAAGCACTTGAAATAATAAAATACTTCAAATCCAATCCAGATTTTTGCTTAAATGATCAAATAAATATCTCCAATAGTCCAATCTTAAATTTATTCCCATCTGTAACAGAAAAAACAATTACTCGCGAGCATTACTGGAAAAATCTTGACCCTTAAACCGTTACCTATAAACATCCTACCTACCTTTCGTTCATTGTTAGTTCAATTCGAGAAGAAACCAGTACAAACTTTTCTGGTTGATATAATCCATTTAAACCTTGGTGAGTACCAACATGTATTTCATTTCTTGTCTTAATTAAATTCATAGTTCATAAATGTTTTATAATACTGATTTATATTAATCTAATTTAATGTGTATAATAATAACAAACTATATTTTGAATTGCTTATTTTTGAATTTTTTCTATGTTTTCAGAAGTAACCCGTGTGGTAATGGTATTTACAAAATTATGGTAAGGTACAATTATGGTATTGTGGTAATTATGAAACAAAATTGATGGCACCTGCCTGTTATTATTTTATTTTTATTTTTTGCAGTTAAGAAAGTTATGAAGGGTGAAAAGTTTTTTGAAGTAAGTAAGTTTATTTCCTAACAACACCGAAACATTCAAAACAAAAGTTATTATAAAAAGTTTCTAGTGATAAAATGTGAAGTACGCGCCTGATGGTGTTTGTACGTAATTCTTTGATATTACTTAAATCGTGTTATTGAAAGACTCACTCTCATCTCATTTTCAAGGACTTTCAGTCTTTCTCTTTTCCTTGTTTTAATATTTACGAGTATAGATAATCACAGATATACGATGTGGAAAACTGTTATAAAATATTCAGTGCTTTAAAACCCCTAAATATTCTTTCATAATTGTTATCCAAAATTAATTCAGACTAATTTTAGAATGGTTTATTCCTAACTTGAGATAGTTACTTTTATCAGTTAATTTAATTCTTCGGTTTCTGCAATACAATACATTTATGATTTTGACTTTACAAAAGGATTTCGAATAATTGGTACAAAACAACTGATGTGTCTGGGAAATAATGGTTAATGTCACAGGAAAACAAAAAAATTTTTTTGAAAACTTTTTTAACTTTAATAGTTGATCTTTATAGATTTTAATATGCTAAATCTAAATCTAGCCCTAGTTTTTTTTGTATTTCCCAGTTTTCCAGCTTTGTATTATATAGTATAAACCCCTATACGGTACACGGAGGAATTAATGAAACACTATGTTACATCATGGTTTGTATTTACAGTGGCTACTTAAAACAGTGATATAATGTGCTAATACAGGTTTCACTTGTCAACTGAAATTGGTCTATACTTTCTTTCTCTTTTTTCTTTGGAGCTTCTTGTGTAGCTTTTTCTACGATGAGTCGCTTGTTGAACTATGAAAAAACTTTTGTACTGAAAATACCTTATTCCTATAGTTTTTAGGCTGATGAATCCAAATATGATATTAAGAAAGCTGTATCACCCACAATTTCTTCACATTTTATAGTTAAAGTTATTAAATTAAGCGATTTTTAAAGAATTGAACAGCTTTTATAGTTAAAATTGTGGGTGATACAGCTTTTTTAATATCACATTTGGATTCAGCACCCTAAAAACTATAGGAATAAGGTATTTTCAGTATAGTTGGCCTGTGTGTTTATTCTAACAAAGTTAAATTACCGTATAAAAAGTTTTTGCAAATCTATATTATTATATTTTCCTTTACCGACTTGAATAAACATTTCTACATTATTTTTGTTTTCTTTTGTCTTCCACATTTTTATTTTGTGCAATTTTTAAAATATTTTGACTTCTAAATAACACACTTATAAGTAAATAAAGTGGATGCATTAAAAACATTGAATAGTAATAATGAATTTATTAAGTTTATTTTTTAATCAAATTATATTTTGTTTATTTATTATTACTTTTTTTTTACGCTGGGACACGGATGGTGAAGGAAAAATAAAATCAAATAATTATAATAATTGAGAGATTTAATTATTTTTTTAATGAAAAAAATATGGGATCTGTCATTTTATGTGAATTTTCTTTGATATCTCATCTTGTCTAATCTTTGCGATTAATTTGACTTTGAGATTTACAATTTCGTTATCGAGGTTGTTACAAGAGGAAAATATGAACTGAGGCGAAAGAGGTTACGAAGTCATATTCGTATTCAGCATATTTACCTTTTGATTGAAATAGACGGATGAAAAATAAAATCTATCAAAATTTCGAAGTTATTCTTCTTTGATCTCATTTTCTTACAGTAACTATAATTCAATTCTCACATTGAATGGAAAGCTTGAATGGGAACATGAGTGGAAAGCTTGAAAGAATTTTCTCTTAAGTTGATGAAGCAGTGTTTGTAACCAACAACGTCGAATAAAGTTTCAAACTTCTAGCAAAGTTTATTCAGAATCTATTCATTTATTTATATATTTATTTATTTATATTTTTACTTATTTTATTATACCACCAAAATCATTTTTATTGAAGCGTTGAAATTTATCAGACTTCTTACAATAACTGACTACAATATTTAGCAAATTAAACTGAACAATTTCTTAAAACATTCGGACTAATTTTTATAATTCTAATTCGATGAACATTACTAAAATTTTAATAAAAATAAATTGTTTTTTTATATCGCTCTCAAGAGTCATTTTACAAGAAAGTTCGTCAGCGAAATTTTTCCCCCATTTTTTTCTAATTATTAAATTGCTTCGGACCAATAATTCTTTTCTTCAATGCAGCTAGCCAAAAAAACTTTTTAGATTGGTGGTTTCCTTTTTTTTCTAATTACAGTTTTTTGCACCGTATTTGAATGGTGCAAAAAAACTATAACACCTCCCTCGAATAATCTTACGATGTGTGTACGATGAGCAGGTAATACTTAAATATGCTATTATACTATACATGATAGCATAATATAATTTCGCTAAATTAGCGGTCATGGCGAAACTTAATTGTTATGGGTGCAATTCGAATCAATTTAATGCCATTATATTTCTGCCTTCAAGGTCTTCCTTCTCCCCCAATAGGCGTTGGTCAGGTTGATTATATTTCGTTTTATTTGTATAATTATTTATGTAATTTTGAGATAGTGTTGCAAAGTTTGCTCTTATGTGTACAACACTATGTTCCTTAAAAACGTTGTTGTTTTTTTTTGTATTTTTTTTTGTAATTTACTCATTGTTACCGCCTTTAAATATTTGTTTTAACCTTGGCATCCTCAGGTCATTAACTCAGCAGTCTCTTGAATCCCTTTCTCCATTTTAAATTTTATTTCAATAATTTGATTGTTAGGATTTCCAGTTCTGGAAAACCATACATACAATTGGTCTTGGGAGAAACTTTCCTTACGAAGATCTACTCCAACGTAATGTATATGTTATATGTATGTCTTTGGCGATTCATTGCAAAAAAAATTTTATATTTTTATTTTACCACAATTTTTACTTCCTTGTACGAAGTATCCGTTTTGACCATCCATATCCATTTTGACCATCCCTGAATACATTTTGACTAGTTTCGTCGTGGCGTCTGTACGTACGTACGTTCGTATTTCGCATAACTCAAAAATGGTTAGCCGTAGAAAATTGAAATTTTGTATTTAGGATTGTTGTAAAATCTAGTTGTGAACATCCTTTTTTGGTCACTGCTTGATTACCAGAAGTGGTACTTTACTTAAAGGTCATAATTGATTTCCATATAAAATAGGACTTTTATATCCATATGAATGTATTTACTGTACTTGAAGGTCATAATAAACTTACTTCAAAAATTATATTAAAATTAAACACAGAAATCATATGTTTCGGTAATAAAGTTACAAACGCAATTTGGCTTCCAATCATTTAAACATTTTTATTACTTGTTTTAAGTGTTAAATTTGAGTGTAAAATGCTGGGTTTCCTCCTCATTTGTGAGATGAACAAGTCTGCAGCAGGAGAATAAGATATAAGTTGAGTGGGTTTTTCCGCTTAAAATGTCGAAACTGTAGATATTTTCCAATGCTTTGTCTAGAGATATTGACTGTTCTAATGTTGTCACGGAACACGAAGAAATCTCTTGGGAACTTGTTACCAACGGAAAGAAAACGACTTATAATAACGGAATGAGACCTCCAGAAATAAGATTATGCCTGTATGTGCCAATAGATGGATGTCGCGACGGTGAGTTTCGTTTTTGAGATAATGCAATCTTCGGAAAGTAGTAAACAAATTCAGGATCATTTTTTGAACCACCGATTTATAGTTTAATTGGAGTACAAGGAAGTCATGTGTTGTCCACATCAGATATTTTGTTGCTAAACCTTCCGGGAACTATGAACATAATACACTCAGAATTTGGTAAAGTCCGGTTTTGTAGTTTTCGCGGTTAGCAGTTACAAACCAAAAAGGGCCCTTCAAAATTTCAACTTTGCCACCTCAAATCGCTACCAATGAAGATGTCATCAATATGCTTCAAGTGACATCCGATGCTTTTGTTAATAAATTAATGACGAACCAGAAAATGCGTATTCTCGATTTCCGAGATGTAATTAATATAGTTGCCCAATTTTTTATTTATATTGGACTATGTTTTATATGTAATTTATATCAAATATAAAAAGATATTTTAATACTATGTTAAAAGTTTTTAAATGATTATTTTTTCGTATTTTATTAATATTCATATAATTTTTTTAAATTGTCAACTTTGTAATTTACCGTACTATTTTCCATATCTTTTGAGTTATATCTTGAAATGTTTAATTCCTATTGAATAGGGATTAGCTGCATTCGATTCAGTGTTTAAAAAAAAAATAAACCTCTTGTAGTGTTATTCTGATAAAGACAAGATGAGAGGCCAGTTTTTTTTCGCAATAAGGCCAATGTGTTTTTTTTTTTTTTCGCCGGCTTTTGACCAATTTGCGGCTGTCAGCTGTTATGTTCAAAATCTGAGTTGTTCAAACAATCCATCTGCGTTGATGACCTTAGGGTTTTATGCCTATAAACAAAAACAAACAAATATTTTTAGTGAATTTATAATTTACCATGCTTGAAATTTTCACTATTTTTTAAATATTTTTTTGGATAGCAATGATTAAATTATTTAATGTTCTTGTACTAATTATATCCCATTAATTCTCAAGAGATGTATTAATCTGTACATTGAAATAGTTTTTTAATGTAAATATTTTAAAATACGTGTTTATGTGTTAGAGCTGAGTTTGAATGTGAGCTTTCTGTAAAAAATGGAACGATGGAGTGGACCTCATTGAAATCGGGTCTCTCCAGTCCGACATTCCATTGTTCCATTTGGACTGATTATCAATGGCTGCCTTTAGGTTGCCCAGAGAGTCAATTACGCTTCCAATTGAAGATTGAGAGTCCCGATTGAAAAATTTCGATTAATTGATCTCTTGTAGTGTTATACATTATTAATGTATTTATGGGTAGTTAGTAGCCATTGATCAGTTCTCCGTTCTCTTTTATTTTCGAATAAACATTATGTACCATTTTATCAATTGCCACAGTTTTTTGCTTTAAAATAAGCAAGATTTAATATTAAAGTAAAGCCATACTTCCCGTATCCGCTTTATACTAAACCTGGACTATCCGGAAAGCTTTTTTATTCTTCGTTTTCATTTTGATATTTTTACTTTCATACATTTCTCTAATAATTTTTGTTAACAATCAACCGATAAGAAATTATACATAATGCTAATTTTAATCAAGTCAATTAAGGTCTATAAAGAAATAAAAAGTTCAGCAAGTGTTTTTTTTTTTTTTTTTTCCGCTTTTGGTGAAAGTGCAATATTAAAATTTTCTGCGATATGTTCGCTAATATTGTTGTTGCTAAGATTTCTTATGTTTAGCATTGTAGACAATTAAGTTATCTCTGCATGTTCATTATACTTTATTACTTTCAATAATGAACCTTTGTAATCGACCAAGAAAAAAATATTCAATCCTTCTCCCTCAAAATTTGATGGTTTACGCTTCATGATACAATGAATCCAAAAATCTAATAATAAAAAATCCGTCCGGGGCTTTTCTCCGAGTCTACTGGGCCGTTTTTTTTTTTGTTTTTTTTTTGAGATTTGGAATCAAATTCACAGGTCAATGCAGAATCGAAACTCGACATTACATCCGCCATTTTGAGATTTTATGTACCCATAGCTCAGCTGTTTATGAAGATATAGGAAAAATATAAAATTAGGGATTGATAAATTATTTGCCACTTCTATAAATTTGTTTTATTGAAAACTAGTTTCGAATGTCATACATTCATCCTCAGTTCTAAAACACAAAAAATTCAAAAATTAGCAATTCAAAATATAGTTGGTATTATTATACATATTAAATTATATAAATCAGTATTATAAAACATTTATGATTTATGAATTTAATTAAGACAAGAAATCAAATACATGTTGGTACTCACCAAGGTTTAAATGGATTATATCAAACAGAAAAGTTTGTACTGGTTCCTTCTCGCATTGTACTAACAATGAACGAGAAATAGGCAGGATGTTTTTAGGTTAACGGTTTAAGGGTCAGGATTTTCCCAGTAATGTCGGTGAGTAATTGTTTTTTCTGTTATAGATGGGAATAAATATAAGATTGGACTGTTGGAGATATTTATTTGATCATTTAAGCAAAAATCTGGATTGGATTTGAAGAATTAAAATAACGTGAATATTTTAGGATTAAAATATAAAATGTTTTGGAATCAGTATACCAAAGTCTTGTATTTTTGATTTATAACTATATGATAATAATAAACGTTTATCTATCTTTCTGAGTGACGCTACAACTCGTCGCCGAGCTTGGGCCTCCTGCAACAACCTCCTCCAATTGTCACGACTTGGCGTAGCCACCATCCAATAGTGGACTCCCAGGATACTTCGGGAGTTAGCAGTAATACCATCTACCCATCTTGCTCTCGGTCTTCCACTCCGACTTTTAACATAGATTGGTTCTCTCAGGAGCTTTTTTGGTATTTCTTTGTCATCCATCCTGACCACATGATTTAGTTTAAGAAACGTTATTACGTCAAGTTCATTATATATGTTATACAACTGTAATTGTGATTGGTGCGTCTATGGTACTCATTTCCAACTTGCAATCCTCCTAAAAGAGCTTTCCTTCCGAAAATGCCGAAATCTTGCTCTATGGATTTAGTGGTTGTCCAGGACTGATGCGGTCGGATCAGAGTCTTGCAGAGATTTATTTTAGTTTTTCTCCATAGGACTCTTCCTCTAAAGTTCCGTAAAAGCCCGAAGAGCGCACTGTTTGCAGTTTGAATTTCTTTACCTCCAAACGTTGTACATTATGTTGTGTGAGCATTGAGCCCAGGTACACAAATTGAGATACCTTCTCAAACTTGTACTGGTCGAAGGAAATCATCTCTCTTAGAGTCATATAGGAAATCATCTCCGCTATCATATATTTAGTTTTCATGATATTGACCTCAAGTCCGAGCCTCCTGGCAGGGCCAGTCAGGACTTGAAAAGCTTCAAGTGCTGCACCGTATGAGGTACCCACTATGTCTAAGCCATCAACATAGCCTAGGATCATAGCAGATCTATTAAATATTGTTCCACCGATTTGGATCCTTGTTTCTCTTACTGCTTTCTTAAGTGAAATGTTAAAATGAGGAACATTCTCGGGATACTTCATTTTTAATTTTAACTTCACAGCACAGATTCTTCATTATGATCTTCAACAGCCTTACTAATTTTACAGGAATATCTAGGTCATGTAGAGCTTTCTGGAGTTCTTCTCTGTTTACATTGTCGTAGGCTACCCTGAAATCAATAAATAAATGGTGCGTCTTGATGTTATTATCTTGTCCTCTCTCGAGGCTTGTTCTCAAGCTGAATTTGTTTTTTCTAAATCCACATTTAAAAGCACCAAGTTGTTTCTCTGCAAATGGTAATGATTGTGCGAAAAGTATATTTGAGAATATATATATATATATATATATATATATATATATATATATATATATATATATATATATATACATATATATATATATATATATATATATATATATATTATATATGCAGATGGGAGTAGTAAGATTCCTCTGTAGTTGGCGCAATCTCGTTTATCACCTTTCTTGTATATAGGACATATGAGAGATGAGTTCCATGTTGTTGGTATTTCTTCTTTTCTTATATTCTGCAAAGCCTTGAAGAGTTCATTGCCATCATACTTGAACTGTATTTTTTTTGTGTTTGTTTATGGCGTATTTTATTTCGTCCTCCTCTGGTGGTTCAAGATCTGGTGCTGAAGAAGATTCACTTTATTTCTTACCAGCTTCTGATTCATTTTCTTACTGGGGTGCTCTACGAGTAACATCCTCATTTGGAAGCCGTGAGAAATAGTTCTTCCACTGGTTCAGTAATTCCGCTTTATAGCATATGAGGTCATTGGCGTCATTCAAGCAGCAGGAATGTAGAGGTGAAAACGGTTTCCTGATTCTATTCATCTTCAGAAAGAAGTTACGGTATTGTTTTTATCTCTATGTGCTTCCATTTTTTTTAAATTCCTTCAACTTTACTGTTTGTCTGGTGCTCCTATGTATCAAAGCCCTGTAAGCTTCATTCTTGGTGTTTGTGGCTATTCAGCATTCATGTTTAAACCATGGAGATTTTACTTCTCAGCCATCACGGCCAAGGTCAAGCTTGGCTGCACTCTTTAAAGCCATCACAGAAATACACCACGCAATCCTCAGCCACACCATTATTGTTTACATTGGTGTTGATATCCTCTGAGTAAATGTTTTGTATATCTGGAAATTTTAATTTCCTCACATTAAATCTTTTGATTTTTTCTCGTTGTGGGATATTCCTCGTGGATATATGCTGGCTATCGAGAGAAGGTGATCAGAGTCAGCATTTACACCTCTGAATGCACTTACATTGATCAAGCTGGATTTATGTCTTGTTCCAACCAGGATGTATTCTGGTTAAAAGTGGTTCTTTCAGGGAAAATTCAAGTCCTTTCATGTATGTCTTTGTGAGGATAAAAGGTGCCTCTAATAATGAGATCTGTGGATGCTGCAAAATTAATGAGCCTTTGCCCATTAGATATTTCATGAAGACTATGTTTTCCAATAGTTGGTTGAAATGTCTTCCTGTCCAACCTTTGCATTAAGATCTTCGACGATAATCTTCATGTCATGCAAAGGGCATGGGGTCGATAGCTCTTTCTAGGAGCTCATAAAAAGTATCCTCATTATCATCAGCAGGTCTCTACTAATGACTAGATTTCGGTGTTTTCCCCCGCTATTGAGCCCTGTCCCATACTGATGATTTCTGTTATCACGGCTATAGATGACCATGTGGTATTTCTTTTCGAATATCCCTTGACCTGTCCAACGTATTTCTTGTACGGTAATGCCAACTTGACAGTGGTCAAGTTTTTCAAGGAGCACTTGGAGTGCTCCAGGTCTGCGCCGGAGCTCCAAATTCCTAAATTAAAATTCCTTTTGGAGTTGCCGGGTTGTTTCCGTGAGGTTTTGTGATATTTATGTTTCGGGTAGTGGGGTTATGAACCCTCTCTACGTGCTCTAGTCAAGTGGAGGGATTGCCTCCTCTGTGCCTTCTGACCTGCTTTCCCATCCAGGGGGGCTTTCTAGGTAGGGTTGGAATATCGACACGCGATATATCGATATATCGGAGTTGAAAAACCGATATATTATATCGATATCTTAACATCCGATATATCGATCACACCATATGCTAAACTATATTACAGTAGAACTTGGCAATTCATATCCCAGTAATTCGTATAGATTTTCTGGTCGCTTGAAAGTCCCCCTTTATTTCGTATAAAAACACTCCAATCCAGTTCCCCCGATAATTCGTAATTATTTTCGTCTTCCAAGTAATTTAAACGCCTTATAATTCGAATTTCCAAATCAAAAATCTGGTTAACTCTTAATCTTTTCAAGAGGAGAGGTGAGTAAGTCAAAGAGGAATCGTTTCTATGAATTTCGGTCGGTTTACAATTTTGTATTAATCTTGTTATTTCCTATTTTTTTACCGCCAATTATTGGAAATCTCAATACTTTGGATGTCTCGATAATTCATATTTACCTTTCGAACCCTTGACCATACAAATTATCGAGATTCTACTGTTTTATTTTAACAATTTCCTTTATTCGGTAAAACTCCAGAATCGTAACCCCAAAATGGCGGAAGTCTAGATTTTTAAGATCATCCAGGTCCTAAAAATCTACATGTCCTCCATGTTGGGGTTACCATTCTGGAGTTTAACCAGTAAATATAACAATAAACAATATTTAATTACTAAACAGTAATTAGTAGATAAGATTTACATACAAATAATGTTGATTAATCCTATATAAAGAAAAATTGATGATTTATATAAATGATGATGGAACTGAGATGTATATCAAATAAATTACATGCTTTTAGATAAATGTTTTGAGAATGCACAATATAGTCGGAAGAGTTATAAGATAAATAAAAATTTGAAGGTTTTATTATTGAAAAACTTCTAGAAGACTATAATATATCATAAAATATGTTATAATTTTTTTTTTCTTTGAAGTATAATTCTTTTTTATCTTTTTTTATAATGATTCATGGCTAATAAAAATATTGTTTTATAAATAATAATCATTATATTATTTTAAAACCTTCTTCACAGTTTATAATATTAATTGTATAATAACAATAATATAATACTCATTTGATGCACTTTCTTTGCTTTTTCATCCATTTCCTTACGATAAATCGATATTTTTCTTGCGATTATCGGTGGATATCGATATTTGGTTTTGCGATATATCGAATATCGATATTTTCCTTTCGATGTTCCAACCCTATTCCTAGGGGAGGCCTGTTTACTTTTCTGACCTTAAGTTAGTTTTAACGAATTGTGCACTGACTGATAGTGTGAGTACTGTACTGTACTCGGAGACCGGAGGTACATAAAGCTGCACCTAGAGTAGAATAGAGTAGCTGAACCCATCAGCTATATAACCGGTAGGAAAAAAAAATTTACAATTTTTTTGCAGTGTTTAATTCGTTTTTTGGATTCTAGGTATCTTGAAACATAAAACCTCAAATTTTGATGGGGGGTAGAATTTTTTTTTATCTTGTTCTTTTAGTAAGGTTCAGTCCAAAATGAGCATGTAAAGTTTTTTTTTTTTTTAAATCTCATAAATAAAATAACACATGTAAATTGTTATTTGTCCGTTAAGATTGCTTTTCACGAGACACCGGTTGAACAGATTTTGACAAAACTTTTTTCCATTGTTATGCAGAGTTTTAAGATATTTTAAGCAATATAAACCTGACATCCGTCACATTAAAACAAAATGGTGGAGGATCAAACCAATCTGCATGTTTTATTCGCTTTTGAATAGAAAAACGGCTTGCATAATTTAGACCAAATTGCATCATGTTGTTATTTAGAAAAAGGTTTTAGCAGCAATACTGGTACTGGTATCCGAAATCTTGAGGCAAAATGGCGGACGTAATATAATTTGATTTGATTTTTAAAATTTAATCTATTAAAATATCAGCTCTATAGGCCCAATATCAATTGGGTTTCCGTCGTAAAATAGCTACAGCTTTCTCAAGACGGCCATTGGATGAACATTGACTCCGTCAGTTCTCACTGACTCTCGTAGCTGCTATAGGCATGGAACTGGAATATGAACTTTGTTAAATGAACTTGATACTCGCCTTGGTCGGCTTAGAATCCCGCAATTTTATTTTATATTTTAGCTTCGTGGAGAAGTCAGCAGCGGACCAGGATACTTCTGCTGTACGTTGCACACTCCAGGGTCAGGGAATTTAACAGTTTGTTTCTCAATGAACTAGGGAAAGGGACACCTAGTAAGGTAAGTGCGCACTAAATTCTACAAAGTTCGAATTTACATGACTATAAAATTTTAATTTTTGAAGTTAGATTTTTCCTCTTTTTTTTTTTTAATGTTTAAATATTACATTCAAACCCACGTTCCATTTTGATGAGATTCAATTTAGTAGTACTTATTTCGCTCTTGTCACTGCCTTAAGGGGTAACTGCGTACAACCTATATAGAAGAATCATTATTCAGGCAGTAGGAGTTGTGTGACAAATGCAAAATAGTTCGTTTCCGGATAATTATTATACTGATGTAATTATCTAAAAAAACTAAAACTTGTCTGAAATTCACATTTTAAAACTTCAGTGGCAATCATAAAACTGGAATATGGAATATAATTGAATAAATTATTGAAAAAACGAAGTCCGGAGTAGCTTGATAGTAGGGTTAAGTATACGCACTTAACGAAGATCGTGTTTTGCCGGGAAAATTCGGACTAGCTCTTAAAAACTAGAAAACTGTCAAGGAGAAATTTAAATCTTAAATTATTTTGTAGAACAGCTTTTGGATGTTCCACTTACAGAAAAAAAAGGCCTTGTGGTGGATTAACATAGAGTACAGCAGAAGTTGAAAGATCCAATGGGCTGGAATTGATAGCTTTACAACTCTTTATCCTTTACCGTAGCGAACTCTCGTGGCTAATTTGTGATACATCAGTGTTTAGACTTGATGCTCCCAAAAGGGCAGTTCTTATATGTTTCAGCATTTGGATTTAAGGAGACTATTACGCACTTACCCCTTATTACCGTACATTAAAAATTCTATGTACAAAATATCAATACCAATAATAAAATAAAATAAGAAGAATAGAGGAATGTATAAAATATTTAAAAAATCTGGTGCGGTGCGCGGCGCATCACACAACTTTCCCTTACCGTCCTATAATAATTATCTTTTTAATATAATTTTAAAGAGTTCGCATAAACAATACTTCAAATAAACTCAGAAGCATCCGTTTCTTCATACCTTCTCCCACTTAAGTACAATAAAATAATTTTTAAAACAATTTCAGTACGACAATTCTGTACACTACCTATATATTTTAACTTCGTCAAGTTGCAGATATATTTTAAAAGTTTCGGTTTAGTTTCCATGGAAACATTTTCTTTCCATTAAATAATATAAAATTATAAATTATTAAATTAATTTCCGCTTTTATATTCTAAAAATAAATTATTACAGACGGTATTGTTGACAACTTATTGGCGGATTGGTAAGAGGAGGTTCGGTAGCATCCGTCTCGTTTCGGATGCGCTCGGTTATCCGTCTACGGTCTTACACTCCTCATAAAATACGCTGTATCTTTGATAATACTGGTCCGATTTTGATGATTATTTTTTGTTTTTTAGATAATTTAATAACCTTTCATACATTTTTATACATAATTAACTATAAATAGCATGCTTTTTATGTTAAGTATAAATAAAATATTCTTTTCATCATAATTTTTTTCGCTGGATTTCCTCGGTGATATACTACATAAATGAAAAATTAAAGGCCTTTGAGGAAAAGACATTAGGCAAGTTTCATCAAAATCAAAAGGAGACTATTACGCACTTACCGCTTATTACCTAACATCAAAAATTCTGTATACAAAATATCATTATCAATAATAAAATAAATAAGAAGAATAAAAAAGTGTAAAATCGATTATATAAACTGGTACTTCCGGTTAGTCGATTTTGACGAATCAGTTGCTTTAACATACATACATAATTTCAGTATCGTACAACATTTCGTTTTTGAGCTAGGCTGTTCACACACACACAGAGATCATTTTGCGTGACTTGGTTATTTAAAGTAAAAAGAAGAATGGTTATAAAAATTATGGTTGGCGTTAGGAACCGTTATATCTTGCTTATAAATTATATCTTGCCAGTAAATTCAGTTTTACGTGTCTATTATTACATAAATATTTATATTTATATTTAATATTATTTAGATAAATGTTATTGATATAAATTTTTTTTTATTTACTAATAGGTATAAACTTAAGAAAATTTTGATTTTTTAATCACAGGATTTGTTATGAAACAGTCGAGATTTTATACGTTTTCCTTGTAACTCTTACTGTGATCCATTTATTTTTTATTTAAATTTTAATTAAATTGAACTATAAGTGACCGGCGTTCCGAGGCTACAGTTCCCGCAATACACAAGAAAGTTTTTCTGGATTTTTTTTTTTTTCAAAATTAACCAATATTTTTTGTTTTTTATTTGTATCTTTAATTTTACATCCTCACCTGTCGCTCGCTGGTAAAATCAATAACCTGGTAAAATCTTAGGTAGACTTTCCCTGTATTGCTCACCTGGCTGGCAGCGCTTACCTACCGTTACCGCTAACCATTACTGCTTGTGTGTTTCGTTGAAACTGCTCAACGTAGCGGCCAACTCCTCTCGCACTGAACACCCAAGTTTAAAATATTATTAAATAAAATTGTTAGGCTTAAATTTAATGGATTTTATTTATCGTAAGGACAGAAACACACACGGTGGTGAATTGTGATATTACTTAATAACGCGCCATTTTGCCTGATATGATCACCATAAAAGTAAAAAAAAAAACTAACTGTGCCACAGTCTGATGGCAACTCCTAAATCGAATTAATTAATGCCACATTTCCCAAATTAATTTATTTATTTTGGGGAATCCCGCAAAGTCAATCCCGCAGATTTTCGCCACCAATGTAATTTCTTGAAGTATAAATGTGCGTAACATACATATTTTGTCACATTTATTAAGTGCCTCAAATTCATTATGAATTTATTTAGTAGTGAAATAATTACATGTTCAATTAATTTTAAATGTTATTTCTGATTAATGAATTATCGCAACAGATAGTTTATTTAACTTTTGCGATGCATAACTTTCCCTGAACAAAACTATGCTTTAATCATTTTATCATTGGAGTCTGGTGGCATAGGATGAGGCCATTGTTAAACTAACTACACTTTTAAGATCTGGCTTATTTCAAACTTTAAGTAATTATGTAAGATTTCAAATAATAAAATCTGATCAGATAAGTTACATTTTAAACTAATTTGAGAGCTAAAATAATAACATAGTATAATAAAAATAAGTTTTGGCCAGGTTTCTTAAAAAATAGACACCTGTGCGTTGGAACGTGAGCGTTTTTATCAAAATTCTCCTTCAACGTGATAACATAACCTAGAAACGTCGTAATGCCGATCGTCAGACTCCTCACGGATGCACTCCCGGTCCAGAAATTAAATCTAGTTGGCAAAAAATCGGAATCGTAGGTTTATCGAATACTTTAGGTCTACGTTTACTTTGTCTGGTATAGTCAAGTCCAGGCTTGTGCTACACAAAGTAAACATCAGTCTCTGTTTGTTTTTATTCCAATCCTTCTTAAAGGGTTAAATTAAATTCTGCGTCTAATGATTGTGACAAAAAAAAAATATCTGATGTGGACAACACATGACTTCCTTGTACCCATATTAAACTATAAATCCGTGGCTCAAAAAGTGATCCTGCATTTGTTTACTAGTTTTCTAAGATTGCAGTATCTCAAAAAAGACACTCGGCGTCGCGACATCCATCTATTGGCACACACACACACAAATAGGGAGGAAAACCAGTATTTTACACTCAATTTTAACACTTAGAATAAGTAATAAAAATGTTTAATTGGATTGGAAACCAAATTGCGTTTGTAACCTTTACTACCGAAATATATGATTTATGTATTTAATTTAAATATAATTTTTGATGTAAGCTTATTATGACCTTCAAGTAAAATACCCTTTTCGGCTCACCAATTTTAACCAAAATATAGTAAATACATTCATATCGATATAAAAGTCCTATTTACCAAATTTGAGATGTTTTACATTATATTTTCATATAATTTTTGATGAAAGTCTAATATGACCTACAAGTAAAGTACCGCTTCCGTTTTTCCAATTTAGACCGAAATATAGTATGTTATTTAAATCATTTTATAAGTTATAAATACTAAATTTGAGAAGTTTTTCATAGTATTTTAGTATAATTTTGGATGGAAATCAATTATGACCTTCAAGTAAAGTACTACTTCCGACAATCAGGCAGTTACCAAAAAGGGAGGTTCACAACTAGATTTTACAGCAATCCTCAATACAAAATTTCAACTTTCTACGGCTAACCGTTTTTGAGTTATGCGAGATACGAACGCACGTACGTACAGACGCCACGACGAAACTAGTCAAAATGGATTCAGGGATGGTCAAAATGGATATTTTCGTTTAAATCTGAAAACCGAAAATTTTCACGATTACAAGGAAGTAACAACGAAAGTTTAATACTTTTTTTGGTTCTTCACGTGTAATTCCTTTACAGTGCCTTCTATCGAAAACGTTGTCGTATGTTAAATTAAAGGGATTCGAATTCTGCGTCTAATGAGTACCAAGTAATAATTTGGGTAACTGATGTGGTCGCAGGCTCATATGTGGTACTCACTAGACTCAAAATTTAATTAATGCTCTTTAATATATCATTAATAACTTTTTCGATAGATTGCACTGTTTAGAAATTATAGGTGAAAAAAAGTTCTAAACTTTCGAGTTTTTTTTTGTCCGCCATCTCGAAACCCGCCCTTCCTAATGCCGGCAGGCAAAGTTATTTAGTATCTGGAGAGTCTGTAGTTTGGTGTGTGCTTGAAATAAATCGTATCTAATGCGAAACCGCTGACATATTCAACTTTTTGAATTTGATGGACATTTTTTTAGATTTTCATGGTCCCCTATCTCAGTAGCTATTCCGAATATATAATATTTAAAAATATTATATTCAAATTTGCAGGAAATTTAACGTTCTTTAAAATTGGTAATGACAAATTTTTATCATAAATGCACTAGAAGCGAGTTATTTTGGAAAACTGAAAACAAGTTTTTTAAGACGGCGAAATACGCACAAGAATGAGGATGTAGAAAACTTTATGCATACAGCATACCTGAAAAATAAAATAACTCCATTTTTTGCAAACAAAAATGGTATCTCTATTGGGATAAAATGTCAATTACCGGAGATCGGGAGATTGCCGATTTCGATAAGTGTACTTGGCCGACTTTAAGATTTTTCATGCTCAATGGATGCAGAATGCGGTGCCCTACAACTTTTATTTAGTGAGGTTTTCTGTTGGAGCGCTCTTTTTTATGCTGCCGACTGATATATAGCATTCTGTCTCTTTTTTTTTTTTTTTTTTTTTTGACAAAATCGTCGTTTTTTAACGTTGTTTTCGACCACACCAGTTAACCGAATTATGTTATGGTACTCATTAGATACAGAATTTGATGTTCTTTAATTTACCATAGCTTTTTCGATAGAACGCACCCGTTTAGGAATCATAGGTGTAAAACCAAATAGTACTAAAATATCGAGTTTTATTGGCCGCCTTCACCGGGCTTCCTGACTACTTCCTTGCCGAGTTCGTCACCGTCCAAGGACGTATTGGGGTAGGCTTTCTGTATACACTACCTGGACTGCCAATCAGTGCCTAAGAAATATGCTCCTACCGTGGAGTGTGCCTGCATAAGTCTACCTTTACACTGGCTTACGCAGAGGGGGAGGGTAGTATAACCCCTCCTCTCGAAATATAAGAAAGAAAATAAGGTTTGTATTTTAATAAATATGTTTGATAATTTTTAACAATAATTTTTGATCCAATTTTCATGCCTATCATTAAAACTTACGCCCAATTTAGCGATTATAGACATTTAAGTGATTACTTGCCATCTTATTAGTAAATCCCCACTCTTTACCCGAAAAAAAATTTAAATCTCCCTAAAAAAATTCTTCGTAAGCCCCTGGTACTAGACGTCTTCAGTTTTGAAAACAACGCCATCATATCGTTTCCTGAGGAACAACATTGTAAAACATTTTATCATCAAGGGTAATTTATTATAGATAATTTTTTTTAAAACAGATCGTAAAACAAAGACTCGTTATCTAAGAGGCTGAGGCAGCTAATTAAGGGAGACGGCAAAAAGTCCCCTGACCTTGGCAGGAGCCCTTGCGGTTACATAAAGGGCTGTACTCGACGTAGCGCTTACATAACGCTAACGCTTATGTAACTATTAGGGCCTGTCCCCATGTCTCCTCTCTGCCCCCTCTTAATTACGTAGCCCTTATATAAACCGAATCCTCTGGTAGTTAGTTACTCTTACCTGTTGTCAATGCTAGGTGTAAGGCTTCCTCTGTTGACTAGCCTCGTCAACGATCCGTTTGTGATTAACGTTATAATGCTTTTTTAAAAATAATTGAACATAGTTTCAGCTTAACTATTTATCTATTGAGCAATATTACATTCTGTCTCAGCAGAGAAAATGGTAATTGTAATAAAATACCAGATTTACAAAAAAAATGAAATAATAAAAAATATACTTAATACAAGAAATAATAAATAAACTTATATAAAATGTAATAAACGTAACATCTTAAACACAGGCACACTTATATACACTATTTACAATCAGCCTGCGGCTCCCTGAGCTAGGCTTCTCCCCCTCCCCCCACTTATCGATGGAAAAGCATCACTCCATGATATTCCAGCACTTCTCACTCATTCGCGTCGCTGGCATTGAAAGCCAATGGAGACTAAGCGAGAGCGCCGTAGCCGCAGACATTCAGAACTTGTGTGGAGAATCTGGCCATTGGCAGAACTCCAATATACATATTACAACTGGTCTCGGGGCCACTGCCGTTTCAGCCTTCTAGGAGGATTATATGGATGGGTGGAGCTGGATAGGGATCGTGCTAAGGGATTAGGATGATGAGTAAGTTTCTGGTGAAATTGGGAGAATTTAGATGGAATAAGGTCTAAAACAAATGGGATATTAAGATCATAATGTAGGGTATTTTTGGTTACATAGCAAGGATCATTGATTATTGTTCGAAGGACTTTAGACTGAAAGGATTGTATGTGTTTGATGTTCGAAAATTTGGCTGTCCCCCAGATTTCGAGCCCGTAGGTCCAGACAGATTTCAGAATTGTCTTGTAAATTAGCAGTTGGTTGTCAGCTGAAAGCTGAAATTTTCTGTTTAGCAGTCTATAGAATTGGCCAAATCGTCGATTCAATTCTTGCCTTTTAAGTCTTGTTTGTGGGTTCCATGAATTTAAAATAGAGCATTTAACATTGTAAAAATACACTGGATATCGTTTATAACGACCCTGATGAAGGGGCTTGTGGTCGTAATAGTCGGTTTGTTATTACCGATTCTAACTTTGGATGAAAGAAAATTTCAAAGATGTAGAAAACAAATGGTCAAAAAAAGGAAGTTATTTTAACTTTATTTGAAAGTATGAAATTTACATTGTTTTATAAAGATTTACATAATGTAAGCCCAGCATTGCGTAACCATATCGCACATCTAGAATAAAAGGGACAAAACTCAAAACATGTGATTTTGTTAGAACGAACATTAAGCACAGGTGAAATTCTATATTGAAGATCAACTATTGCTTCTGTTGTTTTGGCCTGATATTGATGCGCGCACCGCACCAAATTTTTCAAGTACCTGTACTGTTATACATATTTTCCATACTCGTCCTTGGAGGCTTAGCACATAAATACTCTTTTTCGGATGCTTTTTTTTTTTTATTTTTTGTTTTGGAAAAAGTTTCGTTCTAAAGGTTAAATTCTCAAAGTTCGTAAGCGTGCTAAATATCAGTTTTAATCTATGATATTATTTCATGAACATGTATTATACAATGCTTTTAATATAATAGCATGTTGATAATAGTCGAGTATTTTAATTGATCGCAATTTCAAATTACAATGAAATGTCTAAACAAAAATCTACTGGTTGAGCCTTGGTAAACATTTGATTCTTAGCCTTTGGTTATCATCCAGCAGTTCAATTCACCAGCGACTGGAATATTGACGACTAATACCGAAGATGAGGCTGATCGTAGCTGTTTGTAGATAAATTGTCCTTGAGCTTTATCCGTTTTCATAGCCCAAGGGATTTATGTCAATTTGCGTTAGGCAAATATTTGTCCGTCTAGATGATCCTCTTATGACATGAATTTATTGAACAAAGGAGCTTGTTTTTAATTACTGCGGAGGGATAACAATGGCGTCTTAATTTCTGAAAAACTTTCAGAAAGTTCATATTTCCCGTTGATTTTCCTTTGTATTTTCTATATACACTAGCCTCTATATTATTTTCCGAATTTGATGAAAATTATACAATAAAATAAAAATCCGATCGCTCCCTACAAATCCGATTTACCTCCCTACTTAAAATAAATTTTAAAAGTTTGCATTTAGTTTCCATAGAAACATTTAGTTTCCATTAAATAATTATTATATACAGGAGTCTCTTAAAATTATGCGTTTTTTGGTTTATTATTTTCAATAATAGAGCTTTGGAATAGACCAAAGAAAATATTTTTATAATCCCCTTCAAAATTTGAGATTTTACGTTTCAAGATACGTATAATCTAAATATCAATAAAAATAAAATCCGTCCGTATGCCGTACGCCGTTCGCGGTTTTTCTCCTAGACTACTGGAACAAGTTTCTTGAGATTCGGTACCAATGTCTCAGGTCGTCCCAGGATGATCCTCGAAACTCGACATTACCATCCGTCTGTTTGTTTCAAAATGCCGGCCGATTAGAGATCTCATAGGCCCATAACTCGGCTATTTATAATGATAAAGAGCAAATGTAAGGTGTTTTAGAATAAGCATAACAAGGCATTAAAAAAAAAAAAATCTATAATAATTGCCGATTAAAGATCTTATATGCCCGTAACTCGGCCATTTATAAACATAGAGGAGAAATGTAAGGTGTTTTGGAATCAGCATAACAAGGCATTAAAATAAGAAGAAAGAAAAAGGAAAAAAAGAAAAAATCTCTACCTGTAAATGCTTAAAAAAAAAATAGGCCATTTATCAATCGAATCCACCAAAATTTATCATACTCAAGCAGTCTATATTTTCTCCTTTGCTTTAGAAGAGTGTCCAATGACATCCTGCCAATTGCAAGAATGGTGAAGATAGACATCCCTTTTGATGTCTCCAGTATCTTCTCTGGAAATATTTCTTCTTCATACCCGAAGGCAATATATTTTCCATCAACCTTCTGGACTGGAGGTATAGAGAGTTTGTCCCTTTTGGTAAATTGTACCTTTCCACCACTCATCGATTGGTTAACTAACAAAGTACTTGGCATTCAAGTATTACACTATTGTTTTGAATTTACATGCTAAGTTGAATCAAATAAACAAGGCAAATATAATTTTTGGTTTATTATATTCAAAAATCGACCTTTGTAATCGGCGAAAAAAATTTTTTGTAACCTCTCTCCCTCAAAATTTGAGGTTTTACGTTTCAAGATGGGTAGGTAGGTAGATAGGTAGTATCCAAATATCGAATAAAAAAAAGGGATGGCTGACGCAATCCCTACAAATGGAAAAAAAAATCATTTAAATCCGACCAGTATTAGCTGGGAATGGCGTAATAAGCTTTGTAGACTAATTCTTCGGCGCTGCTGGTCGTCCTGGTCATTAGGTCTCCTGACTTGCCTATCGGGCTTCTAACTTCCTCGTATCTCTCTGCTTTATCCTTCCTTGGATTATTTCTGCACTTCCTTTAGCTTCCTTAGTCTTTCCTTCTTTTTTTTTCTTACTGAAGTGCACATCAAATATTTCCTCTGTATCATTTTACATCACAGCCAACTTGCATTGACAGTTTTTTAAATTAACACTTCCAGTTCGGCACTCTCACGGCGATCATATTGTGACAAGCTTCAAATTTCTTTTCCTTTGGTGCCTACTGCTTAATTTTTTTTTTTTACTTGGACAGAATAGATATTTTTGAAATATTACTAAGTGGAAATAATAAACCATGGTGTAATAATTTGCAGCTTTCACTCTCAATTATCTTCTACTATTAGATATTATTATGTTAGGTATTAATTTTTCTAAAATGTTTAGCTTTCCAACGGTATTATTGTACATCTATATTATTGCTCTTATGTCCAGAAACTCCTCAAAAATCGATTTTGAAACATAAAAAAATTGCTGAAAAGTTCATTATAGTTCTGGAGCCTTAAAAAAATAATTAATTAAACTTGCCGAACTCGAAACGTGAAAAAAATTGCTAGCAACACCGGCTTTTTATCGTGGTTATGAATGAAATGGATTTGAGCCCGCTAAAACAAGTTATTGAATTAAAATTAAAACTTGCACAACTTTAAAGCATTGTTGATTAGAATTGAAGCGTATTCCATTTTATCTTGCTTACGTATTATTTAATTAACAAATTTACAAAAACCATTAATTTTCTCGAAAAATAAGAAATTTGACTCCGCTATCATTCTCACCGGCTCATATAAGTGATTTTGCTAAGACAAACCAACTATAATCAGTTATAGGTTTTAGCTATTTGCTTACTTGTGTAAATGTGTTTTAGTTCATTTATTGAAGATCAATGTGTAATTTACTTTAATTAAAGGTCTTGCCAAAGCCCAGTTATTTGTAGCAATGCCAGTAATTGTTGACATAAAAAAAATAAAGATATTGTTTCATTTAAAATAACCAGTTTTTTTTTCCACTTTTTCTCAAAGCCGGTTATTTGTATTGGTTAAAACCAATCAGTTTTTATCGAACGTAAAAAAATCTGGTGCGGTCCGCGCATCAAACAACTTTCCCATACCTTCCTATAATAATTATCTTTTTAATACAATTTAAAGAGTTCACACAAACACTGCTTCTAATAAACTCAGCAGCATACACATCTTCTCCCACTTAAGTACAATAAAAAAGTTTTTTAAACAATTTTAGTACAACAATCCTGTACACCAGCTATATATTTTAACTTTTTCAAGTTGCAAATATATTTTAAAAGTTTCTGGTTTAGTTTCCATGGCAACATTTAAATTATTAAGTTAATTTTCGCTTTTGTATTCTTAAATTACTGTATTACAGAGCGTATTGTTTACAACAGATTGGCGGATTGGTGGGAGGAGGTTCGGTCGCATCCGTCTCCTTTCGAATGCGCTATCCATCTACGGTCTTGTGCTCCTCATAAAATACACTGTATCTTTGGTAATACTGGTCCGATTTTGATGATTCTTTTATTATTTTTTAGATAATTTAATTACCTTTCGAACAATTCTACACATAGAATGCATACTTTTTAAGCTATACGCAAATAAAGTATTCTTTTCATCATAACTTTTTTCTCTGCAATTCCTTGGTGATTTACTACATAAATGAAAAGTTAAAGGCCTTTAAGGAGAAGACATTAGACACGTTTCATCAAAATCATTCGAGCCGTTTTCGAGAAAATTGTAAAAAAAGTGTAAAGTCGATTATATAAAGTGGCACTTCCGTTTAGTCGATTTTAACGAAAATATTGCTGTAACATCACATGCGTGTGCCAATCGTAAATACGTAATATCAGTATCCTACAACTTTTCGTTTTTGAGCTAGACTGTTCACAGACCATTTTGCGAGCCTTTGTCATTTGGACTCAGTGGACCTTAAAACGTATATTTCCGTCGAAAACTCGAATTCAAAAATTTTTACGATCGCAATGCTTCCCCTTACTATATACTTCGTA